>CM074720.1:554934901-555297401 GCA_037306005.1 Rhinophrynus dorsalis
TCCCATTTCCCCCCTTCCCTTCCTCCACTTCTTCTCCCCATTTCCTCCTTCCTTTCTCCACTTCTCCTCCCCATTTCCCCCTTCCTTTCCTCCACATCTCCTCCCCATTTCCCCCCTTCCTTCCTCCACTTCTCCTCCCCATTTCCCCCCTTCCTTCCTCCACTTCTCCTCCCCATTTCCCCCTTCTTCTCCACTTCTCCTCCCCATTCCCCCCTTCCTTTCCTCCACTTCTCCTCCCCATTTCCCCCCTTTCCTTCCTCCACTTCTCTCCCCCCATTTCCCCTTCCTTCCTCCACTTCACCTCCCATTTCCCCCTTCCTTTCTCTCACTTCTCCTCCCCATTTCCCCCTCCTTTCTCCACTTCTCCTCCCCATTTCCCCCCTTCCTTCCTCCACTTCTCCTCCCCATTTCCCCCTCCTTCCTCCACTTCTCCTCCCCATTTCCCTCCTTCCTTTCTCCACTTCTCCTCCCCATTTCCCCCATCCCTTTCCTCCACTCTCCACCCATTCCTCCCTTCCTACCTCCACTTCTCCTCCCCATTCCTCCTCCTTCCTCCACTTCTCCTCCCCATGTCCCCCTTCCTTTCTCCACTTCTCCTCCCCATTTCCCCCCTTCCTTCCTCCACTTCTCCTCCCCATTTCCCCCCTTCCTTTCTCCACTTCTCCTCCCCATTTCCCCCTTCCTTTCTCCACTTCTCCTCCCCATTTCCCCCTTCCTTCCTCCACTTCTCCTCCCCATTTCCCCCCTTCCTTCCTCCACTTCTCCTCCCCATTTCCCCCCTTCCTTCTCCACTTCTCCACCCCATTTCCCCCTTCCTTCCTCCACTTCACCTCCCCATTTCCTCCCTTCCTTCCTCCACTTCACCTCCCCATTTCCTCCTTCCTTCCTCCACTTCTCCTCCCCATTTCCCCCCTTCCTTCTTCACTTCTCTCCCCATTTCCCCCTTCCTTCCTCCACTTCTCCTCCCCATTTCCCCCCTTCCTTCTCCACTTCTCCTCCCCATTCCCCTTCCTTCTCCACTTCTCCTCCCCATTTCCCCCTCCCTTCTCCTCCACTTCACCTCCCATTTCCTCCCTTCTTCCTCCACTTCTCCTCCCCATTTCCCCTTCCTTCTCACTTCTCCTCCCCATTTCCCCCTTCCCTTCCTCTACTTCTCCTCCCCATTTCCCCCTTCCTTCTCCACTTCGCCTCCCAATTTCCCCCCTTCCTTCCTCTACTTCTCCTCCCCATTTCCCCCTTCCTTCCTCCACTTCTCCTCCCCATTTCCCCCTTCCTTTCTGCACTTCTCCTCCCCATTTCCCCCTTCCTTCCCTCCACTTCTCCTCCCCATTTCCCCCTTCCTTTCTGCACTTCTCCTCCCCATTTCCCCCCCTTCCTTTCTCCACTTCTCCTCCCCATTTCCCCCTTCCTTCCTCCACTTCTCCTCCCCATTTCCCCCCTTCCTTTCTCCACTTCTCCTCCCCATTTCCCCCTTCCTTCCTCCACTTCTCCCTCCCCATTTCCCCCCTTCCTTCCTCCACTTCTCCTATTTCCCCTTCCTTCCTCCACTTCTCCTCCCCATTCCACCCTTCCTTCCTCCACTTCTCCTCCCCATTTCCCCCTTCCTTTCTCCGATTCGCCTCCCCATTTCCCCCCCTTCCTTCCTCCACTTCTCCTCCCCATTTCCCCCCTTCCTTCCTCCACTTCTCCTCCCATTTCCCCCTACCTTTATCCACTTCTCCTCCCCATTCCCCCCCTTCCTTTATCCACTTCTCCTCCCCATTTCCCCCTTCCTTTCTCCGATTCGCCTCCCCCATTTACCCCCTTCCTTTCTCCACTTCTCCCCATTTCCCCCCTTCCTTTCTCCACTTCTCCCATTTCCCCTCCTCCATTCCTTTCACCACTACAACTCCTCATTTCTGGGTTCTCCTTCCTGGTTCCCCCTTTCTACCCCCCCCCCTTTTGCTCTCCAATGACTCATGGTTTTTCTGCCTCATTTACCTTATATTTAAGTGCAGATTTGCAGCAAATTAACCTTGGCCAGCACAGAACAGAAAAGTTCATAATAATATTAATTCTTTCAGTGCCATACGGGTGCACAAAGCTTTGCATAGCAGTGCGTTGCACACCCCTCCGTTACTGAAAGGGTTAATAATAATAATGTGTGTATCAGGACGTGACGATGTGCAGACAGCTCTGTACAATACTGTGCACGAAGGAGAGAACTTGGGGTCTTATTCATCAATTCTGGAACCAATCAGTTTTAACGTTCGGAACAAATGAAATTACCGCTGAAATAAATAGGATGCTTTGGAGACCGATCCAACATTCAAGAGGTTAAAATCCCATTAAATTCATTGGGAATTTGCCCAGTTTTGATTTCCCCATATGGCAGGAGTGTAAGGACAGGAGATGCAGATGTGGGAGGGTCCGGAAACCAAGGGGCCATTGGCTCTACACTGTCCTGCGGCACCTTACAATCAGATCAGTTTCCTTATTTGGCTGATGGTACGCTGACATCATCAGAGATGGCCAGGAAGATAAGATGGTGTAAGGTGATTCCCGTTTTCTTTTCTTACTGTCCCTATCAGCACTAGAGAGCTGTCCAACGCGTTTCACATCAATGTTGGACACCTTCTAGCGCTAATAGAGTTAACTGTCCACATGTCCATCATGAACCATGATGCAGCAGCTCCCTGATGCATTTCTGTCCTTCCCTTTCACACAAATGCCTTGTGAGATCCACCTGTGGTGAACTGCACCTTGGGTATGTGTCAGGGAGTGATCCAAACTTGCTCCAGGACTGTAACCCTTTAAGGACCTAATGGGTGTGCAACGCATTCTGAAGCAAGACATTCCACAAGCTTCTGGTCCGTCAGGGTGTATATAGCTATACATCAATCTGACATGCTGGGTAGGACAGTCAACGGAGCAATGTCACTGTTAAACGGTTAACCCTTTGAGTGCCAGGGAGGTGTCCAAGGCATTGCATTGCATAATGTAACACTGCTCACCTCAGAGCAGCAAGACTGTCCGGATGGATCACAGAGAGGGACAATCTTCAGTGATCATATGTCATGGGGGCAGGGTTTTCCTTATGATCACAGTAAGAAGATTGTCCCTTGCTGTGATCTGTGTGGTCAAGAGACCAGATTCCACATCTGAGGGGAGGCGGCTTACACTAGGTAAAAGGGCAGGAGGGGGATACTTTATCATTCAATTACTCTTGTACTACAACTCTGACAGTAATGAAATAACACTCTCCATGGCCCAAATACTATGAAGATTAATCAGAGCTGCTTTATTGTGACACATTACTGTCCCTTTAAGGTTACAGCTAAACTCACGAAGCCTAGAGGCTCAGTAATTTAGTTTGAAAACTGGAGGCTCCTATGCAGTTGTGGAGAGTTCCCAGATATGACTGTTGGCAAATTTACAGAAAACCAGTAAAAACTTGATACAGTGGGGATGTCAATAAAAATACTAAGTCACAAAGCAGAAGACATTTATTTATTTTGAAGCATTATTTACCATAAATATGATGCTGTCTGAGTATTTAAAGGGATAGTATTGGTTCATTTTAAGTTGATTTAATATTGTAGACATTAAAAAAAGATTAACATCAATGTAAGTCTTATCTCTCAGACCTTTATGGTTTGAGAGATATAACTTGCTAAAGTTACCTTTCCCTGGCTGTTTTACTCAAGTCTGCCATCTAGCTGACAGCTGCAGATTGCAGTCATTTGACCAGACAGGCTGTTCAGCAGAACTGAAATCACGCTATTTAGAAATAAACACTTCATTGGAATGGTCTACAAAGTGTACTTGCAAGCCAGGTACACTTTGTAGACCATTCCAAATTAAGTATTTATCTTTAGATATCTTTATATCGGTGCTGCTGAAGAGACACATCTGGTCAAGTGACCAGAATCTGCTTCTGACAGCTTTACAGCTCATCAAGCAGAAAGGGGAGAGACCAGGGAACTTTATTCTCCTATATCTCTCAAACTTAACGGTCTGAGAGATATGAATAAGTGCAATTACTCTCTTTTAATTGTATCTACCATATAGTTAATACTTTTTTTCTGACATTACTATCCCTTTAAATCTGTGGTGTGCTAAGTGAGGCTGTCTAACCGCTGTCAGACTCCAATAACCATAATTCCCTGCTAGCCATTTGAATGGGGGAGTTGTAGTCTGACAACAGCTGAAGGGCCCCAAGTTCCCCATTTAACCCCTTGGGTGCCAAAGCAATGTGTTGCATACCACTTTGGCATTCAGAGGGTTACACCAGTGCTTCAGGTGTTCACGTCTACTTTTATTCACTATAGAAATAGATTCGTTCAGTGGCCTCCACAGAAAGGGAGGGGGGGTAAAGCCATAATATGACCCCAGGCCAGGCTGCCCAGCTCCTATGTTTATATGGTTTGCAGCATACATGCCAGTATGTCGACTGGAGCCGTACAGGATGCAAATATTATCCTACCTCTGTATAAATCCTTGGTTAGGCCTCGTCTGGAATATGGAGTACAATTTTGGGTGCCAGTTCCTAAAAAAGACATTACTGAACTGGAAAAGGTGCAGAGACGTGCAACAAAACTGATAAAGGGATTGGAGGATCTGAGTTATAAAGAGAAACTAGTCAGACTGTGTTTGTTTACATTAGAGAAGAGACGTCTAAGGGGTGATATGATTATCATTTACATATATATTCAAGGTCAGTACAAAGAACTATCCAATGAATTATTTACTCAAAGTGCTGAGCTAAGAACAAGACTAGAGGAAAGATGTTTTTGATTAAAGCAAAGGTAGGGATCTTTTACAGTATGGGCGGTAAAGCTATGGAATTCATTGTAACGGGATGCTGTGCATGCAGATACTGTAACTGCTTTCAGAAAAGTAATGGACACCTGTCTAGCACAGAACAATATTGAGGATTATGACAGTCGTCTTCAATGCAGATAGGATGATGATCCAGGGAACTATATGACTGCCATGTCTGGAATTGGCTTCAATGTTTGTTTGTTTTTGTGTTTTTGCCTTCCTCTGGATCAACAGGGGTGACTTGGCATGGGCCGGACTTGATGGCCGCATGTGTTTTTTCTGCCTCATCAACTGTTGCTATGATACTAGCTAAGCAGGCACTGTTTCCCGTTTCAGTTATACGCCAAGTTACAGGCGGTGAAGGGCGAGATTCAGGATCAACACGATGAGTATGTAAGGGTACGACAGGACCTCGAACAGGCACAGAATGAACAGACGAGGGAGTTAAAATTCAAGTAAGTCATTATTAACCCTTCTGTGTCTCATAAACTGTGATTTGAGAAAAGCCACTTTAAAACTTAAAGGGATAGTAATACTTCATTTTATCTTTATTTTATGGTTTAAGAGATATTCACAAGCAAAGTGTCCCCCCACTGCTCAGCCAGATCAGAAGGGAGGTGCCCAGGTAGATTGCAGAGAGGTACAATCTTCAACTAAGATAAGGGAAAAACCTGAAAAACTTGTCAAGGGGGGCAGGGTTTCATTGTTCTCATAGGAAGAAGATTGTCCCCTGCTGTTATCTGTCTGGTCTATGGACTGGATTCCACATCTGAGAAGAGATTGTTTACACTAGGTAAAAGGGGCAGGAGGGGAAACTTTGCTTGTGAATATCTCTCAAACAATAAAGGTTTGAGAGATAAGACTTATATCGTTCTTCATGTTTTTTTAATGCCTACAAAATAAAATAAAGTTAAAATGAAGTATTACTATCCCTTTAAGAAATATGAGATTGCATGTCTTTGCAGTGTTATTCTTGCTTTATTTGTTAACCCATGTCTGAAGAAGGGACCTTAGTGTCCTGAAAGCTTGTAATTTCTGTGTCCTCAGTCAGCCATTAAAAGGTATCACCTTTATATCACTCTTTCCTTTCCCTTTGCACAGATCAGGAAACTGGTCTATATAGTGGCTGAGCCACAGCAGGTGCACGTGCAAGAGAAATTGCTTCCCCTGCCTATAGGAAAACAGCACGTGCAACATCTTAAATGTCAAAGGAACAGTAACATTTTCTTATCGATAGTTGCACTCACACTGCTGGGAGATTCTGAATTTAAAAGTTATTACGGCTCAAATGTTTTTTAATGACACTTTTATCAATAGCTTCAACTGGTGTCCAAGCTGCATTTGTTTCCAGTTCCTCTTTATGGGAGTCTTAGACTATAATTTTCCATATTTACCACCCGGTGACCACAATAGATAAAAGCCATGTAAAAATCACCTGTACTATGTTTTGAATGAACTATCTCCGAGCACTTGAGAGTAACATTGTTTTAATTAGGATATATATTTTTATATATATATATATATATATATATATATATATATATATATATATTTCTGGTTTGCTGTCCACCTGCCCTGGGGTTGAAGGGGCGGATATCAGCCACACGCAGTGAATAAAGGGTAGTAATTTTCAAAGAAGTGGGCAGGGGATTTGCTGCGTGCGTCCAATCTACAGCCCCCCTGCTTCTCTGGGGCGGAGCTGACAACAACTTTATATATATATATATATATATATTGAATGTGGAATGCACTCACTGTTAGTCGTATAGATGCTGAACTGGGTAGCTCATCCAATTTGAAAATTAAACATACAGTGCAAAGTATATAAATATATAGTATACATTTCCATTATGAAGCTTTATTGTGTTTTAGTTCTATTGAGGAATGGAATCTATTACCACCTAGTATATATACGTATCTGTTAATGCAATATATAGTTTCACATGAGATGTATTTTAAGTTTAATGTTTCTTTAAAGGGGAACTATCACCCCCAAAAAAGTCTCTCCCTCCCAACAATTAGGCACCTAGCGATGCGCTTAACAATATTATTATCCAGCATAATTACAGCGTTAATGAGAAATCCTCCTTTTGCCGAGACTGACGGCCAGGCGACAGCGCAGACATCTTGGCTTACAGACGTCTGCGCGCCTGTGCTGTCAGTCTCGGTCTCCTCTAGGAGGAGTGCATGGTACCTTTAGGTACCAGAAGCAACTGTCGGCACAGGCGAGCAGATTCCTCTTAAGCGCTGTTGCCTGGCCATCAGCCTCGGCAAAAGTAGGATTTCTCACTGACGAGGTAATTATGCTGGATGATACTACTATTGTTATGCGTTTTATTTGATGCCTAATTGTTGGGGAGTGACTTTATTTGGTGTGATAGTTCCCCTTTTACCCCTGTTGTGCTGGAGATGTGTCCAGTGCTTTGTGCAGAGCTATGCAGACGATATCGCCAGCATCCAGTGAGTTAAGCTGTAGAGTCAGCAGGGAGGGATAGTACTGTGCAGCCGAATAGACTGCAGTAAACTACGGATCTGCAATTCTAGACTAATCAAGCTGCACCACGGGGAGAAATTAACCTTCCCATTAATTTAAATGCAGCTAATAACCCTTTGAATGCTACAAAGGTCTCCAATGCAGTTCTCCAAGATGTGTGTAGGCTTGTCTAATATCTAAGGGGGTATAAATCCCCATTTAATGCAAATGGAATTATGAGATCATTTTTCTGCCCCCCCCCCCCCCCCCCCCCCCCCCGTTGATCCAGTTGGTTTGGTCCATATTTATTTTGTGCATATGATCTTAGAGGATTATTTAGTGTGAAGATATTAAAGGGACAGTAATGTCTCAGAATAAATATTTATCATTTTGTAGTGCTTAAAAAGTTGATCTGAATGCAAAAAAACCCGATCTCTCAAACCTCTGTGGTTTGAGAGATATTCACTGTCAAAGTCTGCCGTGTCAGCAGAGCCGCAATCGTGTTATTTAAAATGAATTACTTCACTGGAATGGTCTACAAAGTGTGCTTGCAAACAGGCACACTTTGTAGACCTTTCCAATGAAGACATTCTTTTTAAATAACGCGATTGCGGCTCTGTTGCAGAGCCACCAGTTGGTCCCCGGACAGGATTGCCCTGCAGTCAACGCAGCACTGACATCAGGGAAAGGGGAGGGAGGGGGGAACTGTGACAGTGAATATGTCTCAGAGCATAGTGGTGTGAGAGTTAGGATTTTTTGCAAAAGGTTCAACTTTTTAAGCACCACAAAATTATAAATATTTTTTCTGGGACATTACTGTCTCTTTAAACAAACCATATAGGGTTGCCACCTTTTGTTCAAAAAAATACCGGTCAAGACATTCCCTCCACAGACCTAACATTGGAAAGAAGCCAATATTTTACCGGCCTGCCGGTAAAATACCGGCTGAGTGGCAACCCTAAAACCATAGCTGAGAAATTTAACCCTTTGAGTGCCACAGAGGGGTGTTCAACACATTGCAACCTTTCTGGCACTCAAAGGATTAATAATAAAGAAAACATACATTTAATGATCAGCATATAAGTATTTGATAAACACAAATTCCACAGATTAAAGGGATAGTAACACTTAAGATATAAAAAATATGATGTGGGATTTATCCCCCTGAGTAAAACAAGGGGACTCCCACTGCTGAGAGGTGTTTTATTCAAAACTTATTACAGCGCAATAGATGCAGTATCTCAGATGCTTGAAATGTCAGTGGCGCTGTTGCTACACCATCCTATGGACAGTTCTGGTCAGTTGACCATAAAACTCCATATGATAGTGTAGCAACAGCGCCACTGAAACATTTCAGGCCACTACGATACTGCAACTAAAAAAAAATCAATCAACTTTGAGCTGTAATAACTTTTGAATAAAACACCTTTCAGCAGTGGGAGTTCCCTTGTTTTACTCACAGGGATAAACACCACAATATATATTTTTTTACATATTAAGTATTGCTATCTCTTTAAAATGGGCCTAGAAAGATCTGTGGATAAGGGGCTGGTCAGTATAAAGGGGATGGTCAGTATATGTGCCTGTCTCAGGGGCTCTTTTAAATTCTTTTCAATTAGTTTACTGCTAATTAGGTGGGGAATTCATCATTATTTTTGATCTGTCACTTGAAGATACCTGATCATTGAAAACTTCATCCCTCCGGAAGAGAAGAACAAGATAATGAACCGGCTGTACTATGACTCTGAGGAGGACCAGTGGAAATTCCAGCCTCTCGTTCCTCCTGGGAAGTAAGTGATACAGAGGGTGCCATGATAGTTATTCTGTATGTGACCAACGGATGAGCCCACCACTAATATGGAGGGTGCCATGATAAGTATGAATTCTGTACATGACTTGGGAATGAGCCCACCAAGAGTATGGATGGTGCTATGATAAGTATGACTTCTGTACATGACCAGGGAATGAGCCCACCAATAGGATGGAGGATGCCATGATACGTATGACTTCTGTACATGACCAGGGAATGAGCCCACCAACAGTATGGAGGCTTCTATGCTAAATATGTATTCTGTACATGACAATGTAATGAGCCAACCAATAGAATGGAGGCTGCTGTGTGAAATTGGAATTCTGTACATGACCAAGGAATGAGCCCACCAATAATATGGAGAGTGCTATGATAAGTACGTGACTAGGGAATGAGCCCACCAATAGGATGGATGGTGCCATGATACGTATGACTTCTGTACATGACCAGGGAATGAGCCCACCAATAGGATGGAGGGTGCCATGATACGTATAACTTCTGTACATGACCAGGGAATGAGCCCACCAACAGTATGGAGGCTACCATGCTAAATATGTATTCTGTACATGACAATGTAATGAGGCAACCAATAGAATGGAGGCTGCTGTGTGAAATTGGAATTCTGTACATGACCAAGGAACGAGCCCACCAATAGTATGGAGAGTGCTATGATAAGTACGTGACTAGGGAATGAACAGAGAGGAGCTGTAAATGGAATCTTTGCAGGTTGGTCTAAAGTTACAAGTGGGGTGCATAGGGTCCTTGATTTCTTGAGTAGAGAACTCTGATTTAGGAAGTGATCAAAATCATTTTAGTTCAAGTTGAACAACTAATCCTGATGTTTTTATTTGGCAAATCTTCCTTCAGTGGCAACGGAGGAGGCAGCACAATGAAAAGGCGTCCGTCCTCGGCTGTAGGGTACAAGAGGCCAATCAGCCAATACGCCAGGGTTGCCATGGTGATGGGGTATCATCCTAGATACCGGGTGAGTTACCACGGGACAAGGTGACCAATCATCCTATCAAAGTGCACATTAAAGGGATCTTATAATCTAAAAACAAATTTGATGATTTTAAAAGAGCTTTCAAAATCACATATTTGTTATTAGCCATTTTTTACTTATAAAGCTAGTTTTTGAGGTATTTAGATTTATAGGGCCATATGTTCAAAGGGATAACAACAAAAAATTGTTGTATGAAAGACAAAAATAAGTAATTGTATGCATGAATGACATATTTTCTATAGAGTATACGACAAAAACGTAGTAATGTCCGTTGTGTACGACACAACTCCAGAATTGATGGGCAAAGGGGCGGGGCAAGGGCGTGGCCAAACTATACTCCAGTGTCGTATAGAGGAAAAGAACATTTGTTGTAACTAATGACAAAAAAATGTCTTGTAAAAGACAAAATTTGTACGTTAAGAAAAAAGTGGAGGGAATGTGTTCTGACTGTGAGAATTTTTGTCTTTAGTTAAGACATTTTTTAAGACATTTTTGTTGTTAGTTAAGACATTTTTGTAGTTAGTTAAGACATTTTTAAGACATTTTTGTAGTTAAGACATTTTTGTAGTTAGTTATGACATTTTTAAAGACATTTTTGTAGTTAAGACATTTTTTAAGACATTTTTGTCGTTAGTTAAGACATTCTTGTCGTTAGTTAAGACATTTTTTGTTGTTACATACGACAACTTCAGTCAGGACAAAAGACATATTTCCAATCACAACCGACACTCTCTGAAAATATTAATGATCCCAGCGACACTGGACTTTGAAAAGTCGTTACAAACGACAAAAGCTATTTCGCTACTTCTTTGAACACATGGCCCATAGATATGTTAATTAAGATATGCCGTGGCAGGCTTGTCTTAGTCCTACACTACATCCTCACCCACTCACTGCCAGTTAACCCTCAAAGGGTTTACCGTTTCAGTGCTGTGGGAGGTGGGAAATGCATTGCTGTGAGTGGAGAGGTAATATAGGATGAAGACAGGAAGTGCCTGCACAGCATGTCTAAACTAGCATCACCCATACAACTAAATAGTCCAAAAACTAGTTTCCTAAATGGAAAATGGCCATTATGACATTGTAGGTCTTTCCACATCAACAAATAATTTTTTTTTTAGGCCATAAGGTCTCCTCCTTGACCATAAGGTTATAAGGTCCCAAAGGGTAAATTGATATCTGGGTTTTATGTGCAGAGTGTAACCAGCAATCATCAATACACAATACATTTTGTGTTCATCATAATACAGTGGGGTATATCTGAAGGATAGTATTGTCACATTTTAATAAAATGGAATCTTGTGGCTATCAAAAAACTAAGCTAAACTGTCCCAGTCCTATCTCTCAAACCTTTATGGTTTGAGAGATAATCGCAGCAAAAGTTTCCTCCTCCCTCCCCTTTATCTGATGTCAGTACTCTAGCTGACTGCAGGGGAATCCGGTACCGGGATCGTAGGAGGCTCTTCAACAGAGCCGAGACTGAGAGACATAAAAATAATTACTTCACTGCAACTGTCAACAAAGTGTGCATGGTTTGCAAGCACACTTTGTAGACCATTCGAGTGAAGTAACTCTTTTTATGTCTCTCGATCTCGGCTCTGCTGAAGAACCTCCAACGATCCCGGGACCGGATTCCCCTGCAGTCAGCTAGAGCACTGACATCAGATAAAGGGGAGGGAGGAGGAAACTGTCGCTGTGATTATCTCTCAAACCATAAAGGTCTGAGAGATAGGACAGGGACAGTTTAGCTTAGTTTTTTTATAGCTACAAGATTCCGTTTTATTAAAATGTGACAATATTATCCCTTTAATAAATGGACACATTACATTCTTTTTGGGGGGTGCATTCATATTTCCTTGTTTTTGGATTTTATTAGAATTTGTATGTGTTTTTGGAGAGAAACATCCACATTTTCTCTTGTGTCACCTGAAGGCAAATGAATTATAATACTATAGGAAAGTTATGTATGCGCCCCAGCTTTTGCAGATTTTTTTATGTGAGAAATAAATGAGAATAGTTTTTTCTAATGGAAAAATCCAGAAAATGTAGTGAAAATTTTTTATTTTATTTTAGAAATCCGTGATATTTTCATAATATTTTTCCTCTCGAAATACACAATGTTTCATAAAATTTACCCCTCAAAACATGTGAATACCCATGAAAATTTTAGTAGAAATAAATCACAGCTATTGCCTTGCTACAGTTGTCCAGTGTGCGGTTGTCTTTTTTTTATGCTTAGATAACAGGTTACCAATGTATTGCTCTATCATTCAAAGGCTTAAAGGGATAGTAATACTTTGTTTTATCTTTATTTTATTTTGTAGGCATTAAAAAAACATGAAGAACAATATAAGTCTTATCTCTCAAACCTTTATGGTTTAAGAGATATTCACAAGCAAAGTTTCCCCTCCCTCCCCTTTTACCTAGTGTAAGTCATCTCTTCTCAGATGTGGAATGCAGTCCATAGACAGATAGATAACAGCAGGGGACAATCTTCTTCCTATGAGAACAATGAAAGCCCTGCCCCCCTTGACAAGCTTTTTAGGTTTTTCCCTTATCTTAATTGAAGATTGTCCCTCTCTGCAGTCTACCTGGGCACCTCCCTTCTGCTCTGGCTGAGCAGTGTTACATCAGTAAAGGGGGCGGGAGGGGGATACTTTGTCATTGAATTACTCCTGAACTACAACTCTGACAGAATTGAAATAACACTCTCCATGGCCCAAATACTATGATGATTAATTAGAGCTGCTTTTATTATGAAACATTACTATCCCTTTAAAGAGGAAGTTTCAGTTAGTAATAAGTCGCCCTTCAATAATTAAACATAAGGCGATTAGCATCCTAATAGCTGTATTACCTCTGTAAAGTGCCGCATTCTAAAGAAATCTTTCATCTTAGGAGACCGGAAGCCAGGCATCAGTGCAGACATCTTGTCTGCGCGCCTGCACTGTCAGCCCTGGTCTCCTCTAAGCAGCATTGTAGCGTGCCACAAGGTAACCGGAAGGACTGACGGCGCAGGAGTGCAGATGACACTAACCTGGCTGTCAGTCTCTACGATGAAAGATTTCTTTCGAATGTGGCACTTTACAGAGGTAATACGTGTATTAGGATGCTAGTCGCCATATGTTTAATTATTGAAGGGCAACTTATTACTAACGGACAGTTCCGCTTTAATTTGCAGATTAGAAAGGTTAGTACACGTACCTGAGAACATTCTTATACCAAGACTCCAGAGGCCTACTAAGGTCTGGGGGTTGGAGTGTCCAAATGTCGAAATTTGCTTCATATTATGGGTGGGGCTTGATTGGGGCAGTTTGGATTGGGTGGAGGGGAGGTGGGGTTTGCTGTTAACATGGACAGAGAGTGGGAAGTATAGGATATACATAGTAACATGGTAATTTAGGTTGAAAAAAGACTTGCGTCTATCTAGTTCAACCCTTTACCTATTCCTGTTTACCATCGTCGAGCCAAAAGAAGGCAAAAAAAAAAACAATATAGCAATTTCAAATTCTGCCCCGAATTGGGGGGGGGGGATTCCCTCCTGATTCCAAATGGCAATCAGATTTCTCCCTGGATCAACAAGCCCTAACTAAATACTGATCCCAATACTAACGTACATAGCCCTCTATGTTATGCTCTTTTAAATAAGTATCCAGGCCCTTTTTAAAGGCATCTAATGTATTCGATAGCACAACCTCCTCAGGCAGTGAATTCCATACCTTTATTGTCCTTACTGTAAAGAATCCCTTCCGCTGTTGTAGATTAAATCTCCTTTCCTCAAGTCTAAGCGGGTGGCCCCTTGTCCTGTGTACTGTTCTGTTAATGAACAGGTCTTTGGAGAGCCCTTTGTATGGGCCCTGAACATATTTATATAGTGTTATCATATCCCCTCTAAGACGCCATTTCTCTAGTGTATACAAGTTTAACTTTTCTAGCCTTTCCTCATAACTAAAACTTTCCATGTAGAGTGACCGGAACTGGCATTTAAGACCCGGTAATTAAATATGAAAATTAGAGCCTTGAGGTCAAATCTGGAGAGCTCCCAGGTATGTTAGAATGACTGTATTGTATGGACAGTTAGATAAAAGATGAGTGTTGGTACCACGTTAGCCGCAGAAATACAGGAGGCAAATACAGTCAAGTTAATACCTTTGTTGGCCAACTAAACAGATTTAGTCTGCAAGCTTTCAAGGCCTCTTAGGTCTCTTCTTCAGGTATAAGTATAATATGCCTGAGGAAGAGACCTTGAGGTCTTGAAATCTTGCATCCTAGATCTGTTTAGTTAGCCAATAAAGGTATCAACTATACTATATTTGCCTCCATTATGGACATTTAGACATAAACCCAGTGATTCATGTAATCCAGTATGCAACCTAATCCGGTATGGTAGATATTAGTTATAGGGCAGCTATCACTCTGAGAGTGACCTATCGGAAGATCTGGGTCCTTGCGATCGGACCTGAGATGAAGTCGGGTATGAACTGTAAGCCCCAGTGGATAACAATGAGAGTAGAATGGGAGTTCCAAAAGAAATCTCCGGTTCTCCCTTGTTTTTCAAGGGTGAAGAGACTGGAGTGCGAGACTCTGAAGTCTCTCAATTCAGTATCATTGGGCAGTGTGGGCAGCCTCCAACAGAACATAGTAAAGGGCTAATATTAGGGTCTGTGGAGGTTTTGGCACAATCCATTAAGTGTGTGGCTGACAGCCGGGTTCTGGATTGTGCTCCAGGCCTATGTCAGCTGAAGGGTCCAACTGAACACCTAAAATGAGCCATTTTGGGGCTACACAGTGCAGCTCCCGGCTGCTCACAGAAGCAGGCTTTGTAAAATATGATAATTGTCCTATAAACAAGGGTTAATTGGCAATGAAATATACAAAGAATGACTGAAAGGCAGTGACAATCTCAGCTGCACACAGAGGCTTCCATATGGGTATGAAGACCCTCAGAAATTAGACCTATGTCCTGTATATGTGGTTCAGGCACATTACGTGTCTATATAACAAGTCTGGGTCTTCTTTGTAGGCTGAGAACATCATGTTCCTTGAACTTGACCTGACTCCTCCTGCTGTGTTTGAGATGGACTTCTCCAAGGATCAGTCAGAACAGGACGCTCGGGCTCTCCACCTGGAGAGGTTGACTCGCTTAGACAGTCTTCTGGAACGTCCGGCCGCAGCCAGAGTCAGAAAATCCAGATCCTGGTGAGTTGGGCGTTATGGGGACATGACTGGATTTACATGGAAGACACCCTTCGCCATCCTTGGTCCCTCTCATTGTCACACCCATTTCTCAAATAGCCATGCCTACAGCCTTCTTCCTGTGCACAGGAAATTCCCATAGAGCCTTATGTTCAAAAGAAAAGTGGTGTGATTTTTTAGGGAATTAGAACAAATTCCTTTGATTTAAATGTCGCTTTTAACACAATGGGTGCTAGAGAGGTCTCCAACGCATTGACATCCATATGTATGAGGAGAAATTCTGGAACAAAACCAAGTTCACCGTACGGGGAGAAATAAATATTACAGTTGATTTAAATTGGCTTTAAAACCCCTTGAATGTGAATCAATGTATTAGAACCACCCCAGTGGTGCAGTTAGTTCGTCCCAGAATTGCTCCTGTTTTAATGTTTGTGCAGCCCTTGGAGACTTGCTGTTGATAATCATAATAACTTAATCCCCTGAGTACCTCTTTGGCACTCAAAGGATCAGATGCTTGAGGTTCTGTTCAATACACTTTGAGACATATGTAGAATCCAAGGGGTTAATATTAATTTTCATGTCTCTGCTTTCAGGTGTCAACAGCCCAAGCTTCTCCCACCTTCAACCACCCACATCTCCTTGTCATCCAGCACCCAAAGGCGCCCCCTGTCTCCGACCCACGAGTGACATTTGCCTTCCTCCACAGCTTCATCCGACTTCTAAACCTTTGTCCAGGCTTTGCTTCCACTGTACTGTGGGTCAGACTCCGGAATGTCACTTCTGACCTTACTTGGGTATGGCTTGACTCTGGCCTGGAACTGAGATCTCAGCTGAGGAACAGGTGGACACTTTTATTTAAGGAATTATCATATTTATTTATTTATTTATTTATGTGGGTAGGCCTCTGCCGCCTTCTCCCAGCACTTTTTTTTGTCTTGGAGATAGATCAATGGCACGGGATCCAGGAATTTGGCTTTTCCCAGGAAAAAGCGTGTGACCTACTGACTGTTACTTGTTCTCGAGAGCTTGCCGGGTCTCAGGATGGTGCCCGTGCTGGCGTTTTACCTGGTGTAGTTAGTCCGAACATAGAGAGCCTTATTCATCAAACTAAAAGGCAATAGAATTCTGGAGGAAACCAATTGCACCATAACATTGATATTGAAATTCTGCACATCCCCGTTGGTTTAAATGGGGTTTTTAATTCCTTGAATGCTTGGGAGACCTCTATAGCATTCAGTGAGCATGATCATTTACCCACTTTGGTGCAATTTGTTTCATTTACGTTTATGAATAAGACCGTAAATGTTTTATCTTCTGGAAGCGTCATGTATCTATTTCCAGTGAGATTATGGACAGCCAAGAATCATGAGTTCAGTACATCAAGGAGCCAGAGGGGAACATGTTCAATCCCAATCTGTACTAAAACCTCAGCTATGTGCCATCTACTAACCAATAGGATTGGCTCATTATTTCCTTATCTCCCGCAGTGTACGTGTCATAATAAATTCCCTGCCACTAAATCCTGGCAGGAGTCATGCGATAGTTGGTCAGCCAGATTGGACACCGTCTCACTCAGCTAATGACAGTGCCTTAATTCAAAGGCATATCACCATTTAAAGGGATAGTAATACTTCGTTTTATCTTTATTTTATTTTGTAGGCATTGAAAAAAACATGAAGAACGATACAAGTCTTATCTCTCAAACCTTTATGGTTTGAGAGATATTCACAAGCAAAGTTTCCCCTCCCGCCCCTTTTACCTAGTGTAAGCCATCTCTTCTCAGATGTGGAATCCAGTCCATAGACCAGACAGATAACAGCAGGGGACAGTCTTCTTCCTGTGAGAACAATGAAAGCCCTGCCCCCCTTGACAAGCTTTTCAGGTATTTCCCTTATCTTAATTGAAGATTGTCCCTCTCTGCAGTCTAACTGGGCACCTCCCTTCTGATCTGGCTGAGCAGTGTTACATCAGTAAAAGGGGAGGGAGGGGGATACTTTATCATTCAATTACTCTTGTACTACAACTCTGACAGAATTGAAATAACACTCTCCAAAGTCCAAATACTATGATGATTAATTAGAGCTGCTTTTATTATGAAACATTACTATCCCTTTAAGAGATTGTACCGCATAAAGCAGCAAAATCTTCAGATCATTGCTGTGTTTGTTTATTCAGCGTTAGTGCCAAGTCTATGCCAACACAGCTAGCTCTAGTGCTTTCAAATATAAGAACAGACGCAACCTTCCATCTAATAGTGACTCCTATTAAAGTCTCCAAAGAGAGAACATCAGTGGCCGGCAGCTGAAATCGCTGGAGAAAATCCAATAATGTTTTTCATAGCCACTTTCTCTGCAGATACAGAAAACAAAATGCAGACTCATAATATGTAAAGATCCACAAATCACTGCAGTAAAGAAAAAAAACGATTATTGAATCACAAAAGCATGAACTAACATTCACAGATGTATATATAAACTTTCCCATACCTGATAGAACGTTTTATTTATAAAAACATATGTTAATGGCTTTTCCATTTGAGTAATACAATGTTTGCCCACTCCTGAGATATATTTCTCAAGCACAATGCCTTACCCACCCCTCTGGTTCTCATTGGGATAAAATGCAATTTTCTATTCTGGACACCAGGTGGCAATGTTGCTATCAATTCCTCTAAAAAAAAATAAGAGGGGCCATTAAAATTTTCTGGCCATAGCAAGGCCATTAACAGGTTTTTATTAGGCGGTGTTAATTCTCCTTTATCCTAAAAAAGGTTGCTTTTCTGTCCTTGTCAGCTGGACCCATGTCATTCATTAACCCCTTAGCGCCCGAGGACGTACATGTACGTCCCGAGCGGATGTCCCAGGTGGACAGAGGACGTTCATGTATGTCCCGGAAGTCATTTTAAGTAATGGAGAAAAAAGTTCGGCGGACGTTAAGTGCCGGCCACGTGCGCGCACGGCCGGTCACTAAGGGGTTAAACGGTGCCACTGAACGACTTTTGTGGCCTGAGTGTAACGTTGTATAGGGACATGTATTTCACGGCTGTTATCTAGCTGTTCTCTTGTGTCACTCGGCTACGTTTTTATTCCTAAAATGGGGAGATTAAAGGCATAGTAATACTTAAAATGTAAAAAAAAATATGTTGTAGGGTTTATCCCCCTGAGTAAAACAAGAGTACTCCCACTGCTGAAAGGTGTTTCATTCAAAAGTTATTAATTTTCAAAGTTGAATTTTTTTGGTGCAATATCACAGTGGCCTGAAATTGTACAGTGGCGCTGTTGCTACACCACCCTATGGAGATTTATGGTCCCGGGACCAGAGCTGTCCATAGGATTGTGTAGCAACAACGCCACTGTACAATTTCAGGCCACTGTGATATTGCACCTAAAAAATTCAACTTTGAAAATTAATAACTTTTGAATGAAACACCTTTCAGCAGTGGGAGTACTCTTGTTTTACTCAGGTGGATAAACCCTACAACATATTTTTTTTACATTTTAAGTATTACTATCCCTTTAACTTCCCTTTGAGTGCCAGAGAGGTATCCAACGCATTGCATTCGTCTCGAGTACACAAAGGGTTGATGAAAATAAAGTTATGCATGTTGTTCAAGGGGGAGTTTACAGATCGGACTTACACAATAACAATAATTCCATTCATTAATTACAAACATGTTTCCAAGCGCATGCAGCTGTTGTACACATCCTTATCACACACAGCTCATTATGTCGGTGTCCTTCCGCTGACACATTCAAGTGCAGCTCTGCTGTTTCATGTCCTATTAAGTGTCTGGATGGGCTTTACCCGCCGGCTCTTACTCAATAACTTTATTTATAGCAGACCTGTCTTTTAGTATACGACACAACTTTCAACAAGTATTTCTTAACATGTTGTGTGTTATTGTGTTAGCATACTAACGGGTCAGCAGCTTCTAAAGGTGTCCTTGCTTAATCAGAGAGGGGTAATTAGTAGCTCAGTTATTGTGATTGAGCTGTCTGTGCTTAAAGGGATAGTAATGTCACCGGATAAAGTAACATTCAATATATAATGCACCGTAACGTTTTTCCATATCCATATTGTTGTATTCGCCTTCTAATTTGAGTTGAAAGTTCCCCCTCCCTCACCCTTTTTACTATTCATAGTTCCCTCAAATGTGAAAGCCGATATGTCCCTCATTACGATCTGTCCAGACTGGGTTTCCCTTTCATTAGGGATATCCTAACCTGTTGTTGTTCCCCCAAGAAACAAACAGTCGGTGCTTCCAGGAGTCTCTGCAGGTATAAAAATCCAGGCAAGAGGGCTAAACACCTAGTCCACTTGTGAAGCGTGCTAGTCCGGGCTCTCTTCTCACGCCCTTCAAAGATGTAACATATATAATGAACGACTGCACGGCTTCAACAGGAGGCACTTATGGATAAAAGTAAAACAAAATCACATTATTGAAACATTGTTAAAATACAAACTGATTCTTTGGACAATGGAGGTCAATTCTCATGTCTCATGTAGCGCAAGAACTACACAGTCCACGCGTTTCACGCTATACGCTCTTAGTCATGAATAAGCGCGTATAGAGCAAAACGTGTGGACTGTGTAGTTCTTGCACTACATGAGACATGAGATTAGACCTCCATTGTCCGAAGAATCAGTTTGTATTTTAACAATGTTTCAATAAAGTGATTTTGTTTTACTTTAATCCGCCTCAGTGCCTCCTGTTGAAGCTGTGCAGTCGTTCATTATATATGTTGTTCCCCCAGTAGCTGAGAATCACACTTCTATAGTGTGACTGATAATGATAAAGCTCTACGATGCTTGAGTTGGCATCCAAGACTTTAACCATTTCAGATGACAATGCACTGCATTGATAGGCTTTTTTTCATGAGTCAAGAAAATTAAGAATTATTCGTGGAACTCTGAGGTCCTGCAGTGAAGAATGATATCTGTCTCCCTGGACACAATATCCAGTAGTAATTAAAGATTAATTTTGGAGAACCAGCACAGGCAGAATTGATTCATGGTGGTCATTAGGACTTTCTCCCAGATTAAGGTAATTGGGATGATTATTAGGAGGCGTAAGTGTTCCTTTAAAGATTCCCTGTCTGATTGCACCAATCAGAATTGATGTTCACCTAATTCCACATCTGTGTAGAAGCAGGGAAATACGTCCAGCCTGCATTGTTGGTGATAAATGAGATCGGGGGGCATAAGATTGAGTGTTAGAACGTCACAGGGCCTGGAAGATCCCAATGGACAAACTTGTGTATTTTCTAATGCTGCATTAAAGACATTGTCATAAACATCACTACCAAAGGCTGTGTGGATAAGAAGAGGGATCCAGAGAATTGGGGTCAGAAGTCCAACTTCAAAAAGGCCACTAACAATCTGCATACAGTAGCTACAGAACTAGAAAATAAGGGTCCTGGTGCAAAATCATTTTTGGGCCCTCATTCAATGCTGAAAAACCCTAAATGCTTTCTATTTATAGTATCCAATGGCCCCTATAATTTGGTAGAACCCAGTGCATTGCACCTATGGTAGTTCAGCTCCTGATCACATATTACAACATATCTGTATCCATATTGTCGAAAAGTGGTCACAGTTAGATGTTTGGGAAAGGCCTATGCAAAGAACACAGTATGTTTATTGTCGGGAAGCCTGAAGATATATATATTGGTTTGTAGAAATGTCTGCAGCAAAGAAAAATATATGTAATTATTTGGTTTCTTCAGAAACATATATTACAAAATAAACAAAATAGAAACATATAATAATTACGCTTGAAAATGGTTACATTTATTCCAGTGAAAATGAGGGGCACAGGGTTTGGAAAAACTAACAGGGGGTAGGTAAAAAAGTTTGGGAACCAATGATGTGTGCATGAGTGTAAATGTGGAGCAATTCTGGTGCAAAACTACTGCACCTTATGGGTTAAATACATTTTTTTCTAAATTCTTATTGTAAACGGGTGTTTTAACCCACTGAATGTTAGAGAGGTCTACAGTGCTTCTGACTGCTTTGGAGAACTAACGTTCAATGGGTTAAAAACCTAATTTAAATACAATTTTTAAATCTTTGTCTCCTGTTTTACAGATGGTTTGCTACAAAATTGCTCCAGTTCTTTTTAGTACATCAGCCGTACTATAGGTAAAGTTGCATCTGTGGGTTATCCAGCATACAAATCCCAGTTTACTTGTACCACTTCCATTCTTCTTGCATTATCCCTGCAGGTTAGTTTCCCGCACTCCCTGCAGATTTGTTTTGTGCACTCCCTGTGAATTCCCCTTAGGCACTCCCTGCAAATTCCTCTTAGGCAATCTCTGCAGGATCCTCTGGTGCATAATCAACTGGTTCCTATCTTACACTCCCTATGTATCCTTCTTATGCACTCCCTGTAGGTTCCTCTGGAACTCTTCCTGCAGGATCCTAGGGCACGCTTCCTGCAGACTCCTTGATGCTTGTCCTGCAGGTTCCTCTTGTACTCTTCCTGCAGACTCCTTGGCGCTTGTCCTGCAGGTTCCTCTGGTACTCTTCCTGCAGACTCCTTGACGCTTGTCCTGCAGGTTCCTCGGGCACTCTTCCTGCAGACTCCTTGGTGCTTGTCCTGCAGGTTCTTCTGGCACTCTTCCTGCAGACTCCTTGGTGCTTGTCCTGCAGGTTCCTCTGGTACTCTTCCTGCAGACTCCTTGGCGCTTGTCCTGCAGGTTTTTCTGGCACTCTTCCTTCAGACTCCTTGGCACTTGTCCTGCAGTTTCCTCTGGCACACTTCCTGCAGGTTCCTCAGTGCTTGAACTGCAGGTTCCTTGGGCCCTTTACCTGCAGGTTCCCTCATGACACTTATAGTATCACCTGTACTAACATCCTATCCTTCTGAATAAAAGCCCAGGCCAAGCTGGCTCCCGGACATCAGCACAATACACACATCTGGATGTAAATATAGAACATCAGGTTAATTTAAGAGATTTCTCTACTGACACACTCCAAGATTGTATATTTCTGAACTGTACCATTTTCCCTGGGTTGGTGTGTTAGTGTTTATATATAAATGTGAAAAAGTGTTGGGACTTACACTAGTTAAACGTTTGGGTGCTACAGAGGTCTGTAACGAAATTCAATAACACTGGAGACTATTCCAGCATCCAAGAGTTTAAAGGAGCAGTAAACATTTTTAGTGAAAAATATGTTAAAGGGCAAGGGCTGCCAACCATTCAGCTGTTGGTGACTACAGCTTCCATCACCCCCAGACAGCCAATGAAGTATTCCTGCTGAGTACAACAAGTGTACTCTGACTGCTGGCAGCGTTTCCATTTAAACATTATTACAACTCAAACTTTTTTTCATTAAACTGCAATTTCCTATCACTGTTCTCAGCATTGTTTAGGGAGACGTATAATCTATGGTTCAAGCTCTCCCATGAAGTGCATTATAAAAACAATACCTTGTAGACGCCAACTGGCTCTTCTAGCTGTTTAAATAAAAGCAAGTATGGTTGTAATAACTTTTAGACTAACGTTCTCCTGGCAGAAGGAATACATTTGTTGTAGTCAGCAGGAAAAGTCCCTATAAGGTTTTTTTTCAATAAACAATATACTGCTCATTTAAAGGAGGACTAACACATCTTAATAATGATCCTGCACTTACTTAACTATGCTTACAGAATCCTAATGTCCTTTGTGAATTTTTATTTTGCTCCTTGCGTCAAAAGATAACATCATCCATCAGTCCTGCATGTCACGTCCATGGAGGCAGACATGACAGTTGCTGGCAGGGCTACAAACTATGCTCACTGCACACGGTAACTTTAACCCTATGAAGATAGACGGCTGTTAAGTAGGCTCATGTGTTCTGCTTGTTTCAGTTTTAAAAAATCTGCCAGTAACTTGAATGTCGGCCTCCGTGGACATAACACATACCTCCCAACTGTCCCTCTGTAGGAGGGACAGTCCCTCTTTGAGACCCAAAGCCCTCTGTCCCTCTTTTCTACCCTTTTGTCCCTCTTTTCAGGATATCAGAATGAGTATTGTGTATTACTTTGCTCCACAGCAATAAAACTCACATAAATGTGTAGTTAATCTTTAATATATGTGTTTATAAATTTATCTGTGTAAATAAAATACTTTGGTATTGCTCTAAATAATTTATTCAGTTAAACAAAGAGAAGCCAATAGGCAATGAAATACCCTAAAACATCTCGGTAATGCCCCGCCCACCAGCCACACCCTCACAAACACCACCTAAAACAAAAGTGTCCCTCTTTGGCCATTTGAAATGTTGGGAGGTATGATAACAACCACGACTGATTGATGATATTATCTCTTGAACAAAAGGCAGAAGGGCAATATTCACAAGGGCCATGAGCATCTTATGATCATAGCAAGGTAAGTGGGGGGATTATTAAAAGGAGGTGTTGTTCACCTTTAACTCTTTGAGTGCCAGAGGGGTGTCCAACGCATTGCTTGCACCCCTCTGGCACTCATAGGGTTAGTCGCAGAAGGGTCCATTTTTTTCTGTATGCTGCCAACTGTCCTTGTCACATGGGCCCATTAAGTGGAAAAGGGGTTCGAGCGAACGAGACTGCGGTGTACGTGACCTGAGTGCGAGCTTGTACAGAGGCGCGTCACTGGTGTTATATAGTGGTTCTCATGTGCCAGTCGACTGAATCTTGATCCTAGAACGCAGTGCGATTTCCTCTCCTGAAGGAAACTAAAAGGACATGTATGGTGGTATAACAACGTCACGCTATACATAGGAATATTGTATACAAGACATATACATATATAGATATATATTATATATACATACTGAGGGGCCAGACCCCACACTCTCAGCTTTTGATGGACAGCTGTATAATGTTTGCTTGACTTGACATGTTATCAGAGGGGAGTGAGACTCCACACCCTTCCCAAAAACAATAAAGGAATGAGAATCGTTACAAATATGATGTGTTGTGTGGGTCTGTTTAATATCACTATGGGGAAACATAGAAATGGGAGTGGGAGGGGTATTCAAAGTCCTAACCACTTTTTATTTGTAGTATAGGTTTCTAACATGGGTAATAAGCAGGGCCGGATTTACAATTAGGCAGAGTAGGCACCTGCCTACAGGCGCAACCCACAGAGGGGCGCCTTTCATTTGTTTTTTGTTTTTTTAAATTAGTTAGCCTGCAGTGTGAAGGAGGCGCTGCCGGCTGCGCATTACATTGAGTCCACTCCTCAGAACAGACAGTACAGTACTGCCCTGCCTCCAGTCCTCCCAGACAAACACACAATGCAGCCTGCAGGGAGCAGCAGCCCTGCCCACCACGGCCCCGGACGAACAACTTGACGTCCGTCTCCTGAGCAGTGCTCCTGCCCACGACTCAGCCACAGGCAGTCCACAGAGGAGCTCAGCTGCCTGTACGGACAGTTATTTTAACCCCTGCCTCTTGGCCTGAGGTAAGCCAGCGCTGTATGAGACATCCCGCTCCCAGGCCCTGTTATTAAGGGTTCTGGCCTGTGTTCAGCCAGTAAGCAATATTAGACATTAGCGTTTCAGTCACTGCCTGTCTCAGGAGCTTTAAAGTGAGTGACTGATGGCATCATACACAATTGACACTGTTTTGTGTGTCAAATATCCAGTACTACACCAAATGAATATCTTTGTGTCTGGAAGATAGGAACCTCAACCAGCATATACCACATAGGGAATTTTAACTTTTATTCCATCATGGCAATAAAAGTGAAAATTCCCTATGTGGTGTATGTTGGTTCAGGTTCCTATATTCCAAACATATTCATTCAGTGTAGTATTGTATATTTGACACATACAACAGTCTCAACTGCTTACTGGCAAAATAAAGTATAATACACTACAGACTGACCAATAGATGGGTGTGGTTAATTTAGGGGGCATGGCTAGGGGTGGGGTCAAGGCGGGGCTAAGGGCCCCAGAGGGTACTATGCCTAGGGGCGCTTGAGATGTAACTCCGGCCCTGGTAATAAGGAGATATATATATATATATATATATATATATATATATATATATATATATATATTTGTCAAACAAATGAGTATTCCAGTATGTGGTAATACATTTTTCATTGGACTAGTATTACATTTTATGGAGACAAGTTTTCGAGAGATATTCTCCCTTTTCAGGTCTAAATAATGTATTGCTCCTCTTTGTCTTGATGAATATGGCCCTTTGTCACTAAATACACCCACTGGGGACTTGTGTGAGAGAAACTTACATTGTTGCTAGCAGCTGAAATGCTCCTAAAGAGGCCCTCACAGGAGCCCCCCACCAGGGGTAACTCTACACCCTCCTCTTCTTCTTGAAGATGCTGAGATTACAACAAGTGCTGATGAGGCTGGGGAGTCAGATTCCATGACAACGGTAACCAGGGACCTGCCTCAGCACCAGAGCCTGACACTGCACAGGGGGGAGGAGGTGTGTGTGTGTGCTTGTGTGTGTGTTTATATGTGCATAAGAGCTTGTGTTTGTGTATATACGTGAGTGTATATGTGTGTGTGTGTGTGTATATGTGCATATGAGCTTGTGTGTGTACATATATGTGTGTGTGTGTGCTTGTGTGTATGTATGTGTGTGTATGTACGTGCATATGTGCTTGTGTATGTGTGCATGTAAATGTGTCTGTGTGTGTACATATGTGCTTATGTGTGTGTATATATGTGTGAGTATAAGTATGTACGTGCATGTGAGTTTGTGTGTATGTACATATATATATATATAGATAGATAGATATGTGTGTGTGTATTTATGTGCATAATGTGCTTGTGTGTATGTATTTGTATTTGCGTGTGTGTGTATAAGTGTGTGTGTATATGAGCCTGGGCTTGTGTATGTGTATGTATATATGGGTGTGTGTGTGTATGTATATATGTGTGTGCGTATGTGTGTGAGTATAAGTATGTACATGCATATGAGCATAAGTGCTTGTGTATGTGTGCATGTGTGTGTATGTATATGTGTGTGTATATATGCAAATGAGCTTGGGCTTGTGTGTATGTTTATGTGCATATGTGTGTGTGTGTGTGTATATGTGTGTGTGAGTATAAGTATGTAAGTGCATATGAGCTTGTGTGTATGTATGTATGTATATATATATATATATATGTGTGTGTGTGTCTGTATATGTAAGTGTATATATTTGCATATGTGCATGCTTATATGTATGTGTGTATGTACATGTATGTGTGTATACATATACATGTGCATGTATATGTGTGTGTGTGTGTGTGCATGTGTATATGTATGTGTATTTGTGTTATGTGTGTTTGTTTTGGGTCTAATTCTCACTGGGGAAGTCAATGTGTTATCAGATTATTTACTCTTACTCTGCATGGGTCATATTAAAGGAGAAGTAAGATCACCTAATAACAACCCCACACTTACCTTACTAACAGACTCGCCCACTCTATAAGGTGATCTACAGTAGGTTGATGCGCTCTGACTGCTTCAGTCTGAAAAAAATTTCCAACAGCTACAAGGGCAACAAAGGTAAAAGGGCAAAAATCATAAGGGTTATTAGGATTTTCTATCCATAGTAATGTAAGTGGGAGCAATTATTAGCAGATGTTATTTCACCTTTAACTGTTTGTGTGCCAAGGGGGGTGTGCAAGTCAATGTGTCGCACATCCCTCTGGCACTAGGAGAGTTAAGTAGTTAAACACATGGGTGTGATTTTAGGTATTTAGCTTTATCTGTGTGCTTGGTGCAGATAAAGGCCTGGAGGATTCCATGGCAGGTGATAAAGTTATCACTGGTTATCAGTAGCATCTTAAACTGAGCTTGATGTAACGTTAGCCCACAACAATATAGCTCCGAAGTAAATCGAGAATGCGCTCGCTGGGGTCCTGCTGCTCCGTGCCGCACATACACGGTGCCGCAGAATGCAGAAGTGGCGCATTTTAGGGATTAATATCTCCACTCCTAGGTAGGTAAAACAAAACCCAGCGCTAATATTGCTTAGGGGGTTAAAACCAGTGCTCCAATTTTTTTGTGATGTGAATGCTCCCCTTTAAAAAATAGTTCAGACCTCAAGGGGGAAATTGGGACCCCTCCTGATACCCCCTAGCACTGATCACCTATCCAGTAGGATAGGTGATCAATGCAGGAGACAGTTGCATGCATTTACAATAAAGCACATATAAACGATGTGTAACATACGTTATATGCACTTTTACTAATATACATTTATTCAGACCTCGAGGGGGCATCAGGACCCCTCCTGACACCCCTCCATTCACAAACTGGGTGATTGATGAATTCATGAAAGCGCAGTGCTGTGCCTTCATGCAAATACCCGGTTACGGGGTTCATTACAAGCTTCTACTGGAGCCGGCTTATACAGCCGCTCCAGTAGTAAGAAAGGAAGGCAGAAAATCCTTCTAGATAGGTGATCCATGCTAGGGGGATATCAGGAGGGGTCTTGATGCCACCTTCGAGGTCTAAAAATCAATGTTTATTAAAAGAAAGCGCATATAACCTATTTTACACATAGGTTATATGCACTTTATTAAAAAAGCCAGCTATTGTCGCCCGCATGGATCACCTATCTTACTGGATACATGATCAATGCTAGGGGGGGTATCAGGAGGGGAACCGATATCCCCCTTGAGGTCTGAACTATTTTTTTTTAATAAAATAAATATAAAAAAACACAATAACATTTATTACATTTATGTCACCTTCTCACCAAGCTGTATGGCGATGGTCTTATAGCCCATTCCAGCCTTGTGTAAGAGAGTGCTCCTAATCTCAGCTTTTTACCTGTATAAAAGACACCTGGGAGCCAGAAATCTTGCTGATTGATAGGGCGTCAAATACTTATTTCACTCAGTAAAATGCATGCCTCCTAAGTGTCCCTCTTTAGGAGGGACAGTCCCTCTTTTAGACCAAAATCCCTCTGTCCCTCTTTCCCACCCTGATGTCCCTCTTTTTAGGAGAGCAGACTTTGTGATGTGTTTATAAATATATCACATTGCTCTACATCAATAAAACTCACATTAATATTTGTTTGAACATCAGTATATACGTTTATAAATTAGTCTGTGTAAATAAAACACTTTGGTCTTATTATAAATCATTTATTAAGTTACACAAGGAGGTGTCAATAGGAAGTGAAATAGCCTGAAAATTATCGATAATGCCCTGCCCACCAGCCACGCCCACAGCAACACCCCCTAAAACACAAGTGTCCCTCTTTGGCAATCTGAAATGTTGGGCGGTATGAAAATGCAAATCAATTTATAACTTTTTTGAAATGCGTTTTTCTGGATTTTTTTGTTGTTGTTCTGTCACTGTTCAAATAAACCTACCATTCAGATTATAGACTGATCATTTCTTTATCAGTGGGCAAACGTACAAAATCAGCAGGGGATCCAATAACTGTTTCTCTCACTGTACCATTTTGGAAAAACATGACAACCCACTGCATCATATGAGTTGTCATTTCACTTGCTACCATAAATGTTTCCAGAGGGTGGCGCTAAAGGAAACATGTTTTTTTTTTTTAATTTCTACTCCTTTAAGGGGATAGTAATACTTTAATATTACTAATCCCCATAATGTAGCTCTTTAAAAAATAATTCAGTTGCTCCCAGGTTCATCTCTTAAACCTTTATTGCTTGAGAGAAAACCATAAGCAAAGTTCCCCCCTCCCTCCCCCTTCCCTGAAGTCAGCGTTGTACTGACTGCAGGGATATCCGGTTTTATTTTTCATCAGGAGGCTCTGCAGAGCCGCAATCGAGTTAGTAAAAAAAATGATTTCACTGAAACGGTCTTCTATATGTGCTTGCAAATCAAGCACAATCCAAGCACATGTAGAAGACCGTTTCAGTGAAATAATTCCTTTTCACTAACACGATCTTGGCTCAGATGCAGAGCTGCAAGCCTGTCATACGACAGACTTCCCCTGCAGTCAGTACAACTCTGACTTCAGGGAAGGGGGAGGGAGGGGGGAACTTTGCTTACGTTTTTCTCTCAAACCATAAAAGTTTGAGAGATGAAACTGGGGGAAATTGAATTATTTTTTAAAGAGCTACACTATGGGGATTAGTAATATTAAAGTATTACTATCCCTTTAAAGGTGCTGAAACCTTTCAAAACTATGGCATTTCCTACTGTATTCATTAGCAGCTACTCTTCCTATAGAAATGAAGCCCTATAGTAATGGGAACAGATAAACAGGGTAACTAACTAACTGGGCAGAGAAACAGGGGGTGCAAGATGGCGGGGGGGTCCAATTTGAGATCCTGCTTAGGGTCCTATTGTGGCTTAATTGGCCCTGCTTTTACCTCTACCGAAGTGCACAAATGTTTACAGAAGTGGATGCTATGGGGAAAAAAATATATATTTTTTTTTTATACCTTCACCACATCAAATATACTAAAATATTTAAAACCAAGGAATTTACAAATGCATTTGGCACCCACTTACAGGCTGAAAATAATGGTACCACATTACTTTTATCCATACTGCAGGAGGTGCCAACAGCACTAACCTAAGATTCTAATATTACCTTCCTGCACGTAAATGGTCAAAACAACATGGGAAAAATGTTAACAAGGCTTACTATGTTAGAAAGTAGACAACCAGACACATCAAATGAGGGGTCACTTGCCTTTTTACCCCTGTGCAGGTAAGCATAAATGTGTCCACCATGTGGCGCTATCGGAAAAAAGTATATTTTTTAAAGATTTCCAGCACTTCAAAGATACTAAAATCCTTGAAAACCATGGAAATTCCTACTGGATTCAGTAGGCCCGTGTGCATTCACAGCAGTACAGAGAACTAGAGTTAGGAAGCGCTCTTAGGACCTGAATAACCAAGAAGCCTTTGAATACTAGAGTTATCTAGCACATTTAGGGTGACCACATTTCCATTCTGCCATTCCGGGACATGTGATCACCCTAGTCCCGCGGCTGAGGCTCCCGCTGGCTCTGACCATCTTTCTGAGGCTGTACCTCTTATTATGTCTCAGCCTCAGAAAGATGGTCAGCACCGGCGGGAGCCTCAGCCGCGGGTCTCACTTACATCACCAGCATACCTCCTCCATCCCAGCTGTCTCGCATGCACCAGTCCAGCCAGCCAATGAAATGTATTTGCTATATGGTCTTCATAGGCTGGCTGAGTCAGCCAAAGAAGACCATATAGCAAATACATTTCATTGGCTTGCTGGACTGGTGCGTTGGTGACAGCTGGGATGGAGCAGGTGTGCTGGTGCTGCAAGTGAGACCAGCGGTTGAGGCTCCCGCCGGCACTGACCATCTTTCTGAGGCTGTTCCCACTGGGAATTCTTACTCTGTGTCAGCCTCAGAAAGATGGTCAGTGCCGGCGGGAGCCTCAGCTGCTGGTCTCACTTGCAACGCCAGCATACCTGCTCCATCCCAGCTGTCACCAACGCACCAGTCCAGCCAGCCAATGAAATGTATTTGCTATATGGTCTTCATTGGCTGGCTCAGCCAGCCTATGAGGACCATATAGCAAATACATTTCATTGGCTGGCTGGACTGGTACAAGTTGCTCCATTCCGGGACTCTTTGTTGTTCTGGTGGGGGGTGACCCGGAACGCGGGACACAGACCCCCAATAAGGAACAGTACCGGGCATTCCTAAACACATTGCATTGCAAGGAATTGGATACTTGCTAGGACTGTCATTGGTACATTTTACTAAAGGGCCGATGAGGGTCCTGGCACATTGCATATTTTTTGCTCACAGCACTCCTGCAGGAGAGATGCGAGCACAACCAGCATCTGGAACTGACCAGTCAAAGACTCTTAGAGATTAAGAGCCACTTCTTAGAGATTAAACATGCTACTTCTGCACTGTAGTAGATATACTGAATTCACACAGTGGAGTTGTGTGATGCTAGAGTTGCCACCTTTTTGTAAAAAACATATATGCCATGGCATTCTCTCCATAGACTTAACATTGGACAGAAGCCAATTTTTTACCAGCCTGCCGGTAAAATACCGGCTGGGTGGCAACCCTATGTGATGCTTGCACCTATAACACTCTGGATTTGCAGCACATTTGTATTACTGCCCTCACCATGTGAGTTTCTATCTACATGCTGAATAAAATTATATTCATTTCTCATTTGTCCTCCCACCATCAGATATCAGTGTTCAGAACAGAACTTCTGCCCTTAGCAAATATGGCTCCTAGCCCTTTCTAAACAGAATATAAACTATAGGGTTTGCTATCCTTCTAAAAGCAGCTATTTTTATTTAATGGTTAAGTATTGCCTTGCCTGAGCAAGGGCCTAGACTGAGCTTAAAGCCTGTTATAGACCAATCATCTTTCACCTTCTCAGATCTCGTCTTCTCCAGTCCTAACTTCTTATTGTTCACTGATCATCATAGTCAGCTGCCTATCTAAATCTACTGCCTATTTACTGACCATCTTTGCCTACTGCTTGTCTATTTGCTGACCATCCTAGATTGCTGACTATCTACCAGTCATCTCCAGCACCACTGCTCTTTCTGTTGAGTATGCAACTGAAACTGTGTTATAGACTACAGGAGAGATGTACTAAGGTGTGATATAGAGGAGATCACTTCTCCAGTGAGATAAACTCTCCAGTTCCTATGTTATTCTATGGGAGAGATTTAGTTATAGACTACAGGGGAGATGTACTACAGTGTGATAAAGAGGAGATAACATCTCCAGTGAGATAAACTCTCCAATTCCTATGTTATTCTATGGGAGATCTTTAGTTATAGACTACAGGGGAGATGTACTAAGGTGTGATAAAGAGGCGATAACTTCTCCAGTGAGATAAACTCTCCAGTTCCTATGTTATTCTATGGGAGATCTTTAGTTATAGACTACAGGGGAGATGTACTAAGGTGTGATAAAGAGGCGATAACTTCTCCAGTGAGATAAACTCTCCAATTCCTATGTTATTCTATGGGAGATCTTTAGTTATAGACTACAGGGGAGATGTACTAAGGTGTGATATTCTTTGTTACTGTTTAGAATTATTTAGGAAATTGTTACTGGAGAAGCTATTTTGTCTTTATGACATCTTAGTACAGCTCACTCCTGTAGTCTAACTACTACTAGAATAACATAGGAACTGGACACTTTATCACACTGGAGAAGTTATCTCCTCTTTATCACACTGTAGTACATCTCCCCTGTAGTCTATAACTAAAGCTCCCCCATATAATAACATAGGGACTGGAGAGTTTATCTCACTGGAGAATTTATCTCCTCTTTATCACACCTTAGTACATCTCTCCTGTAGTCTATAACTAAAGATCTCCCATAGAATAACATAGGAATTGGAGAGTTTATCTCACTGGAGAAGTTATCTCCTCTTTATCACACCTTAGTACATCTCCCCTGTAGTCTATAACTAAATCTCTCCCATAGAATAACATAGGAATTGGAGAGTTTATCTCACTGGAGAAGTTATCTCCTCTTTATCACACCTTAGTACATCTCTCCCTGTAGTCTATAACTAAAGCTCTCCCATACAATAACATAGGAACAGGATAATTTATCTCACTGGAGAAGTTATCTCCTCTTTATCACACCTTAGTACATCCCCCCCTTTAGTCTATAACTAAAGATCTTTCATAGAATAACATAGGAACTGGAGACTTTATCTGACTGGATAAGTTATCTGCTCTTTATCACACCTTAGTACATCTCCACTGTAGTTTATAACTAAATATCTCCCTTAGAATAACATAGGAACTGGAGAGTTTCTCTCACTGGAAAAGTTATCTCCTCTTTATCACACCTTAGTACATCTCCCCCTGTAGTCTATAACTAAACCTCTCCCATAGAATAACATAGGAACTGGGGAGTTTATCTCACTGGAGAAGTTATCTCCTCTTTATCACACTTTAGTACATCTCCCCTGTAGTCTATAACTAAATCTCTCCCATAGAATAACACAGGAACTGGAGAGTTTATCTCACTAGAGAAGTAATCTCCTCTTTATCACGCCTTAGTACATCTCCCCTGTAGTATATAACTAAAGATCTCCAATAGAATAACATAGGAACTGGAGAGTTTCTCTCACTGGAGACGTTATCTCCTCTTTATCACACCTTAGTACATCTCCTCCTGTAGTCTATAACTAAATCTCTCCCATAGAATAACATAGGAATTGGAGAGTTTATCTCACTGGAGAAGTTATCTCCTCTTTATCACACCTTAGTACATCTCCCCTGTGGTCTATAACTAAATCTCTCCCATAGAATAACATAGGAACAGGATAATTTATCTCACTGGAGAAGTTATCTCCTCTTTATCACACCTTAGTACATCCCCCCCTTTAGTCTATAACTAAAGATCTTTCATAGAATAACATAGGAACTGGAGACTTTATCTGACTGGAGAAGTTATCTCCTCTTTATCACACCTTAGTACATCTCTCCTGTAGTCTATAACTAAATATCTACCATAGAATAACATAGGAACTGGAGAGTTTCTCTCACTGGAGAAGTCATCTCCTCTTTATCACACCTTAGTACATCTCTACCTGTAGTCTATAACTAAAGCTCTCCCATAGAATAGCATAGGAACTGGAGAGTTTATCTCACTGGAGAAGTTATCTCCTTTTTATCACACCTTAGTACATCTCCACTGTAGTCTATAACTAAATCTCTCCCATAGAATAACACAGGAACTGGAGAGATTATCTCACTGGAGAAGTTATCTCCTCTTTATCACACCTTAATACATCTCCCCTGTAGTGTATAACTAAATCTCTCCCATAGAATAACATAGGAACTGGAGAGTTTATCTCACTGGAGAAGTCATCTCCTCTTTATCACACCTTATTACATCTCCCCTGTGGTCTATAACTAAAGCTCTCCCATAGAATAACATAGGAACTGGAGAGTTTATCTCACTGGAGAAGTTATCTCCTCTTTATCACACCTTAGTACATCTCTCCTGTAGTCTATAACTAAATCTCTCCCATATAATAACATAGGAACTGGAGAGTTCATCTCACTGGATAAGTTATCTGCTCTTTATCACACCTTAGTACATCTCCACTGTAGTTTATAACTAAATATCTCCCTTAGAATAACATAGGAACTGGAGAGTTTCTCTCACTGGAAAAGTTATCTCCTCTTTATCACACCTTAGTACATCTCCCCCTGTAGTCTATAACTAAACCTCTCCCATAGAATAACATAGGAACTGGGGAGTTTATCTCACTAGAGAAGTTATCTCCTCTTTATCACACCTTAGTACATCTCCCCCTGTAGTCTATAACTAAACCTCTCCCATAGAATAACATAGGAACTGGAGAGTTTATCTCACTGGAGAAGTTATCTCCTCTTTATCACACCTTAGTACATCTCCCCTGTAGTCTAGAACTAAATATCTCCCATAGTATAACACAGGAACTGGAGATATTATCTCACTGGAGAAGTTATCTTCTCTTTATCACACCTTAGTACATCTCCCCCTGTAGTCTATAACTAAATCTCTCCCATAGAATAACATAGGAACAGGAGAGTTTATCTCACTGGAGAAGTTATCTCCTCTTTATCACACCTTAGTACATCTCCCCTGTAGTCTATAACTAAATCTCTCCCATAGAATAACATAGGAACGGGAGACAAACGAGAAAAACAATCCTGCGCTACTCTATATAGATAACTAATATATGCCCTGTAATGAGCATTTATAATAATTCTTGAGTGAAATAAGTGAAATTCTGTGTCACAGATTGGCCAAGTTGTGGGTAAGCTTGCCACCAACGTCAAGGTATTTCACTTTCGGCAAGTCCTACTCAAACAAACCTAAAATCCCTATCTAAAAATTAAAATCTAGATAACCTAATAAAGATATTATAAACGCGTAGGTATTGTAGGAACCTTTAAATATACTCTTTCCTTATATGTGAGTAAAAGTGTAATGCAATTAAAAACAAACATACAAATCATAAAAAGGCTTGTATGAGAAACTTACCTGATACACCCTACCCCTAAAAAGGGGGGGGGGATTGCATTATGTAGAAATAGGAGGACTGTTAATCCAACAGAACTCTCCTTAAGTAACCTTTATCCAACTACCCACAAATCATGTGTAGTAGTTGATTTCAAACGAAGGAGCATGCTCACCATGACAGGCTTAAAGGCCTAGTCTTAAAGGGCCAGAATAAAGAAATAAAGTTGTGTAATATATGTGAAATTATTTAGATGCTTACATAATTAACTAGGCTAGGTGAAAGGCTGCTAAAAGTGAGAAAAGGAGAAGTGCACAACCAAAAAAAGAAAGAAAACTCACTGCGCCAACTCACCTAAATATATCCTTACAATAAATACAATTTTTAAGAAACTTATAAAGATAGATATATAGAAAGCAGCAAGGAATGACGGGGTATCCCCAAACCCCCATACATTAGGCTAGAAACCCAAAGTGAAAAGACAAACGAGAAAAACAATCCTGCGCTACTCTATATAGATAACTAATATATGCCCTGTAATGAGCATTTATAATAATTCTTGAGTGAAATAAGTGAAATTCTGTGTCACAGACTGGCCAAGTTGTGGGTAAGCTGGAGAGTTTATCCCACTGGAGAATTTATCTCCTCTTTATCACACCTTAGTACATCTCCCCTGTAGTCTATAACTAAAGATCTCCCATAGAATAACACAGGAACTGGAGAGTTTATCACACTGGAGAAGTTATCTCCTCTTTATCACACCTTAGTACATCTCCCCCTGTAGTCTATAACTAAATCTCTCCCATAGAATAACATAGTAACTGGAGAGTTTATCACACTGGAGATGTTATCTCCTCTTTATCACACCTTAGTACATCTCCCCCTTTAGTCTATAACTAAAGATCTCTCATAGAATAACATAGGAACTGGAGAGTTTATCTGACTGGAGAAGTTATCTCCTCTTTATCACATTTTAGTACATCTCTCCTGTAGTCTATAACTAAATATCTACCATAGAATAACATAGGAACTGGAGAGTTTATATCACTGGAGAAGTTATCTCCTCTTTATCACTCCTTAGTACATCTCCCCTGTAGTCTATAACTAAATCTCTCCCATAGAATAACATAGGAACTGGACAGTTTATCTCACTGGAGAAGTCATCTCCTCTTTATCACACCTTAGTACATCTCTACCTGTAGTCTATAACTAAATATCTCCCATAGAATAACATAGGAACTGGAGAGTTTATCTCACTGGAGAAGTTATCATCTCTTTATCACACCTTAGTGCAGTGGTGATTCCCTTGTTTTACCCAGCAGTCCTATAACACATATATATTTTCAACCAGAATTTTACTGGAGATCCAGCCATAAAAATTACTCTAACATCTCCACATCTCCATGGATTTGAATGGGGCATTTAACCCCTTGAATGCTAGGAAGATTTCCAACGCATTGTGAGACCTCTAGCCCTCAAGGTGTTCAAATCCCTATTTAAATGTATAGGAATTGGCAGTTTCCCTATACTGGGAAGATAGTTTGCTCCAGAATTGTACCTCTTTAGGTGACTGAATTGTACTTCATGTCAGTCTCTGTTCATTCTTAACCCCTTCCCGACAATGGACGTACATGTACATCCCGCAAAAACTGTCACTTAGTGACAGAGGAGTACATGTACGTCCAGAAAGTCGTTTAAAGTAATGAAAAAAAAAAAGTTTGGCGGGTGTTAAGTGCCGGCCGCGTGCGCGTGCGGCCAGTCACTAAGGGGTTAAAGAAGCAATAAGCTTTTTTTATAAACACCTATAGGTTATAAAGCTTTTCCTGCTGACTAAAACAAGGTCACTGCCACCGCTGTCAGTTGTTTTATTCAAACGTCATAAAAGTTCAAATAACCAGGGAGCGAATTTACTGAGTGATTACTTCCTGATAGTTCTAACTGACAGGAAGTGAAACAGGAAGTGAATTTACTGTGTTTACTTCCTGATAGTTCTAACTGACAGGAAGTGAATTTACTGTGTGATTACTTCCTGATAGTTCTGACAGGAAGTGAATTTACTGCATTTACTTCCTGATAGTTCTAACTGTCAGGAAGTGGCTCACTGACTTTCCTTTCCATTAGAATGAAAGAGAATAACTAATTGGAATTTGACCACTAGAGCAGTGTTTCTCAACGTTAGTCCTCGGGGCACACCAACAGTGCAGGTTTTCAGGTTGTTCCTGCTTAACCACAGGTGAGTAATTAGTGGCTCAGTCATTGTGATTGATTCACCTGTGATTAATTAGGGATATCTTGAGAACATGACCTGTTGGTGTGCCCCGAGGACTGGAGCTGGGAATCACTGCACTAGAGGGTACTGCTAATGTACAAAAACCCCCACAGGATTAAATGGTAATAACTCTGGAAATATGCATCTCTCAGCAGCGGCAGTACCTATAGTTTACTCAATATAAATTTTTTCGTTAAAAAAAGTTTACTGCTCCTTTAACCCTTTGAGTGCCAGAGGGGTGCACAACACTGGCACTCAAAGAGTTAACATGCCCAACATTAGAATTTCACCACATTTCTTTCTCCCATGAACCCACAATTCCCATGGTGTTTCTGATTAGGACTTCCTGCCTGGCATAATGACATTTCCCATGTATATTAATATGCGCGGCTCCACTAGACTGAGAACTGGCACATTCCCACCCATTCAGGCACAAAATCCTAGTGGGCTTGTTTATTATGCACTGTTGCACTCGGCTGAATTAGAAAGATGGAAGGAACTAATTGTGATTATTAAAAATAATTACTAGGGTGCATAAAATTCCTTCTGATGTAAAGATGTGAACAGCAGCACCGAAAAGGGGAAAACTGGATTAAAGGGATAGTAATACTTAATATGTAAAAAATATATATGTTGTAGGGTTTATGCCCCTGAGTTTAACAAGGGGACTCTCACTGCTGAAAGGTGTTTCATTCAAAAGTTATTACAGCTCAGAGATTCATTTTTTAGGTGCAATATGACAGTGGTCTGAAATTGTACAGTGGCGCTGTTGCTACACCATCCTATGGACAGCTCTGGTCCGTAGACCATAAATCTCCATAGGATGGTGTAGCAACAGTGCCACTGTACAATTTCAGGCCACTGTGATATTGCACCTAAAATAATTCATCTTTGAGCTGTAATAACTTTTAAATAAAACACCTTTCAGCAGTGGGAATTTCCTTGTTTTACTCAGTGGGATAAACCCTGCAACATATTTTTTTTACATTTTAAGTATTACTATCCCTTTAATTAACACACAAGCACATTGATTAGTGTGTCATATCTATATAGGAATTGATATGGGAATGGGGCAGTAGAGTTAAAGGGATAGTAATACTTCGTTTTAACTTTATTTTATTTTGTAGGCATTAAAAAAACATGAACGATATAAGTCTTATCTCTCAAACCTTTATGGTTTGAGAGATATTCACAAGCAAAGTTTTCCCTCCTGCCCCTTTTACCTAGTGTAAGCCATCTCTTCTCAGATGTGGAGTCCAGTCCATAGACCAGACAGATAACAGCAGGGGACAATCTTCTTCCTTTGAGAACAATGAAAGCCCTTCCCCCCTTGACAAGTTTTTCAGGTTTTTCCCCTATCTTAATTGAAGATTGTCCCTCTCTGCAGTCTACCTGGGCACCTCCCTTCTGATCTGGCTGAACGGGGGGGGGGATACTTTGCTTGTGAATATCTCTTAAACCATAAAGGTTTGAGAGATAAGACATATCGTTCTTCATATTTTTTTAATGCCTACAAAATAAAATAAAGATAAAACGAAGTATTACTATCCCTTTAGGACTTATTTGTTGAACAAAGAAAGAGGCACAATTTTTGGACAAAACCAACTGCACCACAGTACAAATATAAAATCCTTATAAAATTTCTATCCCTTTAATGTTTGTTTCAACTTAATTACATATATTTATACATTAGTCTGTGTATTAAAATGCTTTCATCCTGCTTTGAATTGTTTATGGAATTGCGTAAAGACCTGCTAATATTAATGGAGTAACCAAAAACATTTTTGATAATGCTTCGCCCACCAACCACACCCCCAGCAACACCACCTAAAATAAAATTGTCCCTCTTTGACCATTTAGAATGTTGGGAGGTGTGAGATTTAGAGATCTGAAAATAGTCTTAAAGCGGAACTCTCACTTAGTATAAAGTCGCCCTCCAATAATTAAAGGAGCAGTAAACTTTTTTTTTTATGTAAAAATATATATTGTAGGGATTTTCCTATTGATTAAAATAAGGGTACTCCCACTGCCTAGGGATTTATATTTCCAGAGTTATTACAGTTTAAACCCATGTTTTGTTACATTAGCAGTGCCCTCTAGTGGTCAAATTCTAATTAGATTTCCAGTTACATTCTAATGGAGAGGGAAGTCAGGAAAGTCACAGACATACAGTTCTCCATAGAATGTGACAGAAACTACCTGTCACTTCCTGTCAGTTAGAACTATCAGGAAGTAAACACAGTAAATTCACTTCCTGTCAGTAGAACTATCAGGAAGTAAACACATCAAATTCACTTCCTGTCAGTTAGACCTATCAGGAAGTAAACACAGTAAATTCACTTCTTGTCAGTAGAACTATCAGGAAGTAATCACAGAAAATTCACTTCCTGTCAGTTAGAACTATCAGGAAGTAAACACAGTAAATTCACTTCCTGTCAGTTAGAATTATCTGGAAGTAAACACAGTAAATTCACTTCCTGATTATTTAAACTGCTATAAATTTTGAATAAAACATCTGACAGCGATGGGAGTGACCTTGTTTTATTCAGCAAGAAATGCTCTGTAAAATGTGTTTTTGTCATAAAAAAAAGTTTACTGCTCTTTTAAACACATGGCGACTAGCTTCATAATACTTTTTTTTACCTCTCAGAAGTACCTGATTCTAAAGTAATACTTAATCTTCGGAGACTGGAAGTCAGGCATCAGCACAGATATCTTGTCTTAAAGACATCTGCACGCCTGCGCTATCAGTCCCCGTCTCCTCTAAGATGCATTGCACTGTGCCATAAGCATACCTCCCAACATTTCAAGTGGCCAAAGAGGGACACTTGTGTTTTAGGGGGTGTTGTCAGCGGCGTGTCTGGTGCATTACCAATAATGTTTAGGTAATTTCATGACCTATTGACACCTCTTAGTGTAACTGAATTAATAACTGACATACATACATACATGGACTAATTTATAAGCACACATACTGATGTTTAAAGTGTTAGTAATGTCTAAATAAAAGTATTTTGCATTTAGAAGAGCTTAAAAAGCTGATTTAAATGCAAAAAAACGTATCTCTCAAAACGCTATGGTTTAAGAGATACGGGAGTTTAAAGTTTGCTGTTTCCTACTGACAGCTGTAAAGCTGTCAGCAGGAGATTCGTGTCGGTCGACACGGTGGCGCTTGAGAAGAGACGAGATCTCGTTACTTACACGGAATCCCTTCATTGGAATGGTCTAAAACGTTTTAGACCATTCCAATAAAGGGATTCCTTGTAAGTAACAAGATCTCGGCACTTATCAAGCTCCACCGTGTCAACCGACACAAATCTCCTGCTGACAGCTTTACAGCTGTCAGTAGGAAACAGCAAACTTTAAACTCCCGTATCTCTTAAACCATAGCGGTTTGAGAGATACATTTTTTTGCATTTAGATCAGCTTTTTAAGCTCTTCTAAATGCAAAAAACTTTTTTAGACATTACTAACACTTTAAACAAACATTAATATTAATTTTTACACTGTGGAGCAATGTGATACACTTATAGACACACAGCACACAGTCTGATCTCCTAAAAAGAGGGACATCAGGGTGGGAAAGAGGGACAGAGGGTTTTGGTCTGAAAGAGAGATTGTCCCTCCTAAAGAGGGACACTTGGGAGGTATGCATAAGGCACCGGAAGGGATAGACGGCACTAACCTGACCATCAGTCTCCAAATATTAAGGATTAGTTTAGAATCTGACACTTCTGAGAGGTAATAGAAGTATAATGAAGTTAGTCACCATATGTTTAATTATCGGAGGGAGACTTTATACTAAGTGAGAGTACCGCTTTGAACTTGCGTTTCTACTGTTTACATAGACTGTCTATAAAGACACAATTTTGGATAATTTTGCTTGTTTAGGTTGCAGTGAAAGGGAAGAGCCAGCGCAGTTAATGAATGAAGTGCGCAGTGCTTTTATATTCAGAACGGCTGTTATCCTGCAGTCACCTATCCAGATTGCTAAATGGGCTCCTGTATAAAGACACTTCCACTGAGATTGTGTAACACTCGCTTTTAGGCCGTAGGTAAAATAAAACTGATACTTTCCAGATACTATCATTATGTACAGGGTAAACAGACGTATATATAATTCCTTTTTATTTTTAGGTTTCGATTACGCTGACTTATTATAATAAATAAAATTGGCACAATTCTGGAGCAAACCCACTGCATTTCTCAAAGTTTGTACTGATTTAAATGAGGAATATAACCCCTTAAAGTCACCAACACATTGCTTTTTCTTACAAGAGCATCTAACATTATGAGAGGTGTTACAGTGTTAGCCTTGGAAAAAGCAAGTGACAACTCCACCAGTCTCCTATGATCATGTACTATGTACAGGGATGATGTTGTTATAGTGCCACCTAGTGGCTGCTTCCCTGTATGCAGTCACATACAATCGCTAGAGCAAAACCAATTGCATTTCTAGGTCACAAACAAAAATTCCCCAAATTCCCATTTATATAAATGGGTTGCTTAAGCCCTGGAATGCTAGAGAGGTCTCTAAAACTTCAAAATGCTTTTGGTACCCCTCTGGTACTCAAAGGCAAGTTCTCTCCCCACTCCTCCCACCTCACCTAAGTTAATATATATACAAAAATAGTGGTCTTACACACACACACTCACACATGCACATTCAAACACTCATTCACATGCGCACACATTGGCAGACGTTTGCACACACGCACATCTTCACACTCACACATTCCAGTACATTCATACAAACCCACATTTGTGTGCAAACATTTGCATGTGCACACACTTTTTTTTGCACATGTATTTGCACAGGGATTCTCACAGACTCAAACATGCACATTTCCATGTGCACGCACATTCACGTGCTCATAAACATTCATCTGCACACATTTCTTCATACTCATGCATTTGCATATACGCACATTTACAAGCGCATTCAAACGGCACCCAGTTACATATATGTGCACACATTTTTGCATGCACACGCATTTGCAAGAACTTTAGCATGGAGACACAATTGGTTAACCCTTTGAGTGCCAGAGGGGTAGGCAACGCATTGCTTTGCAATGCGTTGCGTACCCCTCTGGCACTCAAAGGGTTAATGTACAACCTCTTACAGGACAGTACATACTTGCAGGTATCTTACCTACCGTGCTTGAGTGACCCTCCCCATTGATGATGATAATGATCTCCTGAATAAAGATTGTGCTTATAAACAAAATACTGATTCATTAAAATAAAATACAATTACAATAGTCCAACCAAAGGATTCTAACCCCCCCCCCCCCCCCAAGATATTCTCATCAAGACAAAGGCAGTTGAGCTACTTGCTCTTGATTCAGATATCCACAAATCTCGATTTCCTACCAATCAGGAGCAACAATTATCTGCGTTCTTAAAGAGAAAGTTGATGCAACAGTCCAAATCTTTCAAATACATTCAGTGAACTAAAGATAAGTCCTAGAATTCTCAAAGATTTTCTGTTTCTTCCCTGCTGTGCGGCTGGAAACGTTGTGAGAACACAAATTGTGACGTGCCAGGACAGTGATTGGTCCTTCAGGCAAAAAAAAACCCCCAAAAGAAACTGTGAGGGTCCTGACATGTCACCGGTTGTTAAGGGGTTAAAGAGCAGAGACATGTAACAAAATGATAAGGGCTCTGGAATGTTTTTATTATAAATAGAGAGTAGCCAAACTAGGTTTGTTTACTTTGGAGAAGATTCATCTAAAAAGGGATATGATCACTACTTATATATATATAAACTATCAATGTGGGATGGCGTTGCCCGTCATGTTATGACCGTTGGGCGCACGTGTTGGAAATGTAGACACACTGATGAACACAGACATATGCAACACTCAGACAGACACATACACGCAGTGAGCGGCAGAAACATGCAAAAGACATGCACACACACAGACACACCGGAGATGCACACATGGACACACATATGTAACAGAGATGTACACACACAACATACATGCGCAGACACACATGCATGCAACAGACATGCTCACACACAGGTAACAGATATGCATACACACATGCAGCAGACATATGCACACATGCAACATACATACGCGCACACACAAACATGCAACAAACATATGCGTACATGCTACAGACACACCCACGCAACCGACATACACACACACAGACATGCAACAGACACACACACACGGAACCTACATGGACATACCTCCCAAGTGTCCCTTTTTAGGAGGGATAGTCCCTCTTTTAGACCCAAATCCCTTTGTTCCTCTTTTCCACCCTGATGTCCCTATTTTTAGGAGATCAGACTGTGTGGTGTGTATATAAGTGTATCACCCTGGTGTCTCTGTGTTTAGAAGATCAGACTGTGTGGCGTGCATATAAGTGTATCACTCTGGTGTCCCTGTGTTTAGGAGATCAGACTGTGTGGTGTGTATATAAGTGTATTACCCTGGTGTCCCTGTGTTTAGGATATCAGACTGTGTGATGTGTATATAAGTGTATCACCCTGGTGTCCCTGTGTGTAGGAGAACAGACTGTGTGGTGTGTATATAAGTGTATCACCCTGGTGTCCATGTGTGTAGGAGATCAGACTGTGTGGTGTGTATAGAAGTGTATCACCCTGGTGTCCCTGTGTTTTGGAGATCAGACTGTGTGGTGTGTGTATATAAGTGTATCACCCTGGTGTCCCTGTGTTTAGGAGATCAGACTGTGTGGTGTGTATATAAGTGTATCACCCTGGTGTCCCTGTGTGTAGGAGAACAGACTGTGTGGTGTGTATACAAGTGTATCACCCTGGTGTCCATGTGTGTAGGAGATCAGACTGTGTGGTGTGTATAGAAGTGTATCACCCTGGTGTCCCTGTGTTTTGGAGATCAGACTGTGTGGTGTGTGTATATAAGTGTATCACCCTGGTGTCCCTGTGTTTTGGAGATCAGACTGTGTGGTGTGTGTATATAAGTGTATCACCCTGGTGTCCCTGTGTTTAGGAGATCAGACTGTGTGGCGTGTATATAAGTGTATCGCCCTGGTGTCCCTGTGTTTAGGAGATCAGACTGTGTGGTGTGTATAGAAGTGTATCACCCTGGTGTCCCTGTGTTTAGGAGATCAGACTGCGTGGTGTGTATATAAGTGTATCTCCCTGGTGTACCTCTGTTTAGGAGATCAGATTGTGTGGTGTGTATATAAGTGTATCACTCTGGTGTCCCTGTGTTTAGGAGATCAGATTGTGTGGTGTGTATATAAGTGTATCATCCTGGTGTCCCTGTGTTTAGGAGAACAGACTGCGTGGTGTGTATATAAGTGTATCACCCTGTTGTCCCTGTGTTTAGGAGATCAGACTGTGTGGTGTGTATATAAGTGTATCATCCTGGTGTCCCTGTGTTTAGGAGATCAGACTGCGTGGTGTGTATAGAAGTGTATCACCCTGGTGTCCCTGTTTTTAGGAGATCAGACTGTGTGGGGTGTATATAAGTGTATCACCCTGGTGTCCCTGTGTTTAGGAGATCAGACTGTGTGGTGTGTATATAAGTGTATCACCCTGGTGTCCCTGTGTTTAGGAGATCAGACTGCGTGGTGTATATATAAGTGTATCATGCTGCTCTACAGCAATAAAACTCACATTATTGTTTGTTTAAATGTCAGTATATGTGTTTATAAATTAGTCTGTGTAAATAAAATAATTTGGTCTTGATAAAAGTCATTTATTAGGTTACACAAGGAGGTGTCAATAGGTCATAAAATAGGATAAAATTTCTCGGTAATGCCCCGCCCACCAGCCATGCCCCCAGCAACTCCCCCTAAAACACAAGTGTCCCTCTTTGGCAATCTGAAATGTTGGGAGGTATGCATGGAACAGACACACAACAGATACATAGACACGCAACAGACATACACACACACACAGAGGGGACACTGACACAGTGATAGGCGCCCCCTGTGTGTGGAGGTTCTGGCTCTTGTTGGTTCTCCGAATCTGCAGGTTGTGAGTGTAGAAGTGGGGGCTGTGGCCACCCTGGGATTAGTGTAGGAGCGTTACAGTGGTGTGTAGGTAACAATCTGCAGTATTCAGAGAGTTAGAAGTAAAATGTAGCCTCCTAGGGACCAGAGAACATCGTTTCACAACGTGTTGCCATCCCCACTGTGGTCCTGAAAAGGTGAAATCAATGGTATTTGTTATATACTTTACTTTAGGGCAGAATTGCAGTATTATGCCTCTGTGTGTGTTTGACGTGTAGAAGTGGAAAGCAAAAAATAAAAGATTATGTGAGAGAGACTTCTACCAGCATGTTAAGCCATAGAGTGCCATGCAGTGTACAGTGGTGTGATGTCAGAGTTAACCCTTTGAGTGCTGGAAAGACATCCAATGCATTGTGGTGCAATGCATTAGTTACCTCTCTGGCACTCAAAGGGTTAAACAGAGGGCAGTTAATTTGTCCCAATGACATAAATAATGTACATTCAGAGCCCCACAATACTGGCCCTGGTACAGCGGAGACACTCTTCTCCCAACAATGTGCCTTGCAATGTCCTAATCTTGAGCGGGAGGAAGAAGCCGCTGTTGATTGTGAGGAAATAAAGGGAGCATTATACCAGCATGTTAACCCTTTGAATGCCAGAGGGCATTGCAATACGTTGTGTACCCCTCTGGCACTCAAAGTGTTAAGGTATAGAGAGGCATGTCAGAGTTAAATAGCAGTGGGAAGTGTATTCATACCTGGGAACTTTGACTTGTGGAGTCCCTGGAGGGGACTCGTGGTGCTGATGTGGAAAGGCCGATGGGGAAATTTGGGTTAAAAGTGGGTGGGGTTGGTGGGAGGAAAATGCAAGTTTACAGAGAGAGGGGTTTGAACACACTCCCTGAGATTGAAATGAGGCTACACTAATGACATCATAGAGCTTACAATTGAAATGGGGCTACACCAGGGCCGGATTTCTTGTAAGGCAGAGTAGGCATCTGACTACAGGCACACCCCACAGAGAGCCCACGAGGGAGCGCAGCAGCTACAGGTCTGTGCTGGAGAAGGCACAGACCTCACCATGATGTTGCAGCGTCAGGCGGGGAGGCAACAAAGGACGATCCCAATGACAGGCGCCCCTCTGCGGGGTGCACTTTTAGGCAGATGCCTACTCTGCCTAATTATAAATCCAGCCCTGGTGGGAAGGAGAAATGGGTGGGCAGTGGGAGGAACAGGGCAGAGCCGGATTAAGATTCCATAGGGCCCTAAGCAGGATCCCAAATTGGGGACCCCAGAAAACTTCCCCCCTCCGTCTTGCAACAATCCTTTCTCGATTGGCCCATTGTTCTTGTGGCTAGAGCTATTAGTACCAACGTATTAAAAGATAAAAATTAATGCTTTAACCCCTTCAATGCCAGAATGGTCACCAGAGCATTGCCAAGCAATGTATTAGACACTTCGTTTAGACACCATCCTATGGGTTAAATAAATGAAAAATGCAAAACAGAGCTTAGAATTGAAATGGGGCCACACTAGTGACACCATAGAGCTTACAATTGAAATGGGGCTACACTAATGACATAATAAAGCTTACAATTGAAATGGGGCTACACTAATGACACCACAGGGCTTACAATTGAAATGGGGCTACACCAGGGGCGGATTTCTCGTAAGGCAGAGTAGGCATCTGCCTACAGGCGCACCCCACAGAGGGGCGCCTGTCATTGGGACCCGTTTTTCTTTTTAATTATTATTATTTATTTAAAGTATATAAAAGTCGCCAGATGAAGACTTAATTAATGTAAAGTTTTTGCGGGGTGGTAGTTCCCCTTTAAACTCTTTCTATAGCCCCTCTGGTTCACCTACACTTTTTAACTCTCTCCCAGTTTCACCCCCTTCTTCTTATAATTGTCCCTCTTTTTTTCCATGTATTTTTCCCAACACCCCTTTCCTGCAGCCCCCTCCTACTTACCTATCTTTGCTGCCACAGGAGGGGGCCTCATCCCTGGTGGTCCAGGGCATGCGCTGTGGAAGAAGTGGTCTGTGCCTTCTTCTTCACAGACCTCTATTAGCCGCTCCTTCACTGTGCTCTTTCCGTGAAATAATGCAGAGTGCCGAGAGATGATGTCATAGCCAGGCGCTCTGCATTATCAGAGGGTGGGGACAGAAAGAGAGATGAATGGAGAGGTCTGTGCCTGTGTATGTGCTGTGCCAGTGTAAGTATTCAGGGGTGGAAATTAAAAAAAAAACTACTTGTCCAAGCGACTAAAACGAGAGCCCAATCTACTTGTCCCTCATGACAATCTACTTGTCCTGATACACAAAATAATAATGAGTGAGTGAGAAAAGTTTAATAAAACTTTTTTTTAATTTCTCCTTGCAGTTGGGGGCTGGTCACCTAAACGGCCACCAGGTAACTATAGGGTAAGGAATACGCATTTGTATTGCTAACGCTATAGTGTTCCTTTGAGTTATTATGGTATTAGGATTCCCTGTTTTTGTATGGTTTAGCAGTGATTCAGGTTTCCAGGGCACCCGCAGTAACACCCTCATGACTGTGTGGCAATGACAAGGGTTACTGTAACAGAAGCTGAGAAGGGACCGCGTCGCCTTCCACCGTTGTTCCTGGGTCTCTCCTTCTTGTCGCAAGACAAGCGCCGTCAGATGCACCGGTTGAAGTATGGACGGTCACTGGAAACAGTCGCAGGATCACTGGAAGCAGGGAAGAGTCCACGTCGACACCTGACAGTCCACGAAGTTAGGTCGCAGGAAACTGGCAGCAGGCGGTCGACGATTCAGGATACTTGGCGCAGATGGGTATCAGAGTGGATACTTTAGACCATAAGCAATACAAGACTCCAGGACTCCTTGTTCACTCCAAACATAACTCACTTTATTGCCAAAGACCACAGATATTTATACACTATACAGTATATTGGATCACATGGGGAACCCTGACACAATAGGGAACACGATTAAATCATAACACATCAGACAAAGGCCAGCAATAGATGGTCTTAACAGATACAATAACTCAGACATGATTACATTTCAGATACAAAAGGGTTTGATTGAACAAAGACTTGGGGGGCGTGAATGGATTAACACGCAGCAGGGGGTCTAACTGCAGTTCACACTGGCTTAATTAACACACAGCAGGGGGTCTAGCTACAGTACACATAGTCAAATGGCTGGAGTGGCTTGTACACTTGTACATGAATGTAACCCAGGACAGCTCTATGTATCAAGCTGCCCATTCACCCAGTGTCTATTTTAGTGTACGATTCTGGTTTGAAGAGTCATACAATCAGTCTCAGAATAGGGTCCCAATAGGGCAAAATGACCCTAGTTTGTAGGCTGGTTTGGGTACCCAGTCTCTAGTCTCTTTAGTGTATGAATATGGTTTGAATAGTCGTACGCATAGTTCCATAAGGCTGTCCAGCCAGGAAAAATGTCTATTCCTTGTCCATAACCCCTGAGCCCAGGGGTGAATATGTTCCATGCCCTGACAAGAGCTCCCAGTAACGGGTAGGATCCGTTACAGTTACACTCCACCTTACTGTACACCAGGTCACAAAATAACCGAAAAATACTCTGTAATGCCCCGCCTACTAGTCACACCCCCAGCCACACCCCCTAAAACACAAGTGTATCTCTTTGGCCATTTGAAAAGTTGGGAGGTATGGGATCCTGAATCACTGTGAAACCATACAAAAATGCTTGCAGAGCCGGATTAGGACTCCACAGGGCCCTAGACAGGATGCCAAATTAGGGCCCCCAACAGCTTCCCCCTCCCGCATATATTTATGTGGCCCATTCCCTGTAAAGAGAGCAATGTGTTTCATTCAGTCGTGGGACACTGTGTGAGTGGAAGTTCTCATGAACTTTAAAGCATCCTGGAGTAAAGCAACTGCATCATAGGTAAATATACATTTGATAATTTAAAGGGGAACTACCACCCCGCAATAACTTTACCTTAAATCAGTCTTCACCTGGCAAATAGCTGCTTAGTAGCGCTAGTCGCCAGAAATATTACCCGGTTCCGAAGATTTCGGCGTTTTACTGATGCTCACAGGAGCAGGAAGCACGGACATCTCGTCACAGTGACGTCCGTGCGCCTGCGCTGTCAGTCCCTTTTGAGTCGGCTGGCTCAAAAGGGACTGACAGCGCAGGCGCACAGACGTCACTGTGACGAGATGTCCGTGCTTCCTGCTCCTGTGACCGTCAGAAAAAGGCAAAAATCTTTTGAACCGGGTAATATTTCTGGCGACTAGCGCTACTAAGCAGCTAGTCGCCACATGAAGACTGATTTAAGGTAAAGTTATTGCGGGGTGGTAGTTCCCCTTTAAATTGGACTTTTAACAACTTTAATGCTAGGTGTCCAACACATTGCAAATAAATGCATTGGATACCTAGTATTGAATGGGTTAAAAAGCTGTATTTAAGTGTATGGGGAGTTAGTATTTTTTATCCCCTCTATGGAGCAGTTTTTTAGTCCACAATAGCTACAGTTTGGTTTCATAAATATGGGCATTTTTCCGGTGATGTGGTCTGCAGCAGAACTTACTGCATTACTGTAAACTGGCATACAGCGTGCTGCCTGCTACAGACTGGTAATGTAATTAGTGGCTCTGTGTGTGTTAACCCTTTGAGTGAGAAAGAGCTATCCAAAGCATTGTAAAGCGTTAGATACCTCTCTGGCACTGAGAGGGTCACGCGAGGTAGGTTATTATGATGCAGTGTGCTAAAAAAAATGTTTTGGAGTGAGAGGAGCAGCAGCTGATTGCTGAGGAAAGGTAATAGTTAAATATTGTATATTTCTTTTATATTTTCTTTACCTTGATGTTCCTGCCACTTCATGCTGACGACGACTGACTGGCCAAAGGGAGGCATGGGCGGAAGCTTTAAAGTGTTAGTAATGTCTAAAAAAAAGTTTTTTACATTTAGAAGAGCTTAAAAAGCTGATCTGAATGCAAAAATCCGTATCTCTCAAACCGTTATGGTTTAAGAGATACAGGCGTTTAAAGTTCGCTGTTTGGTCTAGACCATTCCAATGAAGGGATTCCGTGTAAGTAACGAGATCTCGGCACTTCTCAAGCTCCACCGTATCGACCGACACAAATCTCCTGCTGACAGCTTTACAGCTGTCAGTAGGAAACAGTGAACTTTAAACACCTGTATCTCTTAAACCATAGCGGTTTGAGAGATACGGTTTTTTGCATTTAAGCTCTTCTAAATGCAAAACACTTTTTTTAGACATTGCTAACACTTTAATGGAGCAGTAAACTTTTTGTATGAAAAACTATATATTGTAGGGATTTTCCTATTGAGTAAAATAAGGGTACTCCCACTACCGAGAGATTTATATTTCCAGAGTTATTACAGTTTAAACCCATGTTTTTTTACATTAGCAGTGCCCTCTGTTAGATTCTAATGGAGAGGAAAGTCAGAAAAGTCAGAGACATACAGTTCTCCATAGAATGTGATAGAAACTGCCTGTCACTTCCTGTCAGTTAGTACTATCAGGAAGTAAACACAGTAAATTCACTTCCTGTCAGTTAGAACTATCAGGAAGTAAACACATTAAATTGACTTCCTGTGAGTTAGATCTATCAGGAAGTAATCACAGTAAATTCACTTCCTGATTATTTAAACTGCTATAAATTTTGAATAAAACATCTGACAGCGATGGGAGTGACCTTGTTTTATTCAGCAGGAAATGCTCTATAAAATGTGTTTTCATAAAACAAAGTTTACTGCTCCTTTAACTTACAGTTTGTGAGCTCCGCGCGCCACAGTGTGACCAAATCCCTCTCTCCCGCACATGCGCATGTGCCAGGACAACAGGAAGAGCCCTGGCACTTGCTCTCTAAACATTTCGATTTGTTTTGTCTGCAGGGATGCTGGAGGGTCTCCCTATCCCTGATAGCTTGATTTGTATAGTGGCAGTCAATCCGGCTCTGTCTGCTTGCCCGAAGCAGGGCTAAAGGTGAGAAATATTTACCTGCCCGGCGCCCGTCACAGGAGGTCGAAAGGCCATGTGCATAGCTGGGAACTCTCCAGTTTTGCCCCGTAGACTCTGTTTTGACTCTGAATTACTGGGTCTCTGGGGCAGAATCTGATTTTCCGGAAGCGGGAAGTTTCAGATGAAACTCTGTCCACTTGTGCTCCATCCCACCCTTTTCCACCCTCTCCTTGTCCTCTTATCCTCCTTTCCCAGTCTATTCTAGTTAGTTTTTTGCTTTGTTTTTTTTGTCTGCTCAGTGACACAATGCAATTCCCACTCTCCATTTACATTTTCATTTATATAGCGCTAACAGGTGTACTTAGCACTTTAAGTTTTGTATACAGAGGGTATAATAATTGCAGTGTTAAAGGGATAGTAATACTTCGATTTATCTTTATTTTATTTTGTAGGCATTAAAAAAACATGAAGAATGATATGTCTTATCTCTCAAACCTTTATGGTTTAAGAGAGATTCACAAGCAAAGTATCCCCCCCCTGTTCAGCCAGATCAGAAGGGAGGTGCCCAGGTAGACTGCAGAGAGGGACAATCTCCAATTAAGATAAGGGAAAAACCTGAAAAGCTTGTCAAGGGGGGCAGGGCTTTCATTGTTCTCATAGGAAGAAGATTGTCCCCTGCCGTTATCTGTCTGGTCTATGGACTGGATTCCACATCTGAGAAGAGATGGCTTACACTAGGTAAAAGGGGCGGGAAGGGAAACTTTGCTTGTGAATATCTCTTAAACCAGAAAGGTTTGAGAGATAAGACTTATATCGTTCTTCATGTTTTTTAATGCCTACAAAATAAAGTAAAGATAAAACGAAGTATTACTACCCCTTTATATAGACATTCATAAGTCTCTGCCCTATAGAGCTTACAATCTAAGTGTAAACTGACACCTTTATACTGCGTATAGGTGTGAGTCACATTTTTGTACATATGTTAACTTATGAACCAAACAGCAAGGGCAAAATCAATAGGGGCCATTAGGATTTTCTGCTCATAGGAAGTTATTGTGCCGTTACTCTCAGAGCCATGGGATATCAGATCCATCGCAAACACCATGCCAGTGCTGTTTATTGCTATATAGCGTGTGCCAGTCCTGTTAACACACACCTACTCCTGTCAGATCCCTCACTACTAAACAAATGCACGGAGCATGCGCGTTGAATACAATGACGCATGCGCATTACCGAACTTCTTTACCCCGCCTCTTACAGTAAAGCCACGCCTTTTCATAACTCCACGCCCCCTCTGTTTGACAGCGCGCCGCGGGTACAGTAGGTGACGTCAGAGTGCTAGGTCACATGACCTGTCTACCCTCATTACTGTAGGGAGCCAACATGGCGGCGGTGTGTGAGGGGAGCCCAGCTGGGGCATCGGGAGACCACCGGGGGGCACACTGAGGAATACCCTTACTCTTCCATTAGGCAAACGCACAGCGCAGACATGAGGGACGCATCCCGGAGAAAGAGGAGACGGCGGCGGAAGAAGAAAAAGGGCCGGACCTGGGCAGAGGCTGCCAGGACGGTGAGAGGCCCCGATATGTATGCCCCATGAGTGGGCACCGTGTGGCTCTCCAGCTATTGCTGGACTTCAACTGTCATCAAGGCTGGCTGAGGATGATGAGTGTTGTAGTCCAGTAACAGCTGGATGTCCATATGTGTCCTGTATCCTGAGTGACGTGTGATGAGGTTAACCTTGTCCGTGCCAGGGGAGCATCCAGCGTGCTTGGGGATTATGTGGAGATAATGTGGTTTATAGGGACTGCCATATGTTTGTGCGGCTATACTTGGAGCGTGTGTATAAAAAAACTACAAACGTTTTGTAATTCTGGGGAAACTCATCTGCACCATATGGATCAATTCAAAAAAGTCCTCATGATTAACCCCTTGATCACCAGAGGAGTATGCAACACATTTCACACTCTGGTCGTCAAGAGGTTAAAGTGGGACATTAGTTTTCTGTTGCATATCTCTGTAGCATTCAAGGAGACAATTTTATTAGAAAATGGTGATGTTATTTTTGTACTTTTGCTTTTACACACATATGACTTACTGAGGCTGATGTACTATGACTTACTGAGGCTGATGTACTATGACTTACTGAGGCTGATGTGCTATGACTTACTGAGGCTGATGTACTATGACTTACTGAGGCTGATGTACTATGACTTACTGAGGCTGATGTACTAAAGAAAGCAGTGCAAAGTATTGGGCAAACCTTAGGAATAGGATTTTATTCCCACCATGGTGCATTTGCTTTGAATCACTTTACTTAGTACATCAGCCTCATATTACAATCACTACATACAAAACTCCTTTGTAGTTAACAGAGACCAGTCTTGACTTACACATACTAAGAAAAGTGGGGCAATTCTGGCGATAACAAACTTCATCATATAAAACAAACATTCTCATGAATTTAAATGGGGCTTTTAATTCCTTGAATGTTAAAGTGGTTTTGCAATGCATTGGAGACTTTCCTAGCATTCAAGGGGTCAAAAGCACGATTTAAATTGATGAGAGTTTTTAATGTTTTGAGTTCAATCTCTATGTGGCACACTTGGTGTGTGCCATAATTGTATGAGTGTGTTTGGTAAATCAGCCGCACGGGGTACTATAGTGGTATCCAGGACAATATTTTGACATACAATACAGCATCATGGTGTGAGGAGTGCGGTATGTTGTTTTGCAGAACAGTGATTTGGCTTGCAGGGGAGTATATCTGTATTCAGGGCTGTAACGTGGGATACATTAGCATTATCTTGGCTTACAGAGCAGTTTGTTGCTTGGCGCTAGGAGAGAGCATTGCTTCTGTCCTCCCCCTGGTGCCATGTGTCACTTGTTTTTCTTGGTTTGGCTGCACAGCGTCATCTGACTGCACGGTGCTTTCTCAGCAGTAAATCCTAACTGGATACCTGATTTGAATATGTGGGTCAGATGTGAAAGTGAACAGAAACTCTGCCAGCCTCTTGGTCTTTTAGATGGCGGGTGTTAATGACAACACCTTGTGGTCTTGTTTATACCAAGCATCTGCTTTCATTCACCGTGGCTGGAGCACTTTTGGAGAAAACAGCATCATTGTAGACAAATACAAAATATTAAAATTCCCACTGATTGAACTGGGGCTTTTGAATATTAGAGAGATTTGTCAATGATTGCTTTGTAATGTATTCACTACTTCTCTAGCCTTAAAGGGATAATAATGTTTCATAATAAAAGCAGCTCCAAATAATCTTCATAGTATTTGGGCAATGGAGAGTGTTATTTCAATACTGTCAGAGTTGTAGTTCATGAGTAATGATAAAGTATCCCCTCCCGCCCCTTTTACTGATGTAACACTACTCAGCTCAGAGCAGCAGGGTGGTGTTCAGGTGGATTACAGCGAGGGACAATCTTGAATTAAGATAAGGGAGAAACCTGTCAGTGGGGGCAGGGCTTTCATTGTTCTCACATTAAGAAGATTGTCCCCTGCTGTTATCTGTGTGGTCTGTGGACCAGATTCCACATCTGAGGGGAGGAGGCTTACACTAGGTAAAAGGGGTAGGAGGGGGATACTTTATCATTCAATTACTCTTGAACTACAATTCTGACAGTATTGAAATAACACTGTCAATGGCTCAAATACTGTGACAATTAACTGGAGCAGCTGTTTGGGTTTTATGTAAGTGTTATATTGTAGATGTTTTAAAAATAAGTTAATTGATGTTAGTCTTGTCTCTCAAACTTATGTAGTTTGAGAGATATACAATTATAAACTTCCCACCTCCCCCCCCTTCCGCAGAAGTCAGCTATCAAGCTCTCAGCATGAAATTTGTGTCGGCTGACTTGAGGTGGCTCTTCAGCAGAGTTGAAATAGCACTACGTAAAAAGAAATACTTAATTGGAATGGTCTGCAAAGTGTACCTGGTTTGCAAGCACACTTTGTAGACCGTCTGCTGATGTCTATAGAAGGGGAGTGAAGCGGGAACTTTATAATTGTATATCTCTCAAACTATAACAGTTTGAGAGACAAGACTGACATCAATTTAACTTATTTTTTTAATATCTACAATATAACACTTACATAAACCAGACATTACTATCACTTTAAAAGCCCCATACTGTAAGCTCTCTTGAGCAGGGCCCTCTAAACCTTTGTTTTCCATATTCATTTTGGACTATTTAAAGTAACACTAATGTCCCATAAAAAATGTTTGTTTTGTAGAGTTTAAAAAAATAAATTATGTGGCACAAATCCTATCTATCAAACCTTTACGCTTTGAGAGAAATTTGCATGTAAAGTCCCCCCCTTCCTCCCCTTTTCCTGATGTCAGCTGTAAAGCAGACAGCAGGAGATTCGAGTCAGCTCTTCAGCAGAGCCCAAATCACGTTATTTAAAAAGAACTACTTCATTGGAACGGTCTACAAAGTCTGCTTGCAAACCAGGCACTCTTTGTAGATCTTTCCAGTGAAGTAATTCTTTCCCAATATCACTATTTCGGCTCTGCTGCAGAGCTGCTGGTTGGTCCCAGGACCGGGATCTCCTACTGTTAGCAGAATGCTAACATCAGAAGAAAGGAAGGGATGGGGGGGGACTTCAAATGCGAATATCTCTCAAACCACATAATTTGTTTTTTTAAACTCTACAAAACAAGAAAAATGTTTTATGTTATATTAGTGTCCCTTTAATATCTCCGTATGTCCAGTTCCTATTGTACATCACTGCTGAATAAGTCGGTGCTATATAAATAAAGAATATTAATAATAATTAAAAAAATATTGGGAATTTTAATGTGTACCCTGTTGTTTAATTTGTACCACAGTTGTTTTTTCCAGAATTGCTCCAGCTTTTTCTTAATACATTAGCCTCACTGTCACAGACATATATATAATGTATAAGGACAATGAAACCTTATTCTCAGAAAAAAAAAACTGACTACTCCTCTTACGTAAGATTTAATCCTTTAGGTACGAAAGGTTTGTGCCGTGAATTCATGCCTGTCAACTCCTCCAGATTTGTAGGGACATTCCCTATTTGGCTCCCAGTTCCCCGATCCTGCTGGTTTTAAAAATGAACTTCAACCCTATATTCTGTGTGCTTTTAATTAAATTCTTAATAGCGTATGACCACATTTATATGATTCTATGTGGTAATTAGGTGTGGGTAGTGTCTATTCTGTTGGAGTGCAGTTTTAACCCTTTGAGTGCCAGAGGGGTACTCAATGCATTGCTTACCTCTCTGGCACTTAAAGGGTTAAGTCTTAGTACAAGGTTTTCTGATTTTCTGTAATATGGCAGCCCAGTTGAAAAGTGTCCATAGATATATATATTTTTTTTAATGTTTTAAATGTTGGTAAGTGTGTCAACTGCATACTCCTCTGGCACACAGAAGCTTACACGTGCTTTCCTGCTAAGTATTGTTATTGCAAACCTCTAATCCTATATAATAATTAATGATTCAGCTTCCATGCAGTGCTGTGGAATGAACTTTTTTAGAGTGTCGGTCTCTCTCTTTAACCGTTTGAGTGCCAGAGAGGTATGCAGCGCATTGCTCTGCAATGCGTTTCGTACCCCAATGGCACTCAAAGGGTTAAGTGGACCTGCCACCTTGATTCAAATTTGCATATTTGAAGACTTCACTAAAAACCGCCATGTTGGGCAAAATACCAGCCATTGTACAGTTAAAGGGATAGTAATGTCAGAAAAAAGGTATTAAAGGGATAGTAATACTTAAGTATTACTAATACCTATAGTAAAGCCCTACAAAAAATAAACGTATTGCCCCCAAGTGTCATCTCGCACAGAGCCGCGATCGCGTTAACTAAAAAAAAAAAAAACTTTCACTAAAATGATCTTCTACGTGTGCTTGCAAACCAAGCACACGTAGAAGACCATTTCAGTGAAAGTTTTCTTTTTAGTTAACGCGATCAGGCTGTGCTGGAGAGCCGCCTGAAAGTCGTACGACTCTCTTCCCTGCAGTCAGCTAAAATGCTGACTACGGGGAAGGGGGAGGGAGAGGGCAACTTTAGAAGCTAGGATTGCACCGATACCGATACTGGTATCGGTGCCGATACCAGCATTTGCGCGAGTACTTGTACTCGCGCAAATGCGGCCGATGCCAGCACCGATACCCTGTGTCAGGGTCGGTGCTGCAGAGAGAGAGCCCGGGGAGCTGCTCACAATGCTCCCTGGTCACCTCTCTCACTCCTGCAGCTTCGGAGCATTGCCGCGGGTTACCATGGCAATGCTCCGACGCTGACCTCTGCCAGGGCTCGCGAGAGAACAGTGAGCACCCGGCAGAGGAGAGTAAGGGAGGCAAGATGGGGCTGCGGGTGCTGAAAGAGGCAGAGAGTGGGGGTCAAGAAAGGAGAAAAAGGCAAAAGGAGGGGGATCAGGAGAGAGAAAGAGGCAAAAGGGTGAGTCAAGGAGAAGGAGGGGGAGAAAGGGGGATCAAAAGGGAGAGGAAAAAGCAAAGGCAAAAGAAGGGGCTCAAGAGGGGTAGAATGAAGCAAAAGGTAGGAGTCAAGAGGGGGAGAAAGAGTCAAAAGGGGAGAATGAAGAGGTGGTGTGTGTGTGTGTGTATGTGTATATATATTTCAAGTGCTCACCAATACCAATTACCAATACTTTTTTTTGCGGTCATTTGCCAGTTTTCCAAGTACCTAAAGCATATAGATACTTAGAAAACTGGCAAATGACTGCAAAAAAAAGGTATCGGTAATTGGTATCGGTGAGTACTTGAAAAAAGTATCGGTACTCGTACTCGGTCTTAAAAAATCGGTATCGGTGCATCTCTATTAGAAGCGATTATCTCTCAAACCATAAAGGTTTGAGAGATGACACTGGGGGCAATACATTTTTTTTTTGTAGGGCTTTACTATAGGAATTAGTAATACTTAAGTATTACTATCCCTTTAACTATATGGTAGATACAATTAAAAGAGAGTTCTTGCACTTATTCATATCTCTCAAACCATTATGGTTTGAGAGATATAGGAACATATTTTCAGAGAAGTTTCATATGCTAATGAAGGATTCCAATGATGTTTCATACACTAATTAAGCTTTGTGCTGCACCAGGAGACTTTCACTTTTCCCAGGAATAAAAATGAGAATGTTTCCTAAACTGTACATCTTCTGCACTTTTGGTTTACATGACCCAAAGGCAGATTATATGTTAAAAAAATCAAGGTAACAAGTCCACTTTAAAAGGTCACAACATAAGAATATCTTTGATTAATTTTGCCTCTTTAACAAATATTTCTGCATAACATTTTCTTGAAATTATAACAAAGGTAGCAAACTGATTAAAAAATCTCTCCTATGAAAAATTGTGTTGCAGTATACTGCTGGGAAATCTCAGGCTTGCAGTAAAGCAGCTTTCATCTTGATGAAGGATCTTCATTTTTCTAGGAAAATTATAGCTGGGAGGAATTTGATGCACAGGCTGATAAGAAACAATGATGATAAGATAACAAAGAGCTTGACACTCTAAAGCTAAACACAGGTATCTAGGCAATCTCACAGTGTACGGCTGCAGAATCTGTTTGAACAGTATAGAGCAGAGATGGTCAAAGTTTTTCTGGTGTGGGTTAACCCTTTGAGGAATGGGAGGCAATGTATTGTGAGCAATATGTTGTACACCCCTCTGGTCCTTTAAAGGTTAAACAACATATTGGCCAGTCAGATACTCTAAACCCTTTGAGTGCCAGAAGGGTTTCCAACATATTATGGCTGAGTTGGAGGTTAATGGTAGAATGTACAGCATTGTGATGTTTGTGAAATGTCATGTACACTTCATACTAACACATAACTAAGTATTTGCACAACTGCCAGTATTTCAAATGGCCAAAGATGGACACTTTGATTTTAGGGGGTGTTGGTGGTAGATGGGATTTTGCCAATAATTTTTACGTTAAAGGGATAGTAATGTCAGAAAAAAAGTATTAACTGTATGGTAGATACAATCAAAATAGATTACTTGCACTTAGTCTTATCTCTCAGACCGTTGTGGTTTGAGAGATATAGGAAAATAAAGTTCTCTGGTCCCTCCCCTTTCTGCTTGACGAGCTGTAAAGCTGTCAGAAGCAGATTCTGGTCGCTTGACCAGATGTGGCTCTTCAGCAGCGCCGATATAACGATATCTAAGGACAAATACTTCATTTAGAACGGTCTACAAAGTGTGCCTGGTTTCCAATGAAGTATTTATTTCTAAATAGCGTGATTTCAGCTCTGCTGAAAAGCCTGTCTGATCAAATGACTGGAATCTGCAGCTGTCAGCTAGATGGCAGACTTGAGTAAAACAGCCAGGAAAAGGTAACTTTAGCAAGTTATATCCCTCAAACCATAAGGATTTAAGAGATAAGACTTACATAGATGTTAATCTTTTTTTAATATCTACAATATTAAATCAACTTAACTATCCCTTTAATTCATGACCCTATTTACAGCTTTTTATACAAGCAAATAAATTAATTATTGCAATACCAAAGTATTTTTCTTACACAGACTAATCTATAGGGGCATATACTGACAATAATGTGAGTTTTATTGTTGTGGAGCAATGTGATACACACTCCACACAGTCTGAAAGAGGGACAGAGGGATTTGAGACTCAAAAGGGGAGTGTCTTGACTAAAATGGAACACTTGGGAAGTGTGCATTTGGGAATGACCTGTGCCTACAGAAGGCTGGAACTTCCATGGGGACACAAATTGCACTACAATGCTCCAACCTGTTCATGGTGGAATTGGAAGAGGAGTTATTGTTGACATACTAAATGAAACCTCTGCTCTACCTCTTACATAGGGACAATAACTTATTTATTTGGTCTACCAGTGAATATGAATTTTTAACATTTACCAAAAATTACAGTGTTTTCTATCCCACCATTAATCTCAAACTCAGCCATTCACCCACAGAAAATTAGCTTTCTTGACACCACAATCAACATTAAAATCAACTCCATCCAGACATCTGTACCGCAAACCCACAGACAGGACAAAGAAATGACAGTTCTATCATAGGAAAACCTAAATCTATATTGTTTACAGTGAGGCCTAAGGTATAATTACATCTGCTCTGAGATTACTGGCCAGGGATTCACATCTTAAAACTCTCAAGAGCGATATGATAATACAAGGGTATAATGCCAAGGTCACCGGCACTGAACAGTTCAGAGAGCCGCCGCTATACCCAGACAAATTATCTCCTGGAATACAGACAACCGCAGGAAGAGAATACGGTGCTGTTAGTGTTCACCTACAGCCTCATCCCAAAAAGTGGAACTTTCCCCTTTAACCCTTTGAGAGCCAGAGAGGTATGAAACTCATTGCTCTGCAATGTGTTGTGTGCCCCTCTGTCTCCTATTATAAGTGTAGTTTAAAGGGTTAGTAATGCTGAAATTTAAGTCTATTAAATATTGTAGATGTTAAAAAAATAAAGTATACGAAGGTTTGAGAGATATTCGCCGCTAGAGTTCCCCCCCCCTCCCCTTCTTCTGACGTCAGAGTAATACTGACAGCAGGAGATCTCGGTCCTGGGAACATCCGGCGGATCTGCAGCAGAGACGAATTGGAATGGTCTACAAAGTGTTTCTGGTTTGAAAGCACACTTTGTAAATAATGCTATTTCGGCTCTGCTGAAGAGCCTCCTCGAGTCGCACGACTCAAATCTCCTGCTGTCAGCTTTACAGCTGACATGAGGGAGGGGGGAGCTTTAGCAGAGGATATCTCTCCAACCATAAAGGTTTGAGAAACAGGACTTTCTTCATATACTTTATTAAATATTGTAGATGTTAAAAAAATAGACTTAAATTTCGACATTACTGTCCCTTTAGTGGTTTGTAGATTTGAGTTTTTTTTTTCCGTAAGTCCATAGTTTAGGAGAAATTCGCTCTCAAAATTACATTCATTTACCCACTTCCGCATTCTGTGGCACATCGGAACAGCGGCACAGGACTCCCCAGTCCTGAAATTCTCCTCCCACCTCTCCCAGGGAGAGTGAACATGCGCCCCTTCGTACTGGCGTGCATCACGTCTATCATTACAGCCATCTCCGTTTATCATTGTGTTGATCTTACAAGTATCAGTATAATGATAAAAGGAACTTGCTGTACCGATAGACGTGATGCACATCAGTACGAAGGGAAGCGTGAACGCGCTCCCTGGGAGAGGTGGGAGGAGAACTTCAGGACTTGGAAGTCCTGTGCCGCCATTACCCGCGATCCAGCTTCCTCCCGTGATGAAGGATTTCTGCTTGTAAGCTGGAGCACTCTCACAAATATATATATATAAAAATTACACAATTATTCATGCTAGTCGCTCTTATTAGTAACTTATTAGCCAAACTCGTATAGGGGTCATAGTTCCCCTTTAACTTCCTGAATACGGCCCACTGGGATTTCTATCACTGGGATTATGTACTAATGGGAACTGGGGTAATTATGTGTCACATAAACTGCACCTTGAGGATAAACCAAAAGTCCCATTGGTTTAAATGTTTTTTTTTATTTATTTATTTATTTTTTTTTTAATGAAACCCCTGGATACTAGAAACAAAGAAAAAAGGGACAAAAACAGAGGGGCGCCCTGTGTATATCAATTTAGTAATCCTGGACCACCACCAAACACCCAGTGGATATACACTCACAATAGTAGTAGCTGGTAATTGGCATATGTCATAACCAGCCTTCACACTTGTTGTTTCCTGTCCTCAGTCACACGTACACTGAATGAATAAATCCGCTGCTCTCTCCTCTATACACGCTTCCTAATCGCGGTATAAAATATCTCAAGGATAACCAAAAAAGAAAAAAGAAACTACTTTGAAATGCGTTGGAGACCTCTCTTGTATTCAAGGGGTTATAAAGCATCCTTTTAAATCATTAGTAATTTTGGGAATGCTTTATGTGTCCCATATGGTTCAGATGGTTTGCTCCAGAATCACTCACATTTTTATTAGTCTATCAGCCCCATTGTGATCCATTTGGGGAAGGTAAGAATAGTGTGAGCAGTTCTTCCAGAGACTGATTGTCAGCCCAGTAGTCAAAGACCATTAATTCACTGTCCAGTCATCACTCACACCTGTGCCAGCATTAGCCTATTTGTATGGCATTAGCCTATTTGTATGGATCGCTTCTTAAATACATGTGGGAGATGTGTAAATAATGAGACGCAGTGCATTAGAGACATCTGTAGCATGGAAAGGATACAAGCATCATTCAGTTAGTGGGAATGTTTTCCCCAGTGGGGCAGTTGTCTCACCCCAGAATTACTTCGGGGGGAAGAGGGTTATACACTAAGGTGCAATCAAGAGGAGATGACTTCTCCAGTGATATCACTTCTCCACGTCCTATGTTATTCTATGGATCCAGTGTACTAGCCAAAATACTAACATCCATTCAACGTGATAGATCTTAGTGCATATAATCCATAGAATAACACAGGAACTGGAGAAGGGATATCACTGGAGACGTTATCTCCCCTTTATCTCCTCTTTTTCACTTCTTACTGAATATCCCTCCGGGGGTATTATATACTAAGGGTGATAAAGAGTAGATGACTTCTCCGGTCATATCGCTTCTCCAATTCCTAAGTTATTTTTGCACTAACATCTGTTCATCTTGAGAGATCATAGTGCAATAGGGTCCATAGAGTAACTGAGGGTTATGCACTAAGGTGTGATGAGGAGGGGATAAAGTGGAGATGACTTCTCCAGTCTGTATGTTGTTCTATGGAGCCTATGCACTAAGATCTCTCCTACTTGAACAATCTTAGTGCATTTTCTCCATAAAGTAACATTTCTACACTTTTATGTAATTAAGCTACAATAGTAGAGTTTAGTTACTGAGTGCCTTGTGTATTCATATCATCATATCCCGACACACGAATGAGGATTTGAACTGTTTTTGGGGGGTTTCACCAATACTAGTGGAGTGTGTGAAGGGGACTCCATTTTTCGTATGATGAGAATAGTGATCCAACAATAGCTTAAGGGCCACATGTTTCTCTGCTGTATGCTTTATAGCTCCAGAGCTGGCCACCTACTTCATAGACTAAAGTGACAGTATCAGGCGTGAGATGTGTTCTGTCCTTACTCCACCTGTTCCACCTCCCCCTCTGCGCTTCTCACCATATGTCACTTCTCCCCTGTGACGGAGGAGGAGGATTAGGTTTCTACACTTCTCTTATCTGTGACCCTTCAGTCTGGTGTGTCTCCTCCCTCCTTCTTTATTCACCATCCTCCATTCCGTATTCAAGCTCCTTATTACCCCCCCCCCGACTAATTATACATAACCTCTTTCTGACAATAATGTTTTTCTCTTGCCCTCCATCTCTGACCAGTTATATTTATATAATTCTCTTTACCTCTTTCTGTCCAATGGTGCAATCCTGTTTTTTGCTTTTCTCTGACCAGTTGTACATTCCCATGTTCTCTTTCCCTCTCTCTGCACAGTTGTACATTCTCATATTCTCTTTCCCTCTCTCTAACTAGTGGTACATTCCCATATTCTCTTTCCCTCTATCTAACCAGTGGTACATTCCCATATTCTCTTTCCCTCTATCTAACCAGTGGTACATTCCCATATTCTCTTTCCCTCTATCTAACCAGTGGTACATTCCCATATTCTCTTTCCCTCTATCTAACCAGTGGTACATTCCCATATTCTCTTTCCCTCTATCTGACCAGTGGTACATTCCCATATTCTCTTTCCCTCTATCTAACCAGTGGTACATTCCCATGTTCTCTTTCCCTCTATCTAACCAGTGGTACATTCCCATATTCTCTTTCCCTCTATCTGACCAGTGGTACATTCCCATATTCTCTTTCCCTCTATCTGACCAGTGGTACATTCCCATATTCTCTTTCCCTCTATCTAACCAGTGGTACATTCCCATGTTCTCTTTCCCTCTATCTAACCAGTGGTACATTCCCATATTCTCTTTCCCTCTATCTGACCAGTGGTACATTCCCATATTCTCTTTCCCTCTATCTGCAAATGACACCATTCTCCCCCCCACACCCCCCAAACTTTGTTTTGCATTTGATGCTAGGGTCACTTTAATGTATGGGTGTCCCTGTCATCCTCTGTAGGCCACAGGTATCCAGTATATTGGAATTCAATCCATTGGATAAATATCTGACACTCAAATGGTTAAATCCTTTGAATAATAGAGTGGTGCTGCAGTGCATTGTCTCTCAGTGCGTTAGAGACCACTACCGTCCCAGTGGTAAAAGCCTCTTTTATATCAGTTTATATTATTGGGGCATTTTTACTTGTCTCCTGTGGGGCAGTTTCCCCAGAACCGCTCTCATTACAGCAGAATATGTGTCTTGTGTAAAACAGCGCTCCCCACTGTATAAATAAATACACGCAAAGGAGACAGGAGTCTGGTCTGTTCACTGAACTGTACCACCTAATCACAGGATTGTCCACTAGGAACCAGGATTATGAGAGGAAAAAGAGAGAACCATTTCTCCAGCATAAAAGGACATACTGGGGAGAGGACACTAGGTCATTTACTTGGAGAAGATTAAAGTGGACCAGTCACCCTAAAACAAGTACATTTTGTACTAGCCATTTGTCTGTGAAACAAATAGTTAAAGGGGAACTTTCACCCCTTAATAACTAAATCTCCCTTTACTGCTGACCTGGCGACTAGCTGCTTAGTAGCGCTAGTCGCCAGAAAACTTACCCCGTTCTCAAGATTTTGCCGTTTGAAAGGATCAGGAAGCACGGACGTCTCTTCACAGTGACGTCCGTGCGCCTGCGCTGTCAGTCCCTTGTGCACCGTACGGTGCACAAGGGACTGACAAGGGACTGACAGCGCAGGCGCACGGACGTCACTGTGAAGAGACGTCCGTGCTTCCTGATCCTTTCAAACGGCAAAATCTTGAGAACGGGGTAAGTTTTCTGGCGACTAGCGCTACTAAGCAGCTAGTCGCCAGGTCAGCAGTAAAGGGAGATTTAGTTATTAAGGGGTGAAAGTTCCCCTTTAATAAGAAATTAACCTTTATTTTGGATAAAGCGTGGTACCGTGTTAACCATTGAAAATGGAGAGCAGGAGACTGATAAAATGATCTCTTTATTGGTAACCGATTGGCTGAAAGATACAAGCTATCAAGACAACGAGGTCTCTTCTTCAGGCGTAATAACAAGGCGTAATAACAATCCTTATCAGAATTATTATTATACTTGAAGAAGAGACCTCATTGCATTGAAAGCTTGGGAGGGAGATGCACTATACATTGATTCTGTGGCTGTGCAATTTTGTTGATGTGTTAAAACGAGCTTGGACTTTTTGATGTACACTCAGGCCTTATTCACTAAAATTTAGGGATTTGAGGGGAGAAGGTCCCTATTAGCATACAGGATTGTCTAACTGTTGTCAATGTGGAAGTGATGCCCTCACACATCACCAGCACTACTGCAACCCTGTAGTCTGTCAGCATTCTCTCTGCTGCTTCACTTGGCCAGTAGATGAGTGGAGAAAATACTTTCAGCACCATGGACAGCATCACTCCCTTATTCCTTTGAGTGCCATAGGAATGTGCATTGCTCCCCCCTGTGGCACTCAAAGGGGTAAAAAAGTACACCACGCACTACACAATTATCCCCCCTCTGTATCATATATTATACATGTCGCTCACTCCCAAACGACCAATCCTGGGGGTCAGGGAGCGTCCATGCGGATTTGTGGCTACCAGCTGCCCCTCCAGCCTTGTTCTCGTGCCCGATGGTGGACAAAGATCCCCATGTACACTGTCTCTGACCCTCTCCAGCCTTTTTTCCCTTGCCCACTGCTAACCACAAATCACTGTGGGCACTGCCTGGGCAAGAGGACAAGGCTGGGGAGATGTCAGTGTATGTGGAATAACCCACAATGGTGATGTTCCCCCACAATACTTATATTCAACAACATGCTGCCCCACAGTTCAGACTTGACATATGTTGCCTCCCCCATTAAAATCCGACAAATGATGCCTCACTTTGTTAACCCTTTAATTGCCAGAGGGGTATGCAGCACATTGATTTACAATGCATTGCGTACCTCTCTGGCACTCAGATGGTTAATTTCCACATTAAACTGTGCTATTATTTAAAAAAAAAAAATCATAGTGCAGTTTTTTTGTTTTTATTTTTGTATCCCAGAGCCATTCAGTTACCAATAAAGTCATCACTTTTACTCTTCAGTCTCCTGCCTTTATTTCTGGTGTCTCTAAATGATAATTTAGTTCTGTTCCCGGCCAAATACACCCCTCGCTGTGATGTAAGAAACTCCCCCACTGTGTGGGCTGTGTCTGGATCCGTTGATAGCACAGTGTGTGGATATATTGGCCAAGAAAAAAAAGCTAATTAGCATAAAGGGTCAGACTGTGCCATCAAGGAATAAAGGTTCATTTTGCAAAAACTATTTATATTACAAAACACTGGGTGATACAATTTATGGGCAGTTTAAAACCCTTTGAGTGCCAGAGAGGTTGTAATGCATTGGATACCTCTCTGGCACTCAAAGGGTTAGTCCTCTTTAAAATTATCATAGTGTGACAGGCCCACTTTGCTGTTTACTTGATCCCATATGATGGGGATGAAGGGAACGATGTGACTCAGGACTGTAGCGAAGTGGCAGCGCACACACATTGCAGGTGACAGAATGAAGGCAGATGTGATCGTGCATCTTATGCATCAGACTATGTGCAGCAAGAAAATAGAGGACAAAATCTGGAGCAAACCAAATTAAAGGGGAACTATCACCCCAACTAAAGTCTCTAACCAACAGTTAGTCAAGGGCTCAAAATTTCCACTCGCCACTAGCCAATGGCGAGTGAAAATTTAACCCTGGCGAGTAGAAATTCAGCCCTGGGGGGTATGTTATGGCTTACAGTGGCGAGTAACTTTTCAGGTCTGGCTATTAGCAGAGTACTTAAAATTATAGGCCCTGGTTAGTCATCTACCGATAAGCTTAAAGGGATAGTAATGTTTCAAAATAAAGGCAGATCCAATTAATCTTCATAGTATTTGGGCCATGGAGAGTGTCATTTCAATTCTGTCAGAGTTGTAGTACAAGAGTAATTGAATGATAAAGTATCCCCTCCTGTCCCTTTTACCTAGTGTAAGTCACCTCCCCTCAGATGTGGAATCTGGTCTCGTGATCAGACAGATCACCGCAAGGGACAATCGTCTTACTGTGATCATAAGGAAACACTGCCCTCCTTGACAGGTTTTTCAGGTTTTTCCTTATGATCACTGAAGATTGTCCCTCTCTGCGATCCATCCGGACAGTCTTGCTGCTGTGAGGTGAGCAGTGTTACATCAATAAAAGGGGCGGGAGGGGGATACTTTATCATTCAATTACTCTTGTACTACAACTCTGACAGTACTGAAATAACACTCTCCATGGCCCAAATATTATGAAGATTAATTGGAGCTGCTTTTATTTTGAAAAATTAGTATCCCTTTAACACTACTACTATTATCCAGCATAATTACCGCGTTAGTCACAAATCCTACTTGTACAGAGACTGACGGCCAGGCATCAGTGCAGACATCTTGGCTTAGAGACATCTGCGCTGTCAGTCCCGGTCTCCTCTAGAAGGCATTCCATGGTACCTTAAGGTAACAGAAGGGACTGACGGCACAGGCACGCAGATGCCTTTAAATCACTGTTGTCTGGCTGTCAGTCTCGGCACAAGTAGGATTTCTCAGTAATGTGGTAGTTATGTTGGCTAATAGTAGTATTGTTAAGCTTATCGCTAGAAGGCTAATTGTTGGGGTGAGACTTTAATTGGGCTTATAGCTCCCCTTTAACTATACTGGACAGATAATCTGTCTTCACAATATGTTTGCAATGCATTGAAGACCTCACTAGCATTTTAGAGGTTAAAGTGGAACTTTCACCTAAGCACAAGTTTGCTTTAATCCATTTATTATACCGATTCTAACTGTGCTGGGTTTTGTTTAAAAAAAATAAACACGATAGAACTGAAGTTTGAGGGTTTACCTTTTCCCTCTTGACGTCTTCTCATTCTGATTGGCACCATCTTGCTGATGAGAATACAGGAGAGATCCTCCTCCCTGCTGGTCTGTCAATAAGATGGAGAACTCTCACTGGCAGAGATCAAGATCTAGCCAGTGAGTGCTCCAGCTTACTGTATTCTCATCGGCAAGATGGTGCCGGTCAGAATGAGGAGAAGAGGGAAAAGTTAACCCTCAAACTTAATTTCTATCGTTTTTTTTTGTTTTTTTTTAAAAAACAAAACCCAACACAGTTAGAATCGGTATAATAAATGGATTAAAGCAAACTTGTGCTTAGGTGAAAGTTCCGCTTTAAAAGCCCAATTTAAATCAATGGGACATTTTATGTGCCCTCTATGATACAGAAGACTTGCTCTCGAATTGTTCCTCTTTTTCTTTCTGCATATGGCTCCATGTGTGGGAACTACTATTGTAAGGTTGATTCCTCAGTTTCTACTCTGGGATAAAAGCTTATTTGTGTACTGCTTTTTTTAAAAATTAAATCTATATATTTTCTTCCTGATTATATTATCATTAGGAAGTTTGTGCTCCCCACCATGTATATAGATCTTGCTGGGATATTTTTCTTTAACCCCTTAAGGACTGGCACGCACGCATTCATCAAGCACTTAAGGACCATGAAGCTTTTTTTTTTTTTTTTTAATTCTGATTCAGGGCTCCCCGAATGGCCTGCGGCTGCGTGAGGAGCCCTGAAATCGATGACGTACATGTACGTCCTGCATTGTTAAGGGGTTAAAAAGATATTGCAACTCAAACATTTTTCTTTATATCAACACTAGTTTTAAAGCCCATGTACACGGGCCAACACTGGCAGCGCTGCAGTCATGCTCAGTACTGACTGTCTGAATGCTCAGCGGCTGATACAGAGCGGGGCGCTCCAAATACAGACCATGGTCCTCTCTGCGCACCTACCTGGGACCAAGCGGTCCCAGGAAGGTGCGCAGAGAGGACTACGGTCTGAATTCGGAGCTCCCCGCTCCGTATCAGCCGCAGAGTGGGCAGTCTCTACTGTGAATGACTGCAGCGCATACAGCCGTCTCTACTGCGCATGACTGCATAGTGACAAACCTTTTTAGCAAATTATTATACAGGATTTGAGTGCCAGAGGGGTGCTCAGTGCGTTGCTTTACAATGCGTTGTGCCCCTTTCTGGGACTCAGAATATTGTAGTTCAACCCTTTATTGTCACATAGAGGAAGAGGTGGAAAAAACACGTCCATCAACAATGTCTGCAGTGTGACAGTTGTTTTTGTTGTTGTTTATGGTTAGCAACCCAGTGATGTAAGTTATAGTACAACAACAGCTGGAGACCACATTGTGCCCAGCCGTGCAATAGTGTATTCCATCAACACTTCACCACCCAATGCCAACACCTCACCACCCAATGCCAACACTTCACCACCCAATGCTAGGCATATTTTCAGACTCTATTACAGTTTATAGTCAATCGACAATTTGTGATGCTTTTCGGTGAACAACCCACACATATATCCTATATAATAATTTGCTAAAATGTGTGTAATGACACAGTCATGCGCAGTAGAGACTTCCAGTGACGAGCCTAATACAGAGCGGGGTGCTCTGAAGGAGCATCCAGCTCTGTATCAGCCGTGCCATGGGCAGTCTCTACTGTGCGTGTATCACGGTCCCCGTGTCTTTCTGTCAATCTATCATGATGTACCTGTGCATTGGTGGAGACTGATTGGCCCGCCCAGGATGTGCCGTTATATGCTGGAGCTTGGGCAATTGTCAGTTGCCCTTTCGTGGTGTTCCTGTTGCTGCGCCTTGTTGCCATATTCCAGTGTCTTCTGTGTACCGACCCGGCTAGTCTGACTCTGTTCCTGATTCTGCTCCGTGATTTGATCCGGCTTTGGCTGACGATCCTGCTCCGTGATTTGACCCGGCTTTGGCTGACGACCCTGCTCCGTGATTCGACCCGGCTCTGGCTGATGACCCTGCTCTGTGATTGTTTCCGGCCTGCCTCTGTTCCAGCATTGCTCCGGACCTGCCTGCTGTTCCAGTCACCGCTCCGGCCCTGCCTGCTGTTCCGGTTGCTGTGCCGGCCTGTCTGCTGTTCCAGTTACCGCTCCGGTTCTGCCTGCTGTTCCGGTTGCTGTACCGGCCTGTCTGCTGTTCCAGTGATCGTTCCGGTTCTGCCTGCTGTTCCGGTTGTGGTGCCGGCCTGTCTGCTGTTCCAGTTACCGTTCCGGTTCTGCCTGCTGTTCCAGTTACCGTTCCGGTTCTGCCTGCTGTTCCTGTGTTCCTGCGTCATTCCAGTCGCTCGGCGACATTCTGAACTGTAATAGCGACTCACTGTTCCTCTCACTTGTCAGTAGCTGTAGCCTGAGGTTGCTTTGCCTGCTGTTGGCTGCCAAGGTACTCGCGTGTGTACAGAACCATTAACCCTTGCAGTGCCTGTAGTCTCCGGTCTGGTGCCTCCGATACTTCTTGCCAAGCATACATTTTTCTGACATAGCCTTTTACTCTGAGTGCTTCTGTGTGTCTCTTATTCCATCAGAGCCTTGTCAGTCCGTGTTCATTCTCTGGCTCAGGGCCACAGACGTTGAAGGTACATTCCCATTGCACTCCAGAGGACATTGGCTCGATTACAGCTTGTGCAGTTACCATCAGTACAGCACCCAAGGGGTGTATGGGCATATCCTAGTGGCACATGCAGGGTTATTACTTTTGTAGTCAAGGGCGATTTCGGTTCTGATCATTACAGCGTGGCAATAGCACTCCTCTGTAGCCCCAGGCGTGGGTACCGGCTCAGCTCTGGACTTTGGGCTCTAGTATATCAACTTGAGAGTGTATTCAGTGCAGTTACTCCACTATCCTGCTATTGAGAGACTGTGTCCACTATCCTGCTATTGAGAGACTGTGTCCACTATCCTGCTATTGAGAGACTGTGTCCCAGAGACTGCTATTTATCCTGGGCGTTGGCCAATCTTGTATATCTCACCCATTTCAGTCTTTTACCCTTTGGGGAAAATTCCCTATCTATTCTAGCACTTGTCATTATCAATGTGTGCATTCACTTTGTTATTTTTGCCATTGTTGCTATTTATGTGCTGGCCTCTAGGGGCCTTGTTTTATTTTCAATAAAACTGTGTTTTTACTTCATACCCTGGTCTGAGTGTCAGAAAACCGTAACAGCGTGATTGCCCCGCGACTGGCTGGCACTGTATCAGCCATGGTGCGAGCAGTCTCTACTGTGCATGACAGCCCCGTGACTGGCTGGCACTGTATCAGCCATGGTTCGAGCAGTCTCTACTGTGCATGACTGCCCGCGACCGGCTGGCACTGTATCAGATGCGGGCAGTCTCTACTGAGCATGACTGCACCATGACCAGCTGGCACTGTATCAGGTGCGGGCAGTCTCTACTGAGCATGACTGCACCATGACCAGCTGGCACTGTATCAGGCGCGGGCAGTCTCTACTGAGCATGACTGCACCATGACCAGCTGGTACTGTATCAGCGGCGGCACGGGCAGTCTCTACTGTACATGACTGCCCTGCGACCAGCTGCAGTGGCACTGTGGCCCGTGTAAGTATATATATATATATATATATATATATATATATATATATACCCTAGTTTTATTTTCGGCAGACTCTGCACTTTTAAAAGACACCATTGATTTTTTGGATATCCCCTAATGTAGAGCAACTATTTTTCACAGAATGGAAAAAACATTTATTTCAATTAAAATTGTATAAAGTGAATGACAAACAACTGTCCTGGAGAGAATTTGTTTTTCTGTAACCCCCCAGCAAATGCATATATTTCTACGTCTAGTATTAACTTGCTTTTCTAATACACAAACATTTCTGTTTTTACATGTAGTTCTTCCTATAAAATTTAGCAATTAAAAAAAATATTTTCCCATTTTGCAGCATTCGGCAATTCAGGGAAGAATGAATGAGGTATCAAGCATGTCAATCACTATGTAGATTTTTTTTTAAAACACAACAAATTCCAATTTTCGAGTCTGAACGTTTACTTTCTATGCTAAGACTGGTTGGCTAGGAAAATTGTGAGAAGATGGTGTTATGGGGGCCTTATTTACACTCTTTCAAATATGCTTAAATCCCTGAAATCTATTAAATACCATATTAATTTATGTAGCTAGAGGCATCCTGAGTAAAATACTACTACATTGGTATGAGTTGACAGGGTACCAGGACTGTCAAAAACTGCACAGACCACATCCTCTCAGTTTTCTTTCTTTTTTTTTTAATTATATTACGTACCCAGATGTAATTGTTTGTAACAACTAGAAACAAAAAGATAGACAAGGCCTATTAGTTTGGAACTAAGACAAACCACCGCATTCATCAAATGAGGGATTGCTTACATTTCACCCCCAAGCCTGCTATGCACAAATGATTCCAGAAGGTGGCAATAAAGGAAAAAATGCATTTCTTTGTATATCACTGACTGGTGTATGATGGGTTCCTATCTTTCTGTTGCACAGAGTAATTATATAGATACACCTGACTGCTGTATGATGGACTCCTACCTAGGCAAGTGTTTCTGTTACACACAGTAATTATATAGATACACCTGACTGCTGTGTGATGGACTCCTACCTAGGGAAGTGCTTCTGTTTCGGTAATTATATAGATATACCTGATTGCTGTATGATGGACTCCTACCTAGGTAAGTACTTCTGTTATGCACAGTAATTTTATGGCACTCACGGAGGCTTCATATTATGCAGTATACTTTCTCTACTGCCTCCCTAGCAACAAAGAAAAACTTTTTTTAACATACAAAATAAAGAAAAAACTTTACATTCATGGGCGTCCGGAGGGGGGGGCATGGGGGGCGCTTGCCCCCCCTACAATTACCCCCCTCCATATATATAAAGGGGCTAGATGGACTGGCCTGGGGGTCACATTATGGCTTTGCCCCCCCTGGAAAAATGTCTACGGACACCACTGTTCACAGTAGACATAGCCACCACTCCACCAATAACCGAGAGTCCCATGTTATAAATACATCTGCAACAATTTACTTTTCCTCTTTCTTTGCTTACTCAGTAAATGTTTATATGACTTGTATTTTTATATACTCAATAGATGTGCATATGACTTGTGTTTCTTTGTACTCACTAATAGATATCTGACCTGTATTTCCTATCTACATCTGTCTGTTGATTCTACATTTGGTTTTGTCTTTGTGTTTCAGCGCTTGGCTGCTTGGGTTTTCTTTGCCCTTCTTGTCTTCTCTCCCTGTCAGTGTTCAGGGTCTTTACACTTCCCCTTACTGTATGGGACTCTTTGAGCCCCGCTTGCTCTTTGGGTATCTAGTGTTCTCTTTTCCTCGTGACTCTTTTTGACTCTTAGGTTATTTCCCCTTTCCTGTTTACTGTTGGCTCCTCACTCTGTTTCGGAGCATTTCTATGGGGTTGGTGTGCTCCCCCGCTTCGGTGCGGCTTTCTGGCCTGAAATTTTAGCCTTCCCCTGTTATTGGCGCGGAGCGGGTCTTATTGCCTGGCTCCCTGCCGCGTCTGTGCCCATGCTGGTATGCCACGTGGCTGTTTCTCTGGCTGTTCTTACTGCGCATGCACATGATGGCGCTGAGCTCAGAACGTCACTCAGCGCCGCTATCTATTTTTCTCAGTCTTCTCCGATGTGGTTGGGGCCCTGTGAACTCCTGGTACCCTATCTTTAATTATATACTTATAATTACTCTTGTATTTGGGTATTTAGTTCTTTTTTGTTGGATTTCTCTCTGTACCCTGTTATTTCTGCCTGTTCACCACTGGGCATTGGGTCCTTCCTCTATCCCTGAGTATTACACTACATTTGCTCTCTGTCCCAATGCAGTGTTTAGCTTGGTCTCAATATGTCCCTCAGTGAATCAGACAGCGACTGCCCTGATTTGCCCTGCGTTGATTTACAGGAGCAGGCTGAGGTCCCTAGTGGGCCCCTTTCTGCCCAGAGTTTAAGGGATCCCAGGGGAATTAATTTTTCGCATCCGCCGCAGTCTTGGTATCAGTCTCTGTGGAATGTCAATGATGTTATTCAGCTGTTGGAGAGCTGGCCTTCCAATGCTCTGTTGGCTTTGAAGCAGTTGTCTTGCAAAACTGACCTCCTCTGTTTGGTGTCCTTCAAGCAAGTTTCAGATGTTAAGGCTTTGGATCTTAACTCTAGATTGTTTACACCTCAGGGGGTCCAATTCCGGATTTCTTGGCGCACTAAGATGGCGGTTTGGATCGTTTCTTACCCTTCTTTTCCCTCTCAACCCCAACTGTGTGTTGTTTGGTGTTTACGTGAGTATGAAGTACAGACAGCTCCTCTCCGTAACGCAGCTTGGTCGCAGCTTTTGATTTCTTTACATCGACCTTTCCTACCGGTCTTGGAGGCCACTTTGGCCCGATGGGTTAGATGGGTGATGCAGTTGGCCAGTATTGATGTTTCTTTGTTTGGTGCACATTCCTCTAGGGGTGCGATGGCATCTAAGACTGTTTAAGTAGAGGGTATATTGGAGGATGTCCTTCGGGCTGCTGATTGGTCCAGGGATTCTACCTTTCGGAATTTCTATTGTAAGCACATTGTGAATGTAACTACCTATCTTTGAATTGTTTCTATATTATGTTTAGCTTTAAACTTGCATAATATGAAGCCTCCATGTTTGCCATAAATTCATGGATTTTCCTAACAATTTGTGAAGGAAAATCAGAATTTTATTAAAGACACGGAGGTGAATATTATCCCTCCCAATGTTCCCTCCCTATCACGTTTTTCTTTCTTCATCTGGTTGAGATATCGCTGGGTTTGGATGGTTGGAGTTGGATCCAGCATTTTCCTGAGGCACGTTAGCCATTTGGAGGGGATGTCGGTTTTCTTTTGGCTGGTTCTGGTGTCGTTGGTGATCTTCAGTTCACAAGAAAGAGGATAAGTCAATTGTTGCAGTTGAGTTTATAACATGGGACTCTGTTATTGGTGGAATGGTGGCTGTGACTACTGGAAAGTTTTTTTCTTTATTTTGCATGTTAAATTAAGTTTTCTTTGCTGCTAGGGAGGCAGTGGAGAAAGTATATTGCATAATATTTGTCTTTAATAAAATTCAGACTTTTTCCTTCACAAATTGTTAGGAAAATACACTAATTATATAGGTGTAACTAACTGCTGTCCGAAGTCCACCAAGCTAGGTAAGTTAATGTGTTTAACAAATTAATAGCCACTTATTGATAAGATTTATTCCCCATTACCACACCACACATTTGAGCTTCGATAACTTTTGAACAAAGCATCCCCCCAAGTATTGGGAGTACCTTTGTTTTATGAAGCAGATATACCATAAAATCTCAGGTATAATACGCACCTGTGTATAATACGCAGGTGTATATTATCCCCAAGATTTTAGAGGAAAACAAGAGTGCCTATGTATAATACGCGCCTATGTATAATACGCACCCTTGTTTTCCCCTCTTAAGAAAAAAAAATTAAGCCTTTCAGATCCCTTCCCTCCCTCCCCCGGAGCTATCCACTGCTAAAATACCATTTACTTACCTCAAAATTCAAGTCCCCGCATTTTCTCCATTAGCAGGGCAACATATAACAGATGTCAATATTCCTTGCGTCCTTTCTGCTTTCTGGTTTTGCCCTGTGAGTACCTTCAGATCCTCACAGGGCATTACCATTGGCTGGAGCCGGTAGGTCCTGAAGGAAGAGGGCGGAGAATGGAAGAATGCCGCCCGTAGAGAATACTGACATCTGTTATATGTTGCCTGCTAATGGGGAAAATGCGGGGACTTGAACTTTGTAAATGGTATTTTAGCAGCAGATAGCGCCAGGGAGGGAGGGAAGGCATCTGACCAGCTTAATTTTTTTTTATAAAAAACTCTCGGGTATAATACGCACCCCCCCACTTCACATAAGTGGGGTAAAATTGTGCGTATTATACCCGAGATTTTACGGTACATAAAAAAAAAAAAGATATTGTAACAATAAAAGTTATACTGCTCCTTTAAGAAAACCTAGCCTTGCAGTAGTACGTGTGATTTCTCCCAGGACCGACTGTGCTGATAACCTAGAAACCTATATGTTTTAGAATAACGGGACACTGATGGCTAGAGTTAAAGGTTCACGTTAACCTAGCTGCTAAGTAAAAAAGGCACATCAGCCGCAAATAACACATGATTCAAGGCGGATTTAAAAGTAAGTGTACGAGAATAGCTAATGAGCGTAGGCACAACAAAAACACGTAACACAAAAACCTGCATTTCACCTGTTTTCGCATCACCGTGCGTCCCAAACACCCGTTAAAACACAACTTAAGTCAAAATGTAACATTACGACAGCCGTTGGCTAGCAACCCTGATAGATGCACAAACAAAATTCAAACCTACAGCCAATCCCAAGGCCCCAAAGTAGCAAAAATGTTCAAATAAACCTATATATACCCAAAAGTAACTGTCACACCCTCTCTGTGTTTCAAGTTTTGGCGAGCTAGATCACAGGACCCAGGAGCAAAGGATAGAGTTTACAGTGTGGGAGAGAGGAGCTGACATTGGAGGTAGAAGGAGTTTTTTGGAGTTTGGAGAGAGTTGCACTGATTCGACACATATCACACTTTTGCACATATTACATACACCCATACCAACACAAACACACACATACATACACATAGTCTTATTTTTTAATAACACTTTACACATTTTTTAAACTTTTTTTTTGACAGTGTGAATCTGTCAGTGTGACAGAGAGTGAGTGGATCGAGTGTGTCTGTGGGAGTGCTTGGGTGTGAGTGATTGAATGATGGCGAGGAGAGGAGGACAGGAGAGAGGGATGGGGAGAGTAGTGGAGGAGGAGGAGGAAGGTCAGGAGGGCATCCCTGAGCAGAGCAGGTTTGGGAGAGGGAGATCCACAGGGCGGAGGGGGACAAGAGCAGGCACACAAAGGAGAGGTTCAGCTGTGTCAGTGGGATGAGAGGTACCTGTCGAGGAGCACCCTACACAGTCAGGGGCAGAGCAGGCAGGACACTCTGGTTCCAAATCCTTGCAGGCTGGAGCTGAGAGGGATATGATCAGGGATCCCCGATATACTGAGGAGGAGAACGCGGCTCTCGTGGAGGCTGTCCTGGAGAGAGAGAGAGTGTCCTCCACCCGAGGGAAAAGGTCCCTGGCCTGTCAGCGAGGAGGAAGTCAGCTTGGAACCAGATCTGCAGCCGGGTGAACGGGGTGGCTCCATGCAGACGGGACGTGGAGTCCATCAAGAAGCGATGGGGAAACTGCTGGACTGCCGGAGGGTGGTCAAGAACAATCGCCAAGCATGCCCGTGGCACTGGAGATGGCCCACCTGTCCCGATCACCTTCTGCAGATGGGAGGAGATGGTGTGGCAGAATATGTCCCCTGCACTGATCGAGGGGTCCCTGGAGGATCAGACACTGGGGATGAGAGGAGCCTCCACACTCCCGGTAAGTGCATCATCACATAACCACATCAACCATCACACAGTCACACCTCAACACATGCCCATCATTCATCCACACAGCTACACCAACACAGCACCCTGAGGGTTAAAAACAGGACACAATACAAGGACAAATGGCAAGGTTCAACCAGGCCCAAAGCTGTCCAAGTCCCAGTTCAACCCTCCTGTTGCTGTGCTGATCACACACAATACACACAAACCATGCTCAGAAAAGTGTTGTATGTTAAACATCATTACATTTCATAGACAATGTCACCCATGTACCCACAGGGAAGTCAGAAAATAACCCTATGAGTGCTAAGGGATCATCAATGCATTGCTCAACAAAGCTTTGTCAACCCCTCCGGTACTCAAAGGGTTAACCAGGCAACAAACACAAGTCGATAGGCTAATGATTACATGCCACACAGGGGACATTCACTAAGCGGTGAAAAAGAGATGATGGAGAAAAATTTACACTTACATCCCCTCACTTCACCAATCCCAGTGTTAGTCTATGGAGAATATTCAATAACATGAATCAAGTTGCTAAGGTCATATTGTATAGACTCCATAGAAAACATTGCAGAGGGGGAAATGAGATCACTGGAGAAGTCAGCATCATGTTCAATTCATAAGGTCTTCATCACCGCTTACTGAATCACAAAAAGGATGGATCAGGTCACATATCACAGTGCCACTGAGAATAACTGGTTATATGTGCAGCACACAGGCCTAAACAACTCCACAGAATTAAAGGTGAAAATGTAGGCCTTGGTGTTGTGCATGCAATCATTATCTCTAACTTGAAATGACATATCTCACATTTGATTCACACATGGATCCTCAGGAGTGCTGATGCCATGGATGGATGGTACACCAGCCAGTATTTGCAGGATACATATGTGAACCAAATATGAACCATTGTAGTTTGGTCAACAACAGGCTATGAATTATGGATATCTATGATTGAGTATGGCTGCCACACTCAGAAGGATGGATGGGCTCATCCAGGAAAAAAATCACAGGCCTCAAACAAGGATATCCTTCAATACTGGCTTGATTGTTGCCCTTCAGGATTCAACTGGAACAGACGTCATGGACAGGATCCTGTCAAGTACATCAATCTCTGATTGCCAGGGTGATATCCCATGCATCACAATGCAATGCATAGGATACCATCATGACAACCAGAGAGTGACATGTAAAATAATACAAAATCTTGCATTGTACTGGATAAACTGATAACACAGGGATGAATAACACTTGAATCCCACAGCAGATCTGTTCCAAAAAGATATGTACACAAAGAAAAATGGTCAGATATGTGGATAGGTACCTTTCAAATGGGTACAAATATGTCCCAACAAGATGTGAACTCAGAGATCAGTTCAGTACATATGATTTTCCTTACTGTCTATATATGTGCACCCATCACAAACTAACTCTTATTGATATCATCAGAATACACATACCTAGTATATTCCACCTTAATTAGATGGGATATACGAGGTATGTTTGTATTCCTGATATCAATAAAAGTTAAATACGTTCACTTGAATATTCAATTCAATAAACAAACGCCATTGTACTCACAATTGCTCCAGGTCAGCAGAGGGGATATTCCAATGCTGACAAAACAGCTAGTGGAGATATTACACCGTCTTGGCTTGAGAAAGCGGTTTGAAATCGCGAAACGTTGCCGTGTTATTTTTTGCTAATATATGCAATTTTAATAAATTTTATATCGAAGTATTTGAGTGGAAGGAGTTATTTTGGAGCAGCAGTATCCTTGGTCACCGAGTGGAGACGGTGTAATATCTCCACTAGCTGTTTTGTCAGCATTGGAATATCCCCTCTGCTGACCTGGAGCAATTGTGAGTACAATGGCGTTTGTTTATTGAATTGAATATTCAAGTGAACGTATTTCACCATTGGGCGCTTCTTCTTTCTTTTGTTGAGTTTTGAAAATTGTCCTGGACCGCTTGGAGAGAGCGTGTAAAGAAGAAGCAGCCCTCTAAACGTGATTCCTGTGCTGAATCAGGATAATTATTCAGCAAGTGTGTTAGCTGTTTTTTCATATATATGATCTAACAGCCAATAGTTTTGTAAGTACCCACGTGTGGGGTGAATTGGTGACGGAATTCTATTTACAATCTGAATTGCACTAGGGCGCTTCCTTGTTGCTCTCCTTTTTTGTCATTTCATCAATAAAATTTAGTTTGTGATGGGTGCACATATATAGGCAGTAAGACAATCACATGTACTGAACGGATCTCTGGGTTCATATCTAGTAAGGATATGTTTGTACCCATATGAAAGGTACATATCCACATACATATCAGACCATATTCCTTTCTGTGTACCTTGCACAGGATGTCAATGGTTAATTTCACCTTGATGTAATATTGTAGACGTAAAAAGTTATGGATCGATGTTAGTCCTATTCCTCCTACCCTCATGGTTAGACAGATATTTCTCTGTTTGACAGCTGGAGATATCAGTCATTTGACCACACGGTGGCTCTTCAGCAGAGCCAAAATTGCCCCATTTAGAGATGAATACTTCACTGGAATGGTCCACTGAGTGTGCTTGCAAACCAGGCATACTTTGTAGATCATTCCAAAGAAGTATTCATCTCTGAATGGGGCAATTTCGGCTCTGCTGAAGAGCCACCGTGTGGACAAATGACTGGAATCTCCAGTTGTCACACAGAGCAATATCTGTCTAACCATGAGGGTAGGAGGAATAGGACTGACATGGATCCAGATCTTTTTACAATGCCTACAATATTATATCAAGGGGAAATTAACCATTGCCATCCAGTTAAAGGGATAGTAATACCTAAAATGTGAAAAGAAAAATATATGTTGTAAGGTTTATCCCCTGAGTAAAACAAGGGTATTCCCACTGCTGAAATGTGTTTTATTCAAATAATATCACAGCTCAAAGTTAAATATTTCAGGGGCAATATCCCAGTGGCCTGAAATTGTAAAATGACGATGTTGCTAGACCATCCTATGGACAGCTCTGGTCCCCGGACCATAAATCCCTATAGGATGATGTAGCAACAGCGCCACTGTACAATTTCAGGCCACTGGGATATTGCACCAAAGGAATTCAACTCTGAGCTCTGATACTTTTCAAATAAAACACCCTTCAGCAGTGGGAGTACCCTTGTTTCACTCAGGGGGATAAACCCTACAACATATATTTCCCTTTCCACATATCAGGTATTAATATCCCTTTAATCCTATCATGGCTATGTTTACTAATCACACAATCTCAATTCTCCACAGAGCTTATGGGCCTCCAGCTCAGCAGGAGCCCATGGAGGAGCCTACCTCACCACACAATGAGGAGTATACGGAGGAGGGGACCAGCCAGTGGGCACCGTACCCAACATCCACACCTCCGCCCCAACTGGCTGCACCACCACTGGCTGCCCAGCAACTGGCTGCACCACCACTGGCTGCCCAACAACAGGCTGCACCACCACTGGCTGCCCAACAACTGTCTGTACCGCCACTGGCTGCCCAACAACTGTCTGCACCACCCCATTACAGTGCCTGAATGCAACAAGAGGAGAGGTGGATGCATCCCACCACCTCCAGGAGCTACTGCCCTCCAGGAGCAGAAGCACCACCACCAGCAGGGAGGCAATGGCTGCCCAGGAATATGACCACCACCCAATATGGCCCATATTCGTCACAGATGGACCTACCCTCCTGGATGGCTCCCCAGCATGGCCCAAGATATGATCCCAGGTGGGAGCCAAGCACATACCAGTGGCCAAGATATGACCCTTGGCCACTCGACTACCAACACCTGGGCCTGCTTGTGGAGCCCCAGCGCCCTCTGGAGAAGGTCCTGTTTATTCCACCACCTCCACCAGCACAGACATCAGTGGGCAGCAGTGAGTCGATTGATGTGGTGGGCAAATACCCATCTGCAGCAGCCACAGCACACACAGCACCAGCTGAGGACACAGCACCAGTTGAGGCACCAGCATTGGCTGAGGACGCAGCAGCAGAATCACCGGGCACAACCACCTCCAGCAGTGAACGCCCCACGGGGATGGAGTCAGGGTGCATGGCCCTACAAAGGAGACTACTACGGTCAAGCCACAGCACAAATTAAAACATCACAAGGATCCGGAGGGAATCCCGGAGGAACACCAACAGGATTGAGGCAAGGATCCATGCCCTGTAGTCGGAGGTCACAAGGATCAACACTCAACTCCATCAGCTCCACACGGGGATGATGGACATGTTTGAGAGCAGAAATGCAGGGAAAACCTGCGAGTAGAGAGAGAGAACCTTCGTTCCACAGAGGGGTCCACTGCTCTCGCCACTCCCTCCAGTGTGACCCCAGAAGCCACACCTAGGGGGCAAATGGTGACCAGGCAAACAGCCAGGGCATCCACCTCTGGCACCCAGTCTAAGCCCCCCCCCACAAAAAAAAAAAAGAAATAAAATGTCCAACTTGTTCTCTTCCCCCTGAATAAAAGAACATTGTGCTTTTGAATCCTGTCTGATCTGCTTTGTGTTTAGTGATAGATTGGGTGGCAGAGTTGTCTCCTATGCATTGCCAAGCATTGCAGTGAACACAGCTTCTGCCTAGGTAACATGTCTATGGGATGTTACAACATGGGTTCACACACACACACACACACACACACACACACACACCGTTGTACAAATTCAACTGGCAACCCATCCCTGGAGCCATATAACATGACAGTGTTATATGGTGATGTTGTGGGTTGAATTTGAACAAATCATACCCCTTAGCACAACAACTGGTGCAACACTGAACATTCGTCAGCATCAGTTGTTGTGTTTAAGGGGTTAAGCAAACAAACAGCTATTTGACTTAGCAGAGAACTAACAAGCAGGACAGCTGGAACATGCAGGGAATAGTCTTTGATTCACACTGTTATTGTGAAACTGACTTACCGGAGAACCCAATGTTCACTATAGGATTTCAATGTGTAGCACACTCATTGAAATCCAGGGGTGAACATTGGGTTCTCCAGTAAGTTGAGTTGCTGTTTTCCTAAGGTTGTAACAGACTTCACCAGTGATAACACATGTCCACTTAGTCTTGTTGTTTGTTGATGTAGCCCATGTACTGAGATATGTCAAACTAAAGCTATCTCAGAACATTGATTATATTGGGAAACACAGAAACCGTGGACATGAAATCACAGTGGAAGTGTGTCCCCTGGATCACCTCTTTATCACTCCCACAACACATTAGTGTATCTCTGCCATCATCTGTTTGCATGAATACATCACAGAGTCCACTCACTGGCAAACAAGTCATGCCTTCCCATGTATGGGGGATACTCTAGCCTTCATTGTGGTTATGCATTGACACATATAATCCAACATTTCTTCATACAGACACAGATTGAATAGTGATGGTTCTTCTTTATTGTGTCTCAAAGTACATTAGAACGTACATGTGTTTTCTGGGTATATTGCCTATATGCATTAAACACTTGTATGAGCACGCTCAATGTACTTTGAAACTACATATTAGTACTTTAGAAACACTACTGTACTGCTCATGCGTGGTCCACAAGGTCTGACAACTCTGTAGATGAGCATTCTAACTGTACAGGTTTGATACCTGGATGCTAGTACACACATGAATTTGTGTTTTCTGTGTCTATATGTGAATGTTCCAGTAGAGGTTGCTGTGAACATCAGGTCAAACATTGCATCACCAGCACAAACACTTGAAACACCAAGGAGTGAGCTTCATAGAAGTGTTGTCAAGACAGCCGTCCAGTCACATGGAAGATCTTCTGTCCAAGGATGGATCATGCTATGGATGCCTGTGGGACAAGAGGACAGGATTTGGAGCAGCACCCTAGAACTGATCATCATGCAACAACTTCAACTTCCTAATCCCCTCAATCTTTTTTTGTTAAAGGTGAGTACACAAACCATTGCTTTGTAATGTGTTGTGTACTCATCTGTAACCCATTATGTAGAGAACTAAGGAAATGTGAAGCAGCCCTAGGGATATATGCCCCTGACATGATTACACACATCAACAAGTATGTTCAGAGAGCTCCATGAAACAAATGAATTTGGGCTGACACTGTGAGAGTGACAGTGGCAGCACAATTTTATTTGATCCATGGAACAGTTATGACGTATTTGTTGATGTGTGTATTCATGTTGGGGCACATATCACTGCACACTCACAGGCCAGCCTGGAGATCTGATCCACTTTTCATGACCTCTATGTTGTGTAACTATACCACTGTAGATCCACCCCTCTGCTGCTCTTCTCACCTCTAGCAAACTACAGGTCCCATGTTGACTCTAATGGCCCTTTAACCCCTAATGTGACAGTGTTATCCAAAGCATTGCATAACACTCTTTCGCTACAAGGCTACCATGATTGCTCTGGCTATGATCATGGCAAATCATGTTAGTTGCTGTCCATCAAGCCCTGTAAGGTGATGAACATGGGTTATGTGTTGTACCTTGTTTCTCCTGGGGGGTGTGCGTGATATCCTTGAGGTATCAATGACAATGTGGAGAAGGGAATGGAAGATGGTTTTGGAATCCCCACACACAATATGCCACGTCCATGGTATGGATGATGTTTGGGGCCATACTGCTGCCAGTGCAGTGCTATGTCAATGATCCTGTGGGGTGAGCAGAATATCATGTGCAGTGTCGTTAGTGTGTTGGCACCAATTCACAGGATTGATGGAGGACTTGCATGGATTGTTTGAATGCCTGTGTTATACTCACAGGTAAAGTGATGAGCCTGTCTCTGATCTGCGCCCCTCTCAGGGTCTCCTCAACATGGCCGATGTCCATTGGCACTTCAGGTATGGGGGGGTCTGGATATGATCCACCAGCCTGGTGTCCACTGAGATGTTGTGCAGTATTTTACACACCATTATTATGTCGCACACTTTTCCAGGTGCATACTGCAGTGCTCCCCCTGAGTGGTCCAGACATCTGAATCGAGACATGAGGAGGCCAAAGGTCCACTCAATGGTATTCCTCGTTCTGCCATGAGCCTGGTTGCATCTTTCCTGGGCATCCGTTTGTGGATTGGCGACCGGGGTCAGTAGCCAGGATTTGCAGCCATAGCCAGCATTACCTGTGGAATGTGAGTGACATGTTGAGACAGGGAGCAAGTTGTATGAATGATGTTTTGTGTTGTGGACGTACTAGCTGTGGGTCAGGTGCATGCTGAGCAGCGTTGTGTGTACGCCTGTGTATGTGGTGTGATTTAGTATTGTGAACTCACCCAGAAGCCATGCCCCTGTATGAGATCCATTCTCAAAGTCTCTGTGTACTGAGGAGTTTTGGAAAATGTACGAATCATGAGAGCTGCCAGGATACTTTGCACAGACATTCATGATCCTCCTGTTGCTGTCACACACCATCTGCACGTTCATGGAGTGGAAATTCTTCCTATTAATCAATATCTGTGCGTCACGTGCTGGGGCTTTGATAAGGACATGGGTGCAATCTGTAGCACCCATGACCCCGGGCATGCCTCCCCTTGCGTAAAAGCCCTGCTTGAGATGTATCCAGTCCATGTCGGTGTTGGGCAAATGTATGTAGGTACTGGCCTTGCTTTTGAGGGCTGGCAAGACCTGGGCCAGCACTCTGGAGAATGTGGCCTGTGACATGCCAGATGCGTAACCCTCAGTGGACTGGAAGGCACCACTTGCCATGAAGTGTATGGCACAGAGTAGTTTTTGCAGGACAGATAGGGCATGGTTGTGGATGTAGATGGGATCTACCTGATCCTTGATGACCTCATACAAGGCAATGATGCTGTGTGGCCTCAACCTGTAACGATCAATCACCTCATCATTGGTCATTCCAAAGATGGTGACCCTTGGGCGGTATACCCTGGGCCTTGGTGGTCGTCTATACATCCTCCGCTGCTGCAGGGTTCCCTGTGGCAGCTGGGGAGCATCCTGTTGCTGCAGCTGTGCATCTGCAGGCAGGTGCTGTCCTCCAGGTGGGGATGGGCTCCTGTGTGGCTGTTGAGCCAGAGCCTCCTCACTTGCAATAGGTGAAGGCTGTTGATCAAGTGTGCCTGGGGCTTGTTGGTGTTCCGTAGCTCTCTCCCTTGCACGCCTTCTCTGTAGTCTTCTCATCAATAAGTATCCCAACATACTTATTGTTCTCTCTCTCTTTCTCTCTCTCTATCTCCCTGAGTGGAAAACAAGCCACAAGCGAGTGCGGTGAGCTGTCCCTTTAAGTATGTGGTAGGGCGTTGTGTAGGTGTGGTGATGAGGTGAGTGATGACCAATGGTAAGGTGTTTGTTGTCCAGGTAAGTGTTTGCAGGTGTGTCTGTGTTTTAAAATGTGGTGTGTTCTGATTGCTGTGTCTGTTGCGGGTGTGAAGTTGTGGGGTGCAGGTTGTGTCTGGATCGTGTGGTGATGTTGCACAGGTGAGCTTGTTTTGTATTGGTAGGTGTCCGTGTTGTGTGATAACCCATATTGTTCCGTGCCATGTTGTGTTGGTGTTTTTTGGGGGGTCCTTGTCCCTGTGGTGTTGCATGTTGTTGTGCGTGAGAGTGATTTGTGATGTCTATCCATGTTTTTGTGTTAATTTGGCATTGCACAAGTTAATTTTTCCATTTACATGCTTGTGCGGTAAGCATTTTGTGTGTTTTGCTATGTAACGGGTGTTTTGTTTTGACCGTTAAGTGTCTAACAACTAAGAAAAGTGGGTCTTAACTTTTGTCCGTTAAGTGTATCTTTTTTTCAGCCGTTAACAGGACCGCAAGCCTTTAAATGGGGAATCTTGTTCCATGCGACTCAATGCACGTCAGTCTATCGGCCGTTAGGATTTGTGAACTGCCGTTAGCTGTTCTTAAGAAGGACCCTTAAATGGCTTACAACACGTTAACGCACCCGTTAGTTTTTTTGTTTTTTTTTTACTGACGCCTGCCTTTAAATCTAGCCCTGAGTGTTTCCAGTCTCATGCCCAGAAGATTACATGTTCTAGGATTATTTCTTGTGATTACTGATGGGAATTCTGCATTACACAGAAGTAACAGTGAAATACTTGGAAAGGGCCAATTAGTTATCAGATATAATCTGCATTCAGGGGCTGCCTTAAATCTACACAGAGCTAATTCTCCAAGGCTCTTCATACACGGCTCCAAACCTCCAAACCATTAATTAGCAGGGAACTGTAATTCCTGCTTCTGCCTCCTGTTTACAAGACGTTAATAATAATAATGAATAAAACTGCGTAACTATTACCCTTTGAGTGCCAGAGAGGTATCCGCAATGTGTCGGATACTCCTCCGGCACTCAAAGGGTTAAGGAAGTGAAAACAAGGGATCATGGTGCAGTTAGTTTGTTCCTCATTTGCCCAGTTTTCCTTATACGCAAGGCTCCATGTATTTTAATTAAGTTGTAATATTTATCCTGCAAGGTTTAACCGTTTCCAGACCAGACTGCTGTGCAGGGCATTGTAATGAGAGGCTGATTATTCCATCAAACATTCTGACATGCACCTTCAACATTGCCAAAAATGACCTTTGAATTAAATGGGGTTTGAACTCTTTGAATGCCACAGAGGTATCCAACACAATGCATTGGCATGCAAAGGGTTAATTAAACAGCATTTAACAGGTTAAAGGCCCCATTTATATCAATGGAATTTTTTGGTAGTTATGTGTCATCTCTCTTGAAGTAGTGTTGCCCTATTGCTCCTCTTTTGTTTTTGTTCATATTGCCCTTGTATCAGTTTAATGCCCACTTTTGCATAATCCTGGTATCTGTGTTCACGGTGCGTGTGCATGTGAATGTGTGAGTGTGTGTGTGAGACAGTGTGAGAGAGAGAGAGACTGTGTATGTGTGTGTTTGTGTGTGTAAGAGAGAGAGACTGCTTGTACATCTGTGTGTGTGTGTGAGAGAAAGAGACTGTGTGTGTGTGGCCCATAACCTCAAATGCACTCCTTTAGGGGATAGTCAGGACACTACATTACCGCACATGTACGTCAGTGAAAGTTTGTACAGATTTAGATTTCTGTGTCTATCTCCTGCACAGTGTGACTGCTGGGAGCTGGTTTATGTCTGAGAGCTCAGTCCTAGGGTTGAACAATATAATATAATGTGTAGTAGACTGGCTGACATGATTTGGAGATAGACAAGGGTTTAATGCACACGGGATACATCTGTAAAATTAACCCTTTGAGGATACCTCCCAACATTTCAAATGACCAAAGAGGGACACTTTTACTTTACGGGTGTTACTGGGGGCATGGCCGGTGGGCAAGAATTTATGGGTGATTTCATGACCTGCTGACACCTCTTTGTGTAACTTAATAAACGATCTAGAGCAACCCCAAAGTATTTTATTTATGCAGACTAATTTATAAACACATATAATGATGTTTAAACAAACATTAATGTGAGTTTTATTGCTGTAGAGCAGTGTAATACACTTATATACACACCACACAGTCTGATCTCCTAAAAAGAGGGACATCAGGATGGGAAAGAGGGACAGAGGGATTTGGGTCTCAAAGAGGGACACTTGGGAGGTATGCTTTGAGTAGCAGAGGAGTTCAAAGCAGTCCAGTGCAGTGTGTACCCATTGGTACTCAGTTAACCTTCAACCCTTAATCTCTAACTTTAAAAATGCATAATAACCCAAAAACTTACCACTTGATCCCAAAACCTACATCTTACCCTAAAATGCCTAACGTATAACCCATAAACGTAATGCCCCATTCCCTAGCTATGAAACTTGATACCTATAGCACTAAACCCCAGTACATCAACCCTAAACTGTAACTCCCCAATCCCTAATACTAAAACCTAGTACACATAGCCCTACAAAAATACTCCAACTCATAACCATAAAACTGTATACCCGCTAATATATACATCTAACCCCAAAACCCTCAATGCTAATACCTTATTCCTCATCCTAAAACCCAGTTATTCTATTACTAAAACCTAATTCCCCTAATCCATAACACTGGCACTTAAAGTGTTAGTAATGTCCAACAAAGTTTTTTTTTGCATGTAGAAGAGCTTAAAAGCTGAGCTAAAGGCAAAAAAACGTATCTCTCTGATACAGGCGTTTAAAGTTCGCTGTCTCCTACTGACAGCTGTAAAGCTGTCAGCAGGAGATCCGTGTTGGCCGACACGGAGGCGATTGAGAAGTGCCGCGATCTCGTTACTTACACGGAATCCCTTCATTGGAATGGTCTAAAACATGTGCCTGAACACTAGGCCTGAACACTAGGCACACGTTTCAGACCATTCCAATGAAGGGATTCCGTGTAAGTAACGAGATCGCGGCACTTCAAGCGCCTCCGTGTCGGCCGACACAAATCTCCTGCTGACAGCTTTACAGCTGTCAATAGGAGACAGCGAACTTTAAACGCCTGTATCTCTTAAACCATAGCGGTTTGAGAGATATGTTTTTTTTGCATTTAGCTCAGCTTTTTAAGCTCTTCTATATGCAAAAAACTTTTTGTTGGACATTACTATCACTTTAACTCTGATATTTTTAACTATGTTTGCGGAAAAATAAAGAATTTGGGAGCCAGAAAATACCCCTAACCCTAATACCCAAAACACCTAACACCCCTTGTCCCTAACCCTAAAAGTGAATACCTCTTACCCTAAACCTAAAATCTAATAACTCTAATCTAGAGCCCTGACACCTAACCTTATTGCCTATTGTGAATACCTCTAAACCTAAAACTTTCTGACACTATCCCCTAATACCCAAGTGTTAATACCTAACAACTAATCCTACACAATACCCATAGCCCCAAAACCTAGTCCTAAAGCCTAACAGCGTTTTACTGCCTCTAGCCATGCACGGTAGCAGAGAGACTGATTTACTACAAGGAACTAGTCATTTACATTGATTATTTACTATTATAGTTGGCTAAAATATATCAGGTAAACTTTACCAGGTAATTTTACTTGGTAAATGGTACTAATTCTTATTACAAGAGAAATGTAACCAGATTCAGAATTGTACTGTATGGAATGTTCCAGTCTTCCCCACATCCACTGGTAGTCACTGAAACATATGTGCGCTGATGGTCACCCCAGCCTCGGTTCGCTTTCCACCATATCTATGGAAATCTTGTAATTCTTCAGGATATCTTAGGGTTCCACTGAACATAGCTGGGGAATCACTGGCTTACAAAATGTAATTTTATTATAACTCTTTGCACATTTCTTTGCCTTCTCTTCATCCATAGCTATACATCTGAAAAGTCTATTAAATGTCACTTATCTTCTTGCACCAAAAGAAGAGACATAGTAACATAGTTGATGAGGCTGAAAAAAGACATGTGTCCATCAAGTCCAGCCCATGCCAAAAACACCCCTGTTGATACAGAGGAAGGCAAAAAAAAGCCCTCTGGTGCCATTTCCAATTTAGCCTCAAGTGGGTAAAAAAATTCCTTCCTGACTCCAAATGGCAGTCAGATATTTCCCTGGGTCAATATCCTATCTGCTTTCAAGCCATCTGTCATCATTTTCAATACTGTTCTCTGCTAGATAGGCATCCATTGTATTTTTGAAATCAGTTGCATTATCTGCAAGTACAACATCCCGAGGCAAAGAATTCCATAGCTTTACTGCCCTTACTGTAAATAATCCATGCATTTGTTTTAGTCGAAAGCGCCTTTCCTCTAGTCTTAATGGATGATCTCTTGTTCTTAGATCAGCTCTTTGCGTAAATAATTAATTGGATAGGGGGGTGTCTCATAGCGTAAAACTATTTTCAAGCAATATATTCATATACAGTCAAGCTAAGTGGATATTCTGAAACAGGTTACCAATATAGTAATAAGTAGTATGAAAGCCCATATACACGGGCTAAAGTGCCACCCAGCGGCGTCGGCTACTGCCCCGGAGCCGGGAGCACAGACAGGTGGGGAGCCATCCAGAGCTCCCAGGTCCGGATCAGCGCATTCAGCCAGTCTCTACTGCGCATGACTACATTGTTCCAGCAGTCTGTACTGCGCATGTACAGTTACGCACACAGGGAGCTTCGCAGGGTAGTGCTTTATATATATATATATATATATAGATATGTCGCATGAGTGAAGGCTATTGAACTGCCCTCACAGATATCCAGTCTCTCCCGTTTAGGTCATACATACACCTTGTGGTGAATGGAGCTCTGGTCCGCGTACATGTAAGAAAATGAGAAAGATGGAGGAGTCCAGGGGTGCTAGCCATTAGTAGACAGATAGCTGCATGTTTATATCCATATGACAGTAGAACATATACAAGTGCTGGCAGGGTCGGTGCAAGGATTTTTGCCACCCTAGGCAAAACCTACTTTTGCCGCCCCTTGTGTCCCACCCCTTTATACCCCGCCTACTTATACCCCACCTCTTTTCTTGCCCCACCAGCTCCACTTTGCCCCCAATCAGCTCCAACTTGCCCCCACCATCTCCACTTTGCCCCCAATCAGCTCCAACTTGCCCCCACCATCTCCACTTTGCCCCACCAGCTCCACTTTGCCCCCAATCAGCTCCAACTTGCCCCCACCATCTCCACTTTGCCCCACCAGCTCCAACTTGCCCCCCACTAGCTCCACTTTGCCCCCATCAACTCCAGTTTGCTCCCACCAGCTCCAACATGCCCCTATTAGCTCCACTTTGCCCCCTCAGCTCCAACTTGCCCCCCATCCGCTCCAACTTGCCCCCCATCACATACCTATAGCTCCCACGCCGTCTTCTGTCCAGTAATGCAGAGCGCGCCGGGAGATCATGACTCCCAATGTGCTCTGCATTACTAAAGATCCGACCAGATGAGGGAGCGCAGTAGCAACACACACCTGTCTGTGTTGCGTTCTGGTGTGGTGGGTGCGAGCGCAGCTTTTCTCCACTGCATGCCCACGCCCCCAGTACTTGTGCGCCCTAGGCCGGCGCCTACCTCGCCTATAGGTGGCGCCGGCCCTGAGTGCTGGTGAAGTCCTATCACCGGTTAGCACTAGTAGGAAAACGTGCCTGTATACTTCACTGTGGGCTCCCACTTGTGGGTATTGTTCACACGAATACATTGATTATTCTAATGAAAGAACAGGTACACCAAAAATAATTAAAAAAAGCCAAATGCGCTAAAAATAATGTAATAAAATAAAATACATCAAAACTCCTATGCTCTGCATGTTTCTTGGCCACCCGTCCATTTCCTTAGGAGCATAAAATAAATTCCTGCCTTGGCCTTCCCCCCCCCACACACCACCACCTGCAATTCTGGGCCATATGTACAAGAGAAAAGTGGAGCAACTCTGGAGCAAACCAACTGGAACGTAATGAACAAATAAAATTCCCTAAACTCAGATGAATTTAACCAGGGCTTTTAACCTATTGCGTGCTATTGACGTCTCTAACAAATTGTAAAGTTGTATGGGTGAGGAAGGTTTACTTTATTATTTATTTCTCCTTTTTTGTTGCTCCATTAAATTTATTTGAGTCTATACATTTTTGTCAGGGCCTATTGTTCTTCCAGTTTTGGGCTTTGTAAGAAACTCGGGCAATGTTCATTTATAGATTTATTTTATACCAGTGTTTGCAGATTAGATGTGCAGTTTGTAGATCTTCCACTAGATGGTGGAAATGTCCACATCTCCTAGAAATCATTCTGCTAAATCAGAGCTTTCCAAACTTTTCATGTTGGTGACACACTTTTTAGACATACATCATTTCGTGACACAGTAATTCAGTTTTGCTAGCAAACCAGAGGTTAAACTAATAATCCCTTATAAGAGATACAGACACATACATGAATTGTAATAAGAAGATGTATGGGGACACAACATATCTCATGAAAACCTTTCATTCATACTGCGGAAGGCATTAAGCATGTCGTGTGTTTTTTAAAATGGCGACATAAGAATATTGAGCTACGTACAGGGGCAAGATTCTCATGTTGCATTATTAAATAGAGAGCGCATAACTGATTTTAAAAGTACTGTCTGTCTTTCCGATCTCATCGGCGCCACAAGCAGAACCAGCAGCCATGTGACAGGCAGCCTTGGCGCACAGGGACACTCCAGCCTGGCAGCCCAAGGAGAGGGCAGAGGTATAGAGGAGGTGGCATCTCAAAAGATTTTAACAGCTGAACCGCCAAAAGATTTGTAACAGCTTGAGTGTCTCCGTGTGCTGCATTCATATTATGTATGCAGCACACAGAGACACTCCAGCTGTTACAAATCTTTGTGGTGCTCCAGCTGTATGCAGCACGCGGAGGCAATCTCCCACTGTGTAAATGTGACCATTAAGTAGTAGTGTTTTATCTCAGCTCCCAGTGTAGCTCATGCTTGGGTTGAATAACAATCTTTCGCTGTGTAAATGGCACCTTTGCCTGTGACACACCTACACACTGCAGCCGACACACTAACGTGTCGCGACACACAGTTTGGAAAGCACTGTGCTAAATCTTGGTCTGTGAGCCATTTTTTCCCTCAAAGTAAGTCAGTACTTTTTGATGATAATGGGTTCATTTCAGCCTTGCAGCTGTTGATGAACTAAAAAACTGCTTGCTGAAGATGGTGGCAGTTAGGGTTGCCACTTTTTCTTCAAAAAAATACTGGCCATGGCATTCCCTCCATAGACTTAACATTGGACAGAAGCCAATTTTTTACCGGCCCGCCGGTAAAATACCAGCTGGATGGCAACCCTAGTGGCAGTTGTAGTCAAAACTCAAAACATAATGGAAAGTTGTATGAATCAGGCTCTGTGCAGATAAAGGGATAGTAATGTTTAAAGCTAAAATCAGCTCCAATTAATCATCATACTATTTGGGCCATGGAGAGTGTTATTTCAATACTGTCAGAGTTGTAGTTCATGAGTAATTGAATGATAAAGTATCCCCCTCCCGCCCCTTTTACTGATGTAACACTGCTCACCTCAGAGCAGCAAGACTGTCCGGATGGATCACAGAGAGGGACAATCTTCAGTGATCATAAGGAAATACCTGAAATCCTGACAAGGGGGCATTGTCTTCCTTATGATCACAGTAAGAAGATTGTCCCTTGCTGTGACCTGTCCAGTCAAGAGACCAGATTCCACATCTGAGGGGGGGTGACTTACACTAGGTAAAAGGGGCGGGAGGGGGAAACTTTATCATTCAATTACTCCTGTACTGCAACTCTGACAGTATTGAAATAACACTCTCCATGGCCCAAATACTATGGAGATTAATCAGAGCTGCTTTTTTTGTGAAACATTACTATTACTTTAAAAGGAGTGGATGAGGGTGACCTCTACAGAAACTGACCATGTTTCAAGAAGGTGGACACATCCCAGATTTTGAGGTCCCTCCCACTCACTGCCTTTGAAAGGCAGGTCCGGGTGTGCCATAAAGGTATTAGTTAGAGCTTTTAATATAAAGCAGTCAATAAGGCTTATGGTTTGGTAAAAGGTGTTAGATAAGCCTTGCCTAAAATTAGGTGCTTTAACATCACAGTGGCCAAACCATGCAACAGAATCATCCGCTTGAAATAGGCTAGTTCACCCTCTGAGTGCATTGCAATGCATTTGATACTTCTCTGGCACTCAAAGGGTTGATATATATATATGTGTGTGTGTGTGTGTGTGTGTGTGTTTTGGGCAGTAACGTATGCTATACATGGATTGGTCTTCTGAGGGCTGAAACTTGCCCCTTGTGAGTTTTATTTGCATAAATGTGCCCCCTCGTGAACTCAACCCCTCCTAGTAAATAATCTCCATTTCCCTTAACCCTTTGAGTACCGGAGAGGTATCATACCTCTCTGACATTCAGATTAATCAGCGCAGAAACTGGGCTGTATTCAGTAAGTTAAAAAGGGGCAATTGTGGAGCAAACCACCTGAATCTTAGGGGACAAATACTAATTCCTGTTTATTTAAATGGGTCTTTTAACTCTTTATATGCAAACGATGTTTCCAATTAATTATAAAAAACAGTGGAAATATTTAGAATTTTTATTTATCCCTTATGGTGCAGCCGGGTGGCTCCACAATCGCACCTCTTTAGCATACCAAATATAATCCGATGTATGAGTCCTGCGTGGATTGGTTACACCAGTGAATCAGTAATTAATACTGGATGTAGTGTGCATGGAGGTAGACATTTTCTTTTTTGCTGGACTTCGCCCACTGAATCGTTAGAAAGGAAAATTACAATGACAGGAGTTTGGGGTCCCAGCATCCTACAGCAAAGAATCACATCTCCCTCCATGTACATGATACCGAGTTCTAAATAAATATTACCTTTGGAGGAACTATTCCATACAGAACTGATTCATAGTGGTCAATGTCACCAAGATTTTTAGCCCAGATTAACCCTTTGAGTGCCAGAGGAGTACGGAATGCATTGCTATGCAATGTGCTCCGTAACCCTCTGGCACTCAGAGGGTTAAGGTAAGCAGGGGTTATTATTTGGAGCTGTTAATAATAGAGTTATCTTTTTCTCTTTTTGCAGGTGTTGGAGAAATACCATAACACACCTATGAGCCACAAGGAGATTCTACAAGTCATCCAGAGAGAAGGACTGAAGGAAATCAGGTCAGTTTGTTCATCTATCATCTGTCTATAGAACATGGTTAGTGGCCTTATCCCCATGTATGCTTGATACTGTTGGTGAAAAGGCCAACTATCAGCAGTCAGACATCTCCTTGTATCAACATCCGCTCTGCATTGTAAACAGTCATAATTCTCTTTTTATCCTGAGACAAAAATGTATCCAATACGTTTCTGAAAGTAAATACGTTATCTGCCGACACAGTCTCCTGAAGCAAAGAATTGCACATCTTTACTGCCCTTACTGTAAACAGCACCCCCCCAGGCCTTATGTCAAAAGCACGTTTCCTGTATTCTTAAAGTGGAAATATCACATCTATTGAAGCCCACCCCCAATATTTTTAAAGTGGAACTATCAAGCTAATACCGTTGCCCCAGAATATATTACTAACCTAGCGATATGCAAAGTTATACTACCCTTAAGCTTAATAAGTCTGTGGTATTTCAGTAAAAACACATCTTTGGCAGGAACCAGAGGACAGACAGTGCAGACATCTTAGAGGAAATGTACCTCTTAGTCTGCGCTGTCTGTCCCGTAAGGCACTGGAAGGGACTGACCGCTCAGACGCACAGAGCTTCTCTTGTAAGTTCTGTGCAGCCCGATACCTACAGAAGATGTGTTTTTACTGAAATACCACTGACTTATTGAGCTTAAAGGGATAGTAATACTTCGTTTTAACTTTATTTTATTTTGTAGGCATTAAAAAAACACGAAGAATGATATAAGTCTTATCTCTCAAACCTTTATGGTTTATGAGATATTCACAAGCAAAGTTCCCCTCCCGCCCTTTTTACCTAGTGTAAGCCATCTCTTCTCAGATGTGAATCTGGTTGTATGACCGTACAGATAACAGAAGGGGACAATTTTCTTTGTATGAAAACAATGAAAGCCCTTCCCCCCTTGACAAGTTTTTCAGCTTTTTCCATTATCTTAATTGAAGATTGTCCCCCTCTGCAGTCTACCTGGGCACCTCCCTTCTGATCTGGTTGAACAGGGGGGGATACTTTGTTTGTGAATATCTCTTAAACCATAAATGTTTGAGAGATAAGACCTATATCATTCTTCATGTTTTTTTAATGCCTACAAAATAAAATAAAGTTAAAACGAAGTTTTACTATCCCTTTAAGTATAGTATAACTTTGCATATCGCTAGGTTAGTAATATATTCTGGGGCAATATAAATAGCGTGAAAGTTCTGCTTTAAAAGGCTGTTGTTGTCCAAAATAGACTGTTTTACCATTATTAAATGTTTCTTGTTTCCCATACTCGGTCCGATCGAGCGCTGCATCGGTGGGGGAGAGTGCTGCCATCTTGAATACATACAGCATGATTGGCAGTACTCCTCCACCCTAATCCCTGTCTGCACCTGCCCTTTCTCTGTGCTCAGCGTGAACGTGGCATTCTGTATCGGGTGCTGGGCAGGCATACCAAGCTAAATGGGACAGCCAGCACTTCAATTTCATGTGTGTGGTACAGCTGCTGACAACCATCATAAAATGTTAGTAAGGTTTTCATGAAGGATAGTGATTTATAGGGGATCTATCACCCCGTCCATGTTGGTCTAAATAGTTTATGTAGAGACTGTATGTTATAACATTTTCATTTTTTTAATAAAATCTCTATTTTTGCTGAAATTAAATGAATAAAGATAACCCTGTGCCCTACTTCCGGACAGACTGCAGTTACCAGCTCTGTAAGCACAGTCTGTCACTCTGCCTCTGCTCTCCTCCCTCTATCCAGCCTCCTCCAATGACGGAGACTTTCTGCATGTAAGCTGGAGCTCTAGCTGGCAAATGAGCAGAGGCAAAGTGACAGACCGCGGTACAGAGCTAGGAGAAGTAGGGCGCAGGGTAATCTTTATTCATTTAATTTCAGAAAAATAGTGATTTTATTAAAGAAATTAAAACGTTATACCTGCTAGTCGCTACATAAATTAACTATTTAGACCAACATGTATAGGGGTGATAGATCTCCTTTAACCTCTTGAGGACCCATGACAATCCTGGACCGTCATGGGTTGTTATACCCTTAAGGACCCATGAATGTCCTGGACCATCATGGAATTCTGGGCTCCCCGCGCGGCTGCACGCCGTTTGGGGAGTCCAGAATCTGATTCCGAAAAAAAAAAAAAAAAATGGTCCCTGGTCCTTAAGTGACCGCACCGTGCGTGCGCGGCCGGTCCTTAAGGGGGTTAAATTGAAAAAATAAATACAAACACAATTGAGCCATGATTTACCATACTCTTTCACCCAGGAGCAGGGATCTCACAGGTGAAAGTTTCGGATACGGTACTACTTGGTGATAGGAAACGTTTTGGGGCTGCGAAGCGCTGCCCTGGGTTCTTTTACTTAGTCTGCTTTCTGGCGAATCGGGGGCATAAACCCTACAACATATATTTTTTTACATCTTAAGTGTTACTATCCCTTTAAATTTAGCATTCAACAAAGAAGTGCCTTTTGAACATTAGCTGTGGCTGCATGGTTGCATATACACTGTAGCTGACAAATCGAGATTCTGGTCATTTGACCGGCAGGCCCCTCATTAGAGCCAAAATAGCGTTATCCACCAAGAAATACTTTGCACACTTTGTAGACCGTTGTAATAAAGTATTTCTTTATAGATAATGCAATTTGGGCTCTGCTGAAGGGCCGTCCGGTCTCACGACCAGAATCTCAACCTGTCAGCTAGAGCAATGACGTGAGTAAAAGGGGAGGGAGGGGGGACTAAAAGCTTATGAATTTTAAAATATACATCTTTACACAACGGGATTTACTACATTTCATTTATTTTTTCTTTTGAACAATATTAAACCTTACATCCAGGTATTACTATCCTTTTAAAGGTGTAGTAATACTTCATTATTACTATCCTCCATGTTGTAGCCCTTAAAATTCTGAATTAAAAGGTACCAGCGGCATCTCTCAAACCTTTATAGGTTCCCTCTTTTTGTCTTTCCCCTGATGTCAGTGTTCTAGATGAGGAAACCTCTCAGTGAGCAAGTGGCGGCTCTGCAGGAGTTCTGAGATTGCGTTATAGAAACAGAAATCCTTCACTAAAATGGTCTTCTATGTGTGCTTGGTTTGTGTTTGGTTTGCAAGCACAAGTGGAAGACCATTTTAGTGAAGGATTTCTGTTTCTATAACAAGATCTCAGCACTGCTACAGAGCCGCCACTGGTCCCGGGACCGGATTCCCCTTCTCTCAGCTAGAACGCTGATGTCAGGGGAAAGACAGAAAGAGGGAACTTTGAAAGTGGATATCTCTCGAACCATAAATGTTTGAGAGATGCCGCTGGTATAGTTGAATTCAGAATTTTAAGGGCTACAACATGGGGGTAATAATGAAGTAGTACTATCCCTTTAACTGTTTAGGTGTTAAACTGGGAAATTAAACTATCTTTTTGTACTACTATTTTACTATTTCTTTGTTTTTATAGGGGCACTGTTTTTGTACATGGTAAAGAGCTGCCATAGTGGTAGAAGAGTTTACTGGTTTATGATGTCATCAGTATGTGTGATGATGGGATTTGTAAAGTCATATGTGCTGTCTACAGCTAAGCATATGGGGGTGTGGTGGCGTTAAGTTGGAAGACCATAACCTGTATTTTCTGGCCTTTGTGCTTTTGAGTATGAAATCAACTGTGGCTTTAAAAAATGTCTTATGACACTGAATATTAAAGCTGAACTTTAATCATATTAAAATAGCGCCCCATATCATAATTACATTAGCGAGATGCACAGTCGTAGGTTTTTTTTTTTTCCAAGAATAATTGCTGTATTAAAGGAAAATCGAACCATTTATGCAGACAGGCAGCGGGGAACATCGCAGACATCTTGCAGAACCGACATCTCTGCGTCTGCGCGGTCCGTCTCCTTCACCTCCACGATTGGTGAGTTGAATGCCTTTGTCTTAAGGTGAAAAAGAGAACACAAAGGGCACCACATTAGTGCCTGTAAAGCATATATAAAATAGTCAATAGGACAATGGGAATGGTACTAACATTTCTATGAGGCTGGTAAATGGCAAATGTCAGAAACCAGCAAACTCTCTGGCAGGGAAATTATGCCTGTCCCAGGGCTCAGGGCTCTCCAGTAACATCCAGAGGTCTGTAGGATTAATCCTCCAAAAGTACCACAGGTAAACAGAAAAAAAATCCACAAGCTGCTTCAAACTAAGTCTTTCATAAAAATTTTTATTATGTAATATAAAAAATGATGAAAAGAACCAGCCAAATGTCAGGCTATGTAACGTTTCGTGGCACACAGGCCACTTTATCAAATCAATTGGCTAACAATGCAAAGACAAAGCAGCTTCAACAGACATTTACATTTCCCTCCCTACACACTGATTGGGTGACCTCTTGGGGAATGACCTCTCAATATCAGTGTGATAAAAGTCTATAAGTAAATAACAAATAGATCAAACAACATATTTAGTCACACTGGATATAAACTAAAGAATATATATTCATACTACCATGTCACACAAAAATTCATAGGCGCCAGAAGGGACTGACAGCGCAGGTGCAGAGAGCGCCGACTGCAAGATCCCAGCCGGTGTCTGTCTGCATAAAACGTTCTATTTTTCTTTAATACAGCAATTATTCTTAAAAATAAAACTACGACTGTGCGTATGGCTAATGTAATTATGATACAGGGAGCTATATTAATATGATGAAAGTTCCACTTTAATTACACCATAACATAAATGATAAGGCTGAATATAACGTGTCCATCAAGTCCAGCCCATGCCAAATCACCCCTGTTAATCCAGAGGAAAAACCCATTGAAGGCATTTCCAATTAAGCCCCAAGCTGGTAAAATAAAATTCCTTACTCACTCCAAATGGCAGTCAGATAGTTCCCTGGATCAACAACCTATCTGCTTTGAAGCCAACTAGTTCTGTTGGAGTCCAAACTTACACCCTCTCTGTGCTATTAGTCACCCCATCCCTTGTGCACTAGCTTTAGATTCATTCCTATCACTCCGTGTGCTAATATTGCCCAATGGAATAAAACTACAACGTTTGTATCTACTGATTGAACTGATAAGAAACATAAAGTAAAAGTTAAAAGGCAAAAACTTTAGTTAACGTTGTTAAATCTGTCAATTATGATCAAAAGCATGGAAATTCATGATTAAAGTTCAGCAAACTTGAACTCTGTGTCCCCTGCTGTTTGATTTAATTTGATTAATTCTCATGTTGTCTATAATCAAAGTACGGGGCGAAGGGGAGGGTTGGTGTGTCAGACATAATGTTCTCAAAATTTTCTCTAAGAAAGTTAGAAAGTCCCAGGAGCCTGTCATCTTGGATAAGTCGGCCATAGATGAGATTATCCAATGGTAGATGTTTCACATGATTATATCCTGAATGGAATGGTTCCCACACCTTTTAAACCCAATTCTAAATTCAGTCCAGCAAAGGTAATTTTGTAGAAGCATTCAAGGTTATGTTACTTAAAGGGATAGTATTACTTCAAAATTACTATCACTCATATTGTAGCCCTTGATAAACTGAGTTAAATGACACCAACGGCATCTCTCAAACCTTTATGGTTTAAGAGATAGCCGCTTTCAAAGTTTACTCTCCCCTGCTGTCAGGGTTCTGCTGTCAGCAGGAGAATCAGATCTCTGAATCAAGAGGAGGCTCTTCAGCAGAGCCGATATCTTGTTATGGAAGGAAAAATGATTAATTGAAACAGTCTTCTACGTGTGCTTGGTAACCAAGCACACATAGAAGACTGTTTCAATGAATCATTTTTCCTTCCATAACGAGATATCAGCTCTGATTAAGAGCCTCTGCCTGTCCCGGGACCGGATTCTCCTGCTGGCAGCAGAACGCTGACAGCAGGGGAGAGGAAACTTTGAAAGTGGCTATCTCTTAAACCATAAAGGTCTGAGACATGCCGCTGGTGTCATTTAACTCAGTTTATTAAGGGCTACAATGTGAGGGATAGTAATTTTGAAGTAATACTATCACTTTAAGGACTTGCGCACATTGTATGCCAGATACACTTATATACACGGGGTTGCTCAAATCTTCCAGGGCAAATTAAATAAATACCAAACAAAACTCACCTGGCTAAGAGGCTTCTGCAGATCCGGGGCAGCCCCCAACGGCCTCAGCACAGGCTTCAACAAACGAGAAGAACAACAGGATGGGAGCGCTCAACGGATCCTCAAAGCCACAGAACACCAGTCATCCAGTTGTTGTTTAAAACATCAAAGATTTATTATCAAAAAATAAAAATCAGTCCATACATTAGGAGTCCCAGGATCACAAAAGGAACTCACACACAAACACGATCCGCCTAACACATTTCATAAATGATTCACTTATTCATAGGCTTTATTCACGAAACATGTTAGGCGGATCGTGTTTGTGTGTGAGTTCCTTTTGTGATCCTGGGACTCCTAATATATGGACTGATCTTTATCCTATATAATAATTCGCTAAGTTGTGTGTAATGCCCGACATGCGCAGTAGACACTGCTGTGCGTGCGGCAGTCATGGCAGTACAGACTGCCCGCGCCGCGGCTGATACAGAGCTGGGCGCTCCGAAGGAGCGTCCAGCTCTGTATCAGCAGTGGCGCGGACAGTCACTACTGCGCATGACTGCTCCGCGACCGGCTGCCAGAGCCACTGTGGCCCGTGTAACGGGCTGTTCAACTAGTCTTTTGATAATTAAGCTTTGATGTTTTAAACGACAACTGGATGACTGGTAGAGTGACCGGACCTCACCTTTAACCAGGGTCACACAGGAAATAGACATATTTCAGGACTACACTGAAATCAAAGCAGCTCTGCAGTATGCATTTTTCATATGCGTTCCCGGTTAAAGGTGAGGTCTGGTCACCCTAATGACTGGTGTCCTGTGGCTTCACGGATCCGTGGAGCGCTCCCATGCTGTTGTTCGTCACGTTATGTGCCAGTACATAATCTCATGAGGAAGGACAGAGTAGCAACAAATTGTTTCAGGGCCAATAATTATAATTACAAAATATTCATCAAGCAGTCCTACAAATGTGGTGGCGGTTATAGTGATGCACAATTTAGAAGATTATGTGATTTAAGAGGCCAATATAATTTTGGGGGACCAACTGTATTACATTATATTAGAGAGATATACACTTGTTCAGTATGGTAAGTTATTTTACACCTAGTAGAGGATGCCTTCTTTGATGGGATGTTGACAATGTTGGAGAATGACTTTGTGTATGTTGAACATCAGAAAATATAATTTATTAAGACAACACAAATCCCTCTCTGACACACCACTGACATATTTTTCCCAACTTATTGATTGTTCTCTCCAAAGAGTGGTGGTGGTGGCCCTACCATTTTATCTTTAAGATACTACACATTTATTACAGCTAGTACAGGAACTTACATGAGAAAGTATCACGGTGCCCGTGGTTGCTGCCTTTCTTTGTCAGTTACCAGAATGGGGCTCTCCATTGGCTGCCTGCCTTCAGTCCGCCCTGTATTGCCTATATAGACTGAGCTTTGGCACCCTTTGGTTGCCCTTTTGTGTTGTCTCCATGCTGCCTGCACCTGCATTGGGTTCCTGAGCTTCCTGGGCCGTTACTCCGTTCCTGCTCGTCTGTGATCGCCTGAGTTCCTGTCTGTCAGCTTCCCTGGTTCCAGCATCCATTCCTGATCCGGTTGGGGTTGCTGTCCCTGCTGCTGTTGCCTGCTGCTGTTCCTGATCCGGTTGACTGCCCGTAGATCTGTTTCCTGTCTATCACCAGCTGTGCTCCTGCTCCTGGATCGCCTGCAGTGTGTCTCTCTCCTCCAGTCACTCTGACGACATTTTCATTCACTTGTGTGTTACTCTCCAGTACGCGGGTACTGGTTCGCTCCACATACAACCGGTTGCTTGTTGCACCGGTAGAGGTTCTGTCACTCCAGTATGCGGGTACTGGTTCGCTCCATGTATAACCGGCTGCTCATTGCACCAGTAGAGGTTCTGTCACTCCAGTACGCGGGTACTGGTTCGCTCCATGCATGACCGGTTGCTGTTCAGTCCTAGACAGCACCAGTAGAGATTCTGTCACTCCAGTATGCGGGTACTGGTTCGCTCCATGTATAACCGGCTGCTCATTGCACCGGTAGAGGTTCTGTCACTCCAGTACGTGGGTACTGGTTCGCTTCATGCATGAACGGTTGCTGTTCAGTCCTAGACAGCACCGGTAGAGATTCTGTCTCTCCAGTACGCGGGTACTGGTTCGCTCCATGTATAACCGGCTGCTCAATGTACCGATAAGGTTCTGTCTCTCCAGTATGCGGGTACTGGTTCGCTCCATGCATGACCGGTTGCTGTTCAGTCCTAGACAGCACCGGTAGAGATTCTGTCACTCCAGTATGCGGGTACTGGTTCGCTCCATATATAACCGGTTGCTGTTCAGTCCTAGACAGCCGGGTAGAGTTTCCTTTACTCCAGTACACGGGTACTGGTTCGCTCCTCGTTCAACCGGCTGCCTGCTGCACCGGTAGAGTTGTTGTTACTCCAGTACGCGGGTACTGGTTCGCTTCATGTATTAACCGGTTGCTTTCTGCATTTCTCTCAGCACGGTAGAGATTGTGTACTCCAGTACGCGGGTACTGGTTCGCTCCTGTATTATAGGGTGCCTATATCATCCTGTCTATTCAGAGGGCCTCAGTCCGTCCATCTCATGCGACTGGTCTATTACACCTTAAGCCAGTCCCTGAGGTCACCATTGCTGCTATCCAGTACTTGTAGCCAAGGCTGCCTTGCCCGGTATATTGGTAAGGTCTCACATTGTACCAACTTAAGGTTGCCTTACCCAGTATTGGCAAGGTTGGTAGAGCCTCACTACTTGCTGTCTTGGTCCCAAGGCTGCCTTGCCCGGTATATTGGCAAGGTCGGTAGAGCCTCATCTACTCGTGTACCAATCTCAAGGCTGCCTGGCCCTGTATTTTGGCAGGGCCGGTAGAGCCTTTACTATTCGTTGTACCAGTCTCCAGGCTGCCTTGCCCGGTATATTGGCAAGGCTGGTAGAGCCTCCTTTTCCGCAATTACTAATCTAGGGCTGCCTTGCCCGGTATATTGGTAAGGCTGGTAGAACCTTTTCCATCTTGTGCCACCTAAGGTTGCCTTACCCGGTATTGGCAAGGCCGGTAGAGCCTGTCTTACATTTTGTATACCACTACTCATGCTACTATGTATTGTCATTAAATATTCTATGTGTATGCTACCCACAAGGGTTCCCATTAAACTTTTCAATAAAGTTGTGTTTTTATCTTAACTCTGTGTCTGAGAGTCATAACAAACCGTGACAGAAAGCTAATATCCCTTTGAGTGCCAGAGGGGTATGGAATGCATTGCTTTGCATAGACGCCATTGCTCCATTCACTCCTGTGGGACTTTACAGTTTGGGACATATCTCTGCAACTGTTCCACGTAGCGAGGTCAGAGATGGCTCATGTTGTTGGTCTGCCCTTGTGCTGTCTTCTGGGCATGTTGGGGAGCTCAGGGGTCTTCTGGCACTCTTGCTTAGTGCATGTAAGCCCGTTTCCTCTAAGGCCTACCATCGAGTTTGGTCTACTTTTCTCTCTTGGTGTGCTGATCTCAAGATTTTGATTTTCCTACGGTCCTTTCCTTCCTCCAGGACGGTGTGGATAAGGGTCTCAGTTTGAGTTCTCTTAAGGTGCAGACTTCCGTTCTTTCTGTTTTCTTTCAGAAGCGCCTTGATATTCTTCCTGATGTCAAGGTTTTTTCTTCCAAGGTGTTGCTCATACCCATCCTGTGTTTAAGACTCCATCTCCTTAGTGGGACCGTAACTTGGTTTTGGGAGTCCTTCAGCGCCCTCCCTTTGCTACTCCCTCCCTTGGCTACTATTCCTCTATGTCTGCTGACATGGAAGATGGCCTTTCTCCTGGCAATCATGTCTGTTCGCTGTGTTGCCGAGCTGCATACCCTATCTTGTAGGCCACCCTTTTTGGTGTTTCACAAGGACAAGGCGGTACTTCGCACTTCGCAAGAGTTTCTCCCGAAGGTGGTGTCTGAGTTCCACATTAATCAGAAGATTGTGGTTCCTTCCTTCTGCCCTAACCCTAATTTGACATGGAGAAGGATCTTCACATGTTGTGCGTTGTCTCAAGTTCTATGTGCATAGCACTGAGCCCTTGCAGCGGCCTGACACTCTTTTTGTCATTCCTGAGAGTCCCAGGGCAGGGAAGCCTGCTTCCAAGGTAACCATTGCTTCTAGGATCAAGTCCACTATTCATAAGTCTTACAAACTAAGGAAGAAGCCTGTTCCCTTTCGGTCAAAGCTCTTTCTACAAGGTCTTTTGTGACATCTTGGGCCTACAAAATCAGGCCTCTGCTGATCAGTTGTGCAAGGCGGCCACTTGGTCATCTGTGCACACCTTTTCCAAACACTATTGTGTGGATGTGCTGGCATTGGCTGATGCCAGTTTTGGAAGGAAGATCCTGGAGGCAGTCTTGCCTGTCTAGGGTCTCATTCATCTCTTCAGTACTCTTTCATTTTTGAGCCCTTTTGGCTCTAGTTCAGTGTGCTGTGTAATAGTTCCTGGGCTCTGTTTTTACCCCTGTTCGGTGTCCACTGACACTTTGCGGTTATTGTTGAACTATTCATGATCTGCTTTTTCATTGGTGCTCTGGTGACTTTGGGGGCCTGAGCCTGGTCCTTGCCTTCTTCCTGCCCTGGGAAGCTTAATGGTTGGACATCCCAAAGTTCCAGTAACCTGTACTGGACGACAGAGAAAAGAGGATTTTAGACTTACCTGTTAAATCCTTTTCTTTTAGTCCATACAGGTTACAGGTCTCCCACCCTTTCAAGGGGCCATGCTTGGCTCTCCTGTGGCAAAACGTGGGGGTCCTTTCAGGTTCATGCTCACAGGAGTCTTCCTTTACCTTCTTACTGTCACACGCACCTATGGCTGCACGTGCAGGTAGGAACCTGCAAGAGAGGGAGTGCTCGGGTACAAAGCTGTTTAGCAGAGCTCGTGAAACGTAGACTGCCCGTAGAGAGACCATGTTGTGGCAAGGGCCGAATACTAGGTGCTAGCCGCAAGGCAGGATGACCAACCACAGAGGAGCTGGGGAAGGATCAAGTATGATACCCCCTACGAATAGTACAAGCTCTCCTGCAGGGGATAGTGAAGGCTGGGGAGCAAAGGGTAGAGAGCAGTGTTAGGAGTCGTAGGCTACGGACGTAGCATAAACTCTCCAATAGGAAAGATACCTAGGAGTGAGAATAGGATAATCCTATAGGAACAAAGTTCTAGAATAAGGCAGCAGAGTAGTGAGATAGATAGCGAAGGGTCATACACAGTTAAATCAGAGGCAGAAGAGTAGTCAGGTGGTTACCAAGGGTCATACACAGTTCAATCAGTGGAGAGGAGAGTAGACAGGTAGTTGCCAAGGGTCATACACGGTTCAATCAGCAGGCAGAAGAGGAATCAGGTAACAGCCATGGGTCATACACAGGAAGGTCAATACTGGGGGAACAGGAGAAATTATCAGACCAGCTACAGGTCAAGCCTGTAGGTAGCCACAAGAATAATAACACTGGGGCAGGGCAAGGAACAGACGATAGACGCCAGAGCCAAGGACCTCCCTAGTAACACTGTGAAAGTGCTCCGAAGTACCGAAGACGCTGTCTATTATAGGCGCAGAGGATACATATCACTAGGGAGTGACATGTACAAGGGAATCCGGAAGTGCGGAACGCCGCTCCGAGAGAAAGGAGCGGCGTGTGGAAAGGCCGCACCCAGAGAAGGAAGGCCGCAGAAGGTGGAGGAAATGGTCGCCAGTGACGGAGATGACACTTACTACCTAGTCAATAGTTCGTTTTCAAATCTTACGGATGGGGATTGGCTAGCTGCAAGCTAAGGAGACGAGGTAGGCTCCACCCAGCAGTCACTTCTCAGAATTGTTCCTGCCTACTTAAAGGGGCTGGTCGCCTACCCAAAATTACCAGTAACCTGTATGGACTAAGAGAAATCCTCTTTTAGTCTTACCTGTTAAATCCTTTTCTCTTAGCCCATATGACATACATGTCTCCCACCCAATGAAGGGGACCATGCTGGGTCTCCAGTGGCTGGATATGGGAGTCCTTTTTAGGTTCATCGCTCACAGGAGTTTTCCCTCCTTCCTTTTTGCTATCTTAGCTGATAGGTTATTTTCTCAACTCTATCTGGTGGGGAGGAGCTATGGTAGCCTGATATGGAGGAAAGGGAGGCTCCACCCCTGTACTTCTTTCAGAATTGTTCCAGCCCATTGGGAGGAGCTGTCGCCTCCCATGGCACCTGTATGTCATATTGGACGACAGTGAAATAGTGTCTTAAAGTTTCTTAAGTGCCGGCATGAGTTTCAATCATAACTTTGTATGAAACTTACATCAATAAGATACGGCAGACATCTTGGCGAAGTGGGATTTGTGCGTCTGCGCTGTCCGTCCCTGTCTCGTCATTACTTGCCAGTGGGGGTGTTGCATTGTACCGTACGGTACAGACAGGGAAGGACAGAGGAGAAGAACGGATCCTATGTCACCAAGATGTCCGTTCTGTACTGTTGATTTTAGTCCCTTACCAAGTTATGATTGCAAGTCATGCCGGCACGTAAGAAACTTTAATATGCTATTTCCATGATTACTAAGATTCTAACAATTAATTGGGGGTAACTTATATGTCCATGATGGTTCCCTTTAAAGTGGGACTACCACCCTATAAAAAGTCAATAATTAGGCATAAGGGGACTATCTTCTTAATAGTGTAATTATCTGCCACAAGTACCGCGTTTGGCATAATCCCATTTCTTCATAGACTGACTTCCAGGCGTCTTTCTGTAGAGCCGCCTGCACTCCTGCGCCGTCAGTCCCTTCTGGTGCCTTTCGGTTCCATGCAGTGCCCCCTAGAGGAGACCTGGATGGACAGCGCAGACACACAGATGTCTCTAAGCCAAGATGACTGTGTCCAAGCCTGTCTGCCGGTCTCTGAAATAACAGGATTACTGCAAAACGTGGTACCTGTGGAAGACAATATCAGTATTAAGACGCTAGTCGCCATATTCCTAAGTATTGGGTGGCGACTTTATATAGGGTGGTAGTTCCACTTTAATATGTTTGTAGTAAATATATCCACTTTTAAACATAAAAAGATCTACTGACTGATATTTATGTGCTGATCTCTGTGAGCGAATGAAGACCGTTTTCCTTCCTACAGCACAGAACCAGAGACTGATTAACATCACATCATTAATCATGTGCGCTGCACAGTCCTCTGATCCCTGAAGGATTAAACAAAGTGCAGTGGAAATGGTGTAGGTTTATTCCAATTCTCTGCACAGGCTAGAGGTCAGTCGTGGGTTTTCTGACATTAAAGTCTTAACAGCAGAACGTGTGCACTGGAATGCACTGCAGCGATCATACATACACTATAGTACAGTGGTTCTCAACCCGTGCCCTCAGTGGCCGCTAACAGGACAGGATTTGAGGATTCCCTTGTTAGAGCACAGGTGAGTTAATCAATATGACTGAGCCTCTGATCACCACACCTGTGTTCTAGCAGAGAAATTCCTAAGTCCTGGCCTGTTAGTGGCCACTGAGGGCATGGGCTGAGAACCTCTGCTGTATAGTACACGCTCTGTAGCACTGCAGTAACCGTACACTATAGTACATGCCCTGTAGCACAGGCACTGTAGTGACCATACACTATAGTATATGCCGTGTAGCACAGGTACTGCAGTGACCATACGCTGTAGTGCACACCCTGTAGCGCAGGCACTGCAGTGACCGTACACTATAGTACACGCCCTGTAGCATAAGCACTTCAGTGACCGTACACTATAGTACACGCCATGTAGCATAGGCACTGCAGTGACCATACGCTGTAGTACACACCCTGTTGCACAGACACTGCAATGACCGTACACTATAGTACATGCCCTGTAGCACAAACACTTCATTGACTGTACACTATAGTACACGCCATGTAGCACAGGCACTGCAGTGATCATACATACACTGTAGTACATACCCTGTAGCACCAGAATGCACTGCAGTGATCGTACACTATAGTACATACCCTGTAGCATTGGAATGCACTGCAGTGATCATTCATAAACTATAGTACATACCCTGTAGCACAGGCACTGCAGTAATCGTACACTATAGTACACGCCCTGTAGCACAAGCACTTCAGTGACCGTACACTATAGTACACGCCCTGTAGCACAGGCACTGCAGTGACCGTACACTATAGTACACGCCCTGTAGCACAGGCACTGCAGTGACCGTACACTATAGTACACGCCCTGTAGCACAAGCACTGCAGTGACCGTACACTATAGTACACGCCCTGTAGCACAAGCACTGCAGTGACCGTACACTATAGTACACGCCCTGTAGCACAGGCACTGCAGTGACTGTACACTATAGTACACGCCCTGTAGCACAGGCACTGCAGTGACCGTACACTATAGTACACGCCCTGTAGCACAGGCACTGCAGTGACCGTACACTATAGTACACGCCCTGTAGCACAGGCACTGCAGTGACCGTACACTATAGTACACGCCCTGTAGCACAGGCACTGCAGTGACTGTACACTATAGTACACGCCCTGTAGCACAAGCACTGCAGTGACCGTACACTATAGTACACGCCCTGTAGCACAGGCACTGCAGTGACTGTACACTATAGTACACGCCCTGTAGCACAGGCACTGCAGTGACCGTACACTATAGTACACGCCCTGTAGCACAGGCACTGCAGTGACCGTACACTATAGTACACGCCATGTAGCATAGGCACTGCAGTGACCATACGCTGTAGTACACACCCTGTTGCACAGACACTGCAATGACCGTACACTATAGTACATGCCCTGTAGCACAAACACTTCATTGACTGTACACTATAGTACACGCCATGTAGCACAGGCACTGCAGTGATCATACATACACTGTAGTACATACCCTGTAGCACCAGAATGCACTGCAGTGATCGTACACTATAGTACATACCCTGTAGCATTGGAATGCACTGCAGTGATCATTCATAAACTATAGTACATACCCTGTAGCACAGGCACTGCAGTAATCGTACACTATAGTACACGCCCTGTAGCACAAGCACTTCAGTGACCGTACACTATAGTACACGCCCTGTAGCACAGGCACTGCAGTGACCGTACACTATAGTACACGCCCTGTAGCACAGGCACTGCAGTGACCGTACACTATAGTACACGCCCTGTAGCACAAGCACTGCAGTGACCGTACACTATAGTACACGCCCTGTAGCACAAGCACTGCAGTGACCGTACACTATAGTACACGCCCTGTAGCACAGGCACTGCAGTGACTGTACACTATAGTACACGCCCTGTAGCACAGGCACTGCAGTGACCGTACACTATAGTACACGCCCTGTAGCACAGGCACTGCAGTGACCGTACACTATAGTACACGCCCTGTAGCACAGGCACTGCAGTGACCGTACACTATAGTACACGCCCTGTAGCACAGGCACTGCAGTGACATACACTATAGTACACGCCCTGTAGCACAGGCACTGCAGTGACCGTACACTATAGTACACGCCCTGTAGCACAGGCACTGCAGTGACGTACACTATAGTACACGCCCTGTAGCACAGGCACTGCGGTGACGTACACTATAGTACATGCCCTGTAGCACAGGCACTGGAGTTGGAGGCTAACGGCAGTGGAGCTGCGATGGTGGATTTGTACAAGTTTCCCTGCAATGTCTATCTCTTTCTCTAACAACTTGATCCCATATTCCTAACCCTATTGACTGAATATGGTGTGTTTCATTTTATCTTCCCTCAGTGGCACCTCTCCACTGGCCTGCCTAAACGCCATGCTCCACACAAACTCCCGCGGGGAAGAGGGTATTTTCTACAAAGTCCCAGGCCGCATGGGGGTGTATACGCTTAAGGTAAGCACAGTACCAGATTAGAAGGCTCAAAAAGTCACTAATATTTATATTCGGAAAGTGACTCTGTCATACCTAATGCAGTGTGCTCAGTGTTATAGGGTAAAGTATAAGAAGCCTAGTAAACACGAGCTGTGCTATTTCGTCTGCAATAACTAAAAACAGAGCATTTAAATATAACCTGTAGCCAACAATGGTTCACTTTTAAAAGGTGGCACGCAAAAGAGCGTGTGACCACTTCACACATTAACTATGTCGCCTGGATAAAAATGGTGACATGAGAATCTCGCACTGCATGACAGCGAGAGATTGTCATGTCGCTTATAGAGCGGTCGCATAGAATAATTAGATATAAGAAACTTGAAGAGCACGAAGAGCCATCTGCCAGAAAGAAAAGGTTCACGTGCTCTGCTCCTCCCTGTCTATCTGCACGCAGAGAAGGGGAATGAGAGGCCGGAGCGACTTACTTCAGTAGGTGCTTGATCTGCCAATAATTAAGACCTTATTAGTCCAACGGAGTACGAATACATCCTGCCTTACATGTGCCTTTATAAGTTGGATGCACCGTACCCTAATAAGGTGGACCTTTTCTTTCTTGCAGATGGCTCTTCATTCTTGTTACATTAGAGGTCTGGAATTCCAGAAAAAGATAAAGAAATACACACAATGGTAGTGAAATGAAAAAAAAACTATAACTACAGTTTATTAAAGATACATTACAAAAAGAGAACACAAAAGATACTTAGCTACTGCCGGCGTTTATATCAGTATGGGAGAGCCCTCCATACGACTCTGCAGCAACAATCTTGTACACACAGGATTGAGATGAGGTACACGCTCTATCTCTCAGACTTGAGACCAGGTACACTCTCCCTGGTCTCCAATGGCTCTAAACTAGAATCGTATTGATGATGGGATAAAATACAGACTACACCCTTAAAGGTATGCAGGGTATGTCTAACACTACGCATGCGTATTTACTCGGTTATATAACACTAAATATTGCGCAACTGAAGATGGCACTACCTTCCTCTCATAAACACTACGTAACTGAAGATGGCACTACTCCCTGTTGTTTAGCTTGCTACATGACTGCAGAGCATTAACCCCCAACTAACAATGAGGAGATCACCAAAAACCATCCCTTACAATGCTCTTCAAGTTTATTATATCTAATTCATTGCAACCGTTCACTAGGTGACAAGAGAATCTTATGCCGTCATGCAGTGTGAGATTCTCATGTCACCATTTTTATCCGTGCGACGTAATGTGTGAAGTAAGCATGTGACCTTTTAAAAGGATACCGCCGACAACTTGGGCTGGGCTTCCTCCCTCTCCACTCCTTGTTGCCACACCCGGGGATTCGGGCAGCTGATATTACACTGCATCCTGCAGCTTCATGGCCAGGAATGAGACATTAACTGTTCCATGCCTGGAAAGATTTTTCCCCTAGAACTTTTGTTAAAACAAAAAAAAAAAACTGAAAATCTAATTTGTTTATACACGGTTTATTTTTTTCTCTTTCCCCACAGAAGTACGAAGTTGTGTGTGTCACTTAAAGGGATAGTAATACTTCGTTTTATCTTTATTTTATTTTGTAGGCATTAAAAAAAAATGAAGAACGATATAAGTCTTAACTCTCAAACCTTTATGGTTTGAGAGATATTCACAAGCAAAGTCTCCCCTCACTGACCAAAACGGTCAAGTCTGCCATCTAGCTGTCAGATTTGGAATCTGGTCCGTGGACCGGCCGTGGCTCTACAGCAGAGCCGAGATCACGAGATATAAGAAGAACTATTTCATTGGAATAGTCTACAAAGTGTGCCTGGTTTGCAAGCACACTTTTTAGACCCTTCCAGTGAAATAGTTATTATTATATATCTTGTGATCTCGGCTCTGCTGAAGAGCCACCAGTTGATCTGTGGACCGGATTCCAAATCTAACAGCTAGATGGCAGACTTGACCGTTTTGGTCAGTGAGGGGAAACTTTGCTTGTGAATATCTCTCAAACCATAAAGGTCTGAGAGATAAGACTTATATCGTTCTTCATGTTTTTTTAATGCCTACAAAATAACATAAAGATAAAACGAAGTATTACTATCCCTTTAAGTGCTAATTTAGAATGGGTGTGGCTCGTTAACAAAATATTTATATATCTCCTAAACTACACATTGCAGAGAAAAATGAACAGAACATGTATTTGCAAAATGCAATGCATTTTCTAATGATAAATGTTATTCTGCATTGCAGGTTCTCTGTAAGTCATTTTCACAATCTGTTTTCTGTTTATCATCTGTTTACAATCTTTTTGATAAATCTTAGTTAAAGGATTAGTAAACGTTTTTAAAGAAAAACTCATTATATGACATCCAAGTAAAAAGAGGGCACTCCAACTAATGGTTGGTGGATCATTGAATAGTTAGAACCAAACTATCAGAGAGTTGTGTACCTGTTACTGTCACATTGTATGGTAGTCATTGTCTAACCTTTCCCACTGTCTGTACACCAGGTCAATTGTAGGTGAACTGTCTGTACACCAGGTGAATTGTAGGTGAACTGTCTGGATACCAGGTGAAATGTAGATTAACTGTCTGGACACCATGATAAAGAGGTGATAACTTCTCCAGTTCCTATGTTATTCTATCGAGCCGATTCACTAAGATCTCCAAAGTTGAAGAAATCTTAGCGCATAGGCTCCATAGAATAACATAGGAACTGGAGAAGTGATATCACTGGATAAATCATCTCCATTTTATTCTTTTTATCACCGCTTAGTGAATCTCCCCCCAGGTGTTTATGAAAAAAAAGATAGATATACAGTACACACACAAGTCCAGATAGGTAGATCACACTCACAGGTCTTTTCCAAAGCGAAAAAAGTGCAGTTTTATTTCATCATTGTTTATACCCTACCTTGGGCCTTTGTCAAGATCTTCAACATTTGAACAAAGGCACAAGGTAGTACTTTTAACACTGATTAAATAAATCTGCACTGTCTTACCTTGGAAAGGACCTGCAAGTGTGCACTGTCTATATGTGAGTGCCTTCTGTTTATAGTGTGTGCACAGGCTTGGATACATGTCTTATAACAGATACGAAATGCGTAGGATTGGGGAGACCCCCTGAATGGCCATCGTTTTAGCAACCTTGATTAATCCTGAACTTGTACTACACACGGGAGGTGTAGTTGTTGGACTACAGACAGACCGACATCTGGCCAAGACAGTGAGAGCAGTGCGGGAAGTCCTTACAGTGTTACGGATGGAAGAGGGGCTGTAACAATTGTGGAAATCATCTAACAGCCGGCAAAGGCGGAATGACAGATCTCTGCACGCTATCACAAATGAAGCATGCTCTCGCTCAATGTTAAATGGCAAGATACAACAGAGATAGCCGTATTGTATTGACTTACACACCTGCCCGTATCTCAGCGTTTATTACTTCAGGTATCATGTATTCTTGAGGTTGCTATGAACTTTGACGATTTTTAAACTAAGTCGTTAAGGCGACACGCATTGGGCTAGTGTGGCGTTAGATAAGGGGTCTCCTCGTTGCCTCTTTCTCTCCTGCGGCGAACTTTGATCTACACTATTAGCGCTTTTATAAGTATTTGCACTTTATATATATATTTGTTTTGTGTGTATATTTTTGCATATTGCAGATTTTTTGTGAGATTACACTTGTATATTATGCCGCAGGTAGTAGTTATATAGAGGCCTCATTACGACTAGGAACTATGTGGCTTATTTATTTATGGCTATTATTGTTATTTATCTAGTCTGTATCTTTGGAGGATTCCCCTATCTATTTGCTTTTATGGTGTTATTATGAGTCCATCTGTATTTGTTTCATATTGCCTCAATAAATATATTTTGTATTTTGTGTAAGTCCTGGGTTGTTTGTCTCTATGCTCAGAGTTGGCATAAAACCGCGGGATCCTGGTACACCTATCTACTGTCCTAAGAATTCTGGTCAGAAGTGGTCTTCTTGGAAGACTTACTGCTAAAAGCCATACCTCTGACATGGAAACAAGACCAAGAGACTCAACTATGCACGAAAACACAGGAAGCGGGGTGCATTAAAATTGCAGCAGCTGTTCTGGACTGATGAGTCAAAATTTGAAATATTTGTATGTAGCAGAAGGCAGTTTGTTTGCTGACGGGGTGAGAGCGGTACAAGATCGAGTTTCTGCAGGCAACAGTGAAGCATGGTGGAGGTTCCTTTCAAGTATGCGACTGCATTTCTGCAAATGAAGTTGGGGATTTGGTCAGAATTAATGGTCTCCTCAATGCTGAGAAGTACAGGCAAATTATAGAGTCTAAGGTTAACCCCTTAACGACCAGCCTTGCGGCGTGGCGCGGTCACTTAAGGACCAAGGAGCATTTTTTTTTTTTTAATTTCTGGTTCCGGACTACCCGAATAGCGTGCAGCCGTGGGGGGAGCACGGAATTCCATGACGTTCATAGTACGTCATGGGTCGTTAACTCAGATCTACCCATGACATACTATGACCGTCAAGTGTCGTTAAGGGGTTAATGTCTATTTCAGTGTTTGAAATGCTTTACAACTTTTCTCAGTAAGTACTAATGAAGTGGCACCACCTAGTGGTTACTTAGATTTTTTTTTTTTTTTTTCTTCAAAAAACCCCCCAAAAAAACTAAACAAGTTATAACTTTTGAATCAATTCTCTGACAGCAGTGGGAGTAGTGTTGTTTCAGTCAGTAAGAAATGTTCTACAATATTACATTTTTTGCATAAAAAAATTACTATACCTTTAAAGGAACGTTATACCCCACAACTATTCTACTTTAAAAGTGTGGCCGTCTCCCAAATGATCACTAACATTCTTCAGTAGCCGAGGGGTTAATACCTTGTTGCTCACAGATCTGGTACCAATTCCTGCAGGTTCTGGTGAATGGCTGTTCCTATTCCATTCTGATTGGCGACTCCTGAACTCCTTAAAATGTGTATTACTAGTGTGATTGTGCACGGCTGGTAATTAATGCTGTGGGGGTTTGAGAAATTAGCATTCCTGGGAACTTTCATTTATGGAGTCCCAGGAGGGGAATATAATTGCCGCAAGTGGCTACATAAAGGGGGTGGGGTTTACCCGTGAATGGAGGCGGGGCTTTCTGGGGAATCATGCAAGAGGGCGGGAAGTGGGAGGAACTGGGTGGGGAAGGAGGAAAAGTGGGAGGAACTGAGAGCAGAAGTGGGCAGACTTTTAAAGAAAACTCCCCACATCTGGAAAATCAGCCTTTAATCTGGAGACCCGGTAATGCACTCTCAAAACCGGAGTCTCTGGGGCAAATCCGAAGAGTTCCCAGTTATGGAAATTGGGAAGTCTGTCCTCAGACATCACAGGAGTGAGTTGCCAATCAGATCTGACCCTGCAGGAATCTGTGTGCAGTCATTTGAGCAACTAGGTGTGTATGAAAGCGTAACTGTCACGACTGCGATTGTGTCCTGTGTTAGATTTGCTATGTATAACTTAGTTAAATGTGTCTACTAATAAAGTTAATTTTGCCCCTTATCCTTTCCAAAGCTGGTATCTAAAGTACGCCGTTTCAAACAGGATAGTCTGTCACTCATCTGTGTAGCCGCCTCCCCCTTCTTGCTGGGGCGTGTCTTCTATGCTGAACAGTGGGGCGGAATTCATGGAGGGACACAAGCACCAAGGAGATGAATAACTTCATTTATATAGATTTTGGAAAAAAAGGCAAGATTTTTAATCATACAAATCACAGAAACACATTTATAAGGTGAAAGATCCTCTTTAACCTTTGAGCTTCCAGAGTAGGTAAGTGCTACTTGGGGACACATGGCCGAACTTTACGGTTTACTGCTCCTTTAATTCAATACCATGCCAGAGTGGTATGCAATTCATTGTTTTGTGTACCCTCTGGCAATCATAGGATTAAAAGCCCGATGTAAATCAGTGTGGGGTTTTTGTTTGTCCCTGTGGTGCAGTTAGTTTGTACAGAATTGCCGCAGTTTGGTTAGTGCATATGGACGGAGCTGTTTACTATGCACAGTCATTCACAGTCTATTTCCTCCACAGCACTGCCAGGTCAGACAGACCCTTGTACTACTGCTGAACGTTTATGTCAGTGTGAGCCGGGATTGGCTAATGTGCTGGCACAGCTCCACTCCAGAGATTACCTTACCTTCAAGTATGTGCCCTTCATGCAGATGAATGGACATCACCTCATCCTCTGTATAAATTAGCATTTTTATCTCTGCTTTTCCAGGAGATTGGCCACACGTTTGTTTTCCTCTCTTTCTCCTTCTCTCTCTCTTCTTTCTGTCTGTCTCTCTCCTTTTCTTCTCTCTCCTTCTCTCCCTCTCCTCTTCCTCTCTCCCTCTCTCTTTCTGTCTCTCTCTCTCCTCTTCCTCTCTCCCTCTCTCTTTCAGTCTCTCTCTTCTCTCTCTCTCTTTTTCTATCTGTCTCTCTCCTCTTCTTCACTATTTATTCTCCTCTCTCTCTCTCCTTCTCTCTCTCTCTCCCCCTCTTTCTCCTTCTGTTCTTCTCGCTATGTGATAGAGACCTCTAGCATTCGAGGAGGGAGATGCACTAAGCAGTGATAAAGAGGAGATAAAGCAGAGATGACTTCTCCAATAATATCACTTCTCCAGTTCCTATGTTATTCTCTAAAGTCTGTGTACTAAGATCTTTTCAACTTTGGAGAGTAGTACATAGGATCTGTAGAATAATATAGGAACTGGAGAAGTGATATCACTGGAGAAGTCATCTCCTCTTTATCACCACTTAGTGAATATCCCCCAAAGTGTTAAAAGTTCAGTTTATTTAAATCAGTGTAAATTCCCTTTTGTACATCTAGATGCAAAGAAATTCAGAACAGTAGAACAGCTTCGATCAGTGCAGACCGTGTGGAGCAAGAATGGCCAACCCGAGGCCCTCCGGCTGTTGTGGACTACACTTCCCATTAGCTCTGGCTGGGTCTGATGTGATTGTAGTCCACAACAGCTGGAAAGCCTCAGGTTGTTTTGCCATGATGTCCACTGCAGCTTTATGTTCTATAAGAGAATAAACCTTGAGTTGTATTCATGAAATTAAAAAGATGCAATTTTGGAGCAAACCATCTGTACCATATGGGGGAGATGGTGCTCCAAATCCCAGTTTAAATAGGGATTTAACCTCTTGACTGCTAGAGGTCCCCGTCGCATTGAGAAGCCATGTCTAGAGATCTCTGTAGTATAGAACAGGTTACACCCCCATTAAATCAATGTGGGAGTGTAGTGTCCTCTGTGGTGCATTTAGTTTGCTCCAGACGTGACGGTCTTTGCTGTCTCTCTGCCTCAGGCCCTTTATGTACGTCACTTTATAATGGGATCTGCTGTGTTTCACCCCCTTTAGTGAAGATCACGTTCTACAATTACTTTATCTTATTTTTTGCTTTCTTCTGTATCTTCTGATAAGAAATGCACAATGTGCAGTAAGCATTAAATCAGTGCTTCCCAAATCTGTGTGAGGCTCTGCCAGGTGGGCATGATGCTATACCAGGGGGGCGTGATGCTGTACCAGGTGGGCATGATGCTATACCAGGGGGCGTGATGCTATACCAGGGGGGCGTGACACTATACAAGGTGGGCGTGATGCTATACCAGGTGGGCATGATGCTATACCAGGGGCGTGATGCTATACCAGGGGGGTGTGATGCTATACCAGGTGGGCGTGATGCTATACAAGGTGGGCGTGATGCTATACCAGGTGGGAATGATTCTATACCAGGGGGGCATGATGTTGTACCAGATGGCTATACCAGGGGGGAATGATGCTATACCAGGGGGGCGTGATGCTATACCAGGGGGGCGTGATGCTATACCAGGTGGGCGTGATGCTATACCAGGGGGGCATGATGCTATACCAGGTGGGAATGATTCTATACCAGGTGGGAATGATTCTATACCAGGGGGGCATGATGCTATACCAGGGGACGTGATGCTATACCAGGTGGGAATGATTCTATACCAGGTGGGAATGATTCTATACCAGGGGAGCATGATGCTATACCAGGGGGTGTGATGCTATTCCAGGTTTGCATGATGCTATTACAGGTGGGTGTGATTCTATACCAGGCGGGCGTGATGGTATGCCAGGGAAGCATGATGCTATACCAGGGAGCATGATGCTGTTACAGGTGGGAGTGATGCTATACCAGGTGGGCATGATGATATGACAAGGGAGTATGATGCTATACCAGGTGGGCGTGATGCTGTTACAGGTGGGGGTGATGCTATACCAGGAGGGCATGATGGTATGCCAGTGGAGCATGATGCTATACCAGGGGGCATGATTCTATTACAGGTGGGGGTGATGCTATTACAGGTGGGTGTGATGGTATGACAGGGGAGTATGATGCTATACCAGGTGGACATGATGCTGTACCAGGTGGGCGTGATGCTATACCAGGGGGCATGATTCTATTACAGGTGGGGGTGATGCTATACCAGGTGGGCATGATGGTATGCCAGTGGAGCATGATGCTATACCAGGGGGTATGATTCTATTACAGGTGGGTGTGATGCTATTACAGGTGGGCGTTATGCTATACCAGGTGTGATGGTATGACAGGGGAGTATGATGCTATACCAGGTGGGCGTGATGCTATACCAACGAGGGGGGAGTGAGGCTATACCAGGCTGCGTGAGGCTCTACCAGGGGGCTGAGGGGCATTAGGTTCTATCAGGGTGTGAAAGGGGGGGCAAGAGGCTCTAACATTGGGGTATGAGGCTCTACCAGGGGGTTATGTAATGGGATAACTGGTTTAGAACAAGACCAAAGTATTTAATTTAATCAGACTAATTTATAAAGACAAATAGTGAAGTATAAACAGACATTAATGTGAGCTTTATTGCTGTGGACACCAAGGTAGGAAAGGGGGGTACAGAGGGATGTGGGTCTCGGAGAGGGACAGGAGGGAGGTATGATAGACATGCTAGAGGTGAGGAATGGCTTCTCAGTGAAACATGTAAAGGAACAGTGAAGAGTTAACAGGAAGTATTAATATGTTACCTCTCTCGACTCCTAAAGAAACCTCTCCCTAATAAACTCTCTCCCTATGTACCCATATTCCAAAGAACAATCTGCAATTCTTGGTAAAGCACCTGCATCACCGGATACGAATATAAAAGTTCCCTTAAATCCAATTTATGGAAAATGGGCTTTTAACCCCTTGATTGTGCATTGTGAAGGGGTGGAGATGTCACTGTCGCATTCTGTTGAGGAGATAGTAATGTCTCATATTTTCTTTTTGTTAACCCTTAAGCACCAGAGGGGTCTGTAATACCTTGGTCCTTAAGGGGTTCTCTTTATGAAACACTCCCATATAGAAGAAAACTTTATTTCAATCCCCCTTCAATGATGTTAGCACCTTCCTGCAGAAGGAGCTGACCGTGATTGCTTGACCAGACGCTGCTAGATGTGATAGGTGTGGTAACCCTACTGTATGTTCTCTATAGGTAAAAAGCACAGAATGGGCAGTAATCCTCCTCTGCTTGGGCTTATGGAATGGAATTATACATAGAAAACTGTCAGTGCGTATTTCAGTTTATCTACGGATAAAACACACATTATTCATATGTAGTGGTGCTCCTCTCCTGGAGTTACCTGGAAATAAGTATGTATAAGATAGAAATGGACTGCGCTTGCACATATCAGTTTATCTGGAGATAAAAAGCACAGAATGGGCAGTAATCCTCTTCTTCTTGGGTTTATGGAAAATAATTATATAGAGAAAACTACAGTGAACCGTCCTTGCTTATTCCAGTTTATCTAAGGATTAAATGCACATTACTCATATGCCATGGTGCTGCTATCCTGAATTTTCTTGGAAAGAAGTATGTATAAGATAGAAATGGACTGCGCTTGCACATTTCAGTTTATCTGGAGATAAAAAAAAGCACAGAATGGGCAGTAATCCTCCTCTTCTTGGGTTTATGGAATGGAATTATACAGAGAAAACTGTCAGTGCGTATTTCAGTTTATCTACGGATAAAACGCACATTATTCATATGTAGTGCTGCTCCCCTGCTCCTCTCCTGGAGTTACCTGGAAAGAAGTATGTATAAGATAGAAATGGACTGCGCTTGCACATATCAGTTTATCTGGAGATAAAAAGCACAGAATGTGCAGTAATCCTCCTCTTCTTGGGTTTATGGAAAATAATTGTATAGAGAAAACTAAAGTGAACTGTCCTTGCTTATTCCAGTTTATCTAAGGATTAAATGCACATTACTCATATGCTGTGGTGCTGCTATCCTGAATTTTCCTGGAAAGAAGTATGTATAAGATAGAAATAGACTGCGCTTGCACATTTCAGTTTATCTGGAGATAAAAAAAAAGCACAGAATGTGCAGTAATCCTCCTCTTCTTGGGTGTATGTAATGGAATTAAATAGAGAAAACTGTCAGTGCGTATTTCAGTTTATCTACGGATAAAACGCACATTATTCATATGTAGTGGTGCTCCTCTCCTGGAGTTACCTGGGAATAAGTATGTATAAGATAGAAATAGACTGCTCTTGCACATATCAGTTTGTCTGGAGATAAAAAGCACAGAATGGGCAGTAATCCTCTTCTTCTTGAGTTTATGGAAAGGAATTATACAGGCCTTATGTAAGGGACACACCAACTACTCTACATAGATATAAATGGGACTTTTAACATTTGCTATAGGGTTCACCAAGCTTTAGATAACTTTAACATTGATTGGGTTAAAATCCCCATTTAAATAATGAGTGATATTTATTTGTGGTGCGACAGAGCATACTGCAGGGCTGGCAACCCCAAGGTCAGTGTGTCTTTGGGGGGGGGGGATCACAATGAGACATCCCATAGACAGCCATGCCTTTAAATACAGGGGGAGTGCAGATGATGTTGACAATACAAGGCAGACTCAGTATTAACCCTTTGAGTGCTAGAGCACTCAAAGGGTTAAACCACCCAGTATATAGTGTAGTGCACCTTTCATAGTACATCAGCCTCAACAGTCTTACCTGGGAGCTCTCAAGGTTTTGGCCTCAATTAGCTGTGCACAATCTGTTGGTATTCTATAAGTAAATCATGAAATAATATTAATAATAATTAACTCTCCAGGTGAAGTGCAAAATTCTCACTTAACAGTCCAGTGTTACCACTGCTTGTACACACACAGGTAGGTTATCTCTAGTTGTATAGAAAGGAAAAGGGAGAAGTCCTGCTAGTCTATTTGTGTACAGGCAATGGTGTATCTACTATGTACAGAAAGGCAGAAAGAGAAGTCCTGCTAGTCTATTTGTGTACAGGCAATGGTGTATCTACTATGTACAGAAAGGCAGAGGGAGAAGTCCTGCTAGTCTGTGTGTGTACAACAAGCAGTGATGTTTCTATGTTGAAGCATACTGACCCTTTAAAGGGATAGTAATGTTTCACAAAAACAGCAGCTCCGATTAATCATCATAGTATTTGGGCCATGGAGAGTGTTATTTCAATACTGTCAAGAGTTGTAATTCAAGACTAATTGAATGATAAAGTATCCCCCTCCCACCCCTTTTACTGATGTAACACTACTCACCTCAGATGTGACCATAAGAAAAACCCTGCCCCCCTTGACAGGTTTTTCAGTTTTTGTTCTTTATGCTAATTGAAGATTGTCCCTCTCTGTGATCCATCCAGTCAGTCTTGCTGCTCTGAGGTGAGCAGTGTTACATCAGTAAAAGGGGCGGGAGGGGGATACTTTATCATTCAATTACTCTTGAACTAAAACTCTGACAGTATTGAAATAACACTCTCCAAAGTACAAATACTATGATGATTAATCGGAGCTGCACTTATTGTGAAACATTAATATCCCAGAGGGGTACACAACACAGTAATCCACAATACGTTGCTTAGCCCTCTGGTAGTCAAAATGTTAAGGAAGCCTTGACGATGGATGTAAATGTTCTGGGTTAGAAGCAGGGACATATCTGTCACCTAGAATCTACATTATGGACTTTTGTTTCAAAGATCTCAGGGTCAGCCTGTTAGTTCCCAGGTATGCAAAGGAGTAGATTAAGTAGTTGGATTTCCCGTCTTATGTGATTTCACACTGAGACATGTGATGAGGAAGCTGCGGGACGGGGCCTTTCCCACATTCCAGGGAACCTGCAGACATTGCAGTGTAGATGGAGAATACTGTGTATCCCTCACAGACAGCCATCAGATTGACATGACTGTGTGAGACCAGACCTTATGGTGAATCATAGTTTATGGCTCCTCTTTAGGAAGGACAGTCCTTCTTGGAGACCCAAATCCCTCTTCCCCACCCTGCTGTCCCTGTGTTTAGGAGATCAGACTGTGTGGTGTGTATATAAGTGTATCACCCTGGTGTCCCTGTGTTTAGGAGATCAGACTGCGTGGTGTATATATACGTGTATCACTCTGGTGTTCCTGTGTTTAGGAGATCAGACTGTGTGGTGTGTGTATAGAAGTGAATCACTCTGGTGTTCCTGTGTTTAGGAGATCAGACTGTGTGGTGTGTATAGAAGTGAATCACTCTGGTGTCCCTGTGTTTAGGAGATCAGGCTGTGTGGTGTGTATAGAAGTGAATCACTCTGGTGTTCCTGTGTTTAGGAGATCAGACTGTGTGGTGTGTATAGAAGTGTATCACCCTGGTGTCCCTGTGTTTAGGAGATCAGACTGTGTGGTGTGTATATAAGTGTATCACCCTGGTGTCCCTGTGTTTAGGAGATCAGACTGTGTGGTGTGTATATAAGTGTATCACCCTGGTGTCCCTGTGTTTAGGAGATCAGACTGCGTGATGTGTATATAAGTGTATCACCCTGGTGTCCCTGTGTTTAGGAGATCAGACTGCGTGGTGTATATATACGTGTATCACTCTGGTGTTCCTGTGTTTAGGAGATCAGACTGTGTGGTGTGTATAGAAGTGAATCACTCTGGTGTTGCTGTGTTTAGGAGATCAGACTGTGTGGTGTGTATAGAAGTGTATCACCCTGGTGTCCCTGTGTTTAGGAGATCAGACTGTGTGGTGTGTATATAAGTGTATCACCCTGGTGTCCCTGTGTTTAGGAGATCAGACTGTGTGGTGTGTATATAAGTGTATCACCCTGGTGTCCCTGTGTTTAGGAGATCAGACTGTGTGATGTGTATAGAAGTGTATCACCTTGGTGTCCCTGTGTTTAGGAGATCAGACTGTGTGGTGTGTATATAAGTGTATCACCCTGGTTTCCCTGTGTTTAGGAGATCAGACTTAGTGTGGTATGTATATAAGTGTATCACCCTGGTGTCCCTGTGTTTAGGAGATCAGACTGTGTGGTGTGTATATAAGTGTATCACCCTGGTGTCCCTGTGTTTAGGAGATCACACTGTGTGGTGTGTATAGAAGTGTATCACCCTGGTGTCCCTGTGTATAGGAGATCAGACTGTGCGGTGTGTATATAAGTGTATCACACTGGTGTCCCTGTGTTTAGGAGATCAGACTGTGTGGTGTGTAAATAAGTGTATCACCCCGGTGTCCCTGTGTTTAGGAGATCAGACTGTGTGGTGTGTATAGAAGTGCATCACCCTGATGTCCCTGTGTTTAGGAGATCAGACTGTGTGGTATGTATATAAGTGTATCACTCTGATGTCTCTGTGTTTTTAATATATCCGACTGTGTGGTGTATATATAAGTGTATCACCCTGGTGTCCCTGTGTTTAGGAGATCAGACTGTGTGGTGTGTATATAAGTGTATCACCCTAGTGTCCCTGTGTTTAGGAGATCAGACTGTGTGGTGTGTATATAAGTGTATCACACTGGTGTCCCTGTGTTTAGGAGATCAGACTGTGTGGTGTGTAAATAAGTGTATCACCCTGATGTCCCTGTGTTTAGGAGATCAGACTGTGTGGTATGTATATAAGTGTATCACCCTGATGTCTCTGTGTTTTTAATATATCCGACTGTGTGGTGTATATATAAGTGTATCAACCTGGTGTCCCTGTGTTTAGGAGATCAGACTGTGTGGTGTGTATATAAGTGTATCACCCTAGTGTCCCTGTGTTTAGGAGATCAGACTGTGTGGTGTGTATATAAGTGTATCATCCTGGTGTCCCTGTGTATAGGAGATCAGACTGTGTGGTGTGTATATAAGTGTATCACCCTGGTGTCCCTGTGTTTAGGAGAGCACACTGTGTGATGTGTTTATAAGTGTATCACCCTTGTGTCCCTGTGTTTAGGAGATCACACTGTGTGGTGTGTATAGAAGTGTATCACCCTGGTGTCCCTGTGTTTAGGAGGTCAGACTGTGTGGCGTGTATAGAAGTGTATCACCCTGGTGTCCCTGTTTAGGAGGTCAGACTGTGTGGTGTGTATAGAAGTGTATCACTCTGGTGTCCCTGTGTTTAGGAGATCAGACTGTGTGGTGTGTATAGAAGTGTATCACCCTGGTGTCCCTGTGTATAGGAGGTCAGACTGTGTGGTGTGTATATAAGTGTATCACCCTGGTGTCCCTGTGTTTAGGAGATCAGACTGTGTGGTGTGTATATAAGTGTATCACCCTGGTGTCCCTGTGTTTAGGAGGTCAGACTGTGTGGTGTGTGTATATAAGTGTATCACCCTGGTGTCTCTGTGTTTAAGAGATCAGACTGTGTGATGTGTATAGAAGTGTATCACCCTGGTGTCCCTGTGCTTAGGAGGTCAGACTGTGTGGTGTGTATATAAGTGTATCACACAGGTGTCTCTGTGTTTAAGAGATCAGACTGTGTGATGTGTATAGAAGTGTATCACCCTGGTGTCCCTGTGCTTAGGAGGTCAGACTGTGTGGTGTGTATATTAGTGTATCACACTGGTTTCCCTGTGTTTAGGAGATCAGACTGTGTGGTGTGTAAATAAGTGTATCACCCTGATGTCCCTGTGTTTAGGAGATCAGACTGTGTGGTATGTATATAAGTGTATCACCCTGATGTCTCTGTGTTTTTAATATATCCGACTGTGTGGTGTATATATAAGTGTATCACCCTGGTGTCCCTGTGTTTAGGAGATCAGACTGTGTGGTGTGTATATACGTGTATCACCCTAGTGTCCCTGCGTTTAGGAGATCAGACTGTGTGGTGTGTATCTAAGTGTATCATCCTGGTGTCCCTGTGTATAGGAGATTAGACTGTGTGGTGTGTATATAAGTGTATCACCCTGGTGTCCCTGTGTTTAGGAGGTCAGACTGTGTGGTGTGTGTATATAAGTGTATCACCCTGGTGTCCCTGTGTTTAGGAGATCACACTGTGTGATGTGTATATAAGTGTATCACCCTGGTGTCCCTGTGTTTAGGAGATCAGTCTGTGTGGTCTGTATAGACGTGTATCACCCTGGTGTCCCTGTGTTTAGGAGATCAGACTGTGTGGTGTGTATATAAGTGTATCACCCTGGTGTCCCTGTGTTTAGGAGATCAGACTGTGTGGTGTGTATATAAGTGTATCACCCTGGTGTCCCTGTGTTTAGGAGATCAGACTGTGTGGTGTGTGTATATAAGTGTATCACCCTGGTGTCCCTGTATTTAGGAGATCAGACTGTGTGGTGTATATAAGTGTATCACCCCGGTGCCCCTGTGTTTAGATCAGACTGTGTGGTGTGTATATTAGTGTATCACCCCGGTGTCCCTGTGTTTAGGAGATCAGACTGTGTGGTGTATATAAGTGTATCACCCTGGTGACCCTGTGTTTAGGAGATCAGACTGTGTGGTGTGTATATAAGTGTATCACCCTGGTGTCCCTGTGTTTAGGAGATCAGACTGTGTGGTGTATATATAAGTGTATCACCCTGGTGTCCCTGTGTTTAGGAGATCAGACTGTGTGGTGTGTATATAAGTGTATCACCCTGGTGTCCCTGTGTTTAGGAGATCAGACTGTGTGGTGTGTATATAAGTGTATCACCCTGGTGTCCCTGTGTTTAGGAGATCAGACTGTGTGGTGTGTATATCAGTGTATCACCCTGGTGTCCCTGTGTTTAGGAGATCAGACTGTGTGGTGTGTATATCAGTGTATCACCCTGGTGTCCCTGTGTTTAGGAGATCAGACTGTGTGGTGTATATATAAGTGTATCACCCTGGTGTACCTGTGTTTAGGAGATCGGACTGTGTGGTGTGTATAAGTGTATCACCCTGGTGTACCTGTGTTTAGGAGATCAGACTGTGTGGTGTGTATATAAGTGTATCACCCTGGTGTCTCTGTGTTTAGGAGATCAGACTGTGTGGTGTGTATAGAAGTGTATCACCCTGGTGTACCTGTGTTTAGGAGATCAGACTGTGTGGTGTGTATATAAGTGTATCACCCCGGTGTCCCTGTGTTTAGGAGATCAGACTGTGTGGTGTGTGTATATAAGTGTATCACCCTGGTGTCCCTGTGTTTAGGAGATCAGACTGTGTGGTGTGTATATATGTGTATCACTCTGGTGTCCCTGTGTTTAGGAGATCAGACTGTGTGGTGTGTATAGAAGTGTATCACCCTGGTGTCCCTGTGTTTAGGAGATCAGACTGTGTGGTGTATATAAGTGTATCACCCTGGTGTCCCTGTGTTTAGGAGATCAGACTGTGTGGTGTGTATATACGTGTATCACCCTGGTGTCCCTGTGTTTAGGAGATCAGACTGTGTGGTGTGTATAGAAGTGTATCACCCTGGTGTCCCTGTGTTTAGGAGATCAGACTGTGTGGTGTGTATATAAGTGTATCACCCTGGTGTCCCTGTGTTTAGGAGATCAGACTGTGTGGTGTGTATATAAGTGTATCGCCCTGGTGTCCCTGTGTTTAGGAGATCAGACTGTGTGGTGTGTATATAAGTGTATCACCCTGGTGTCCCTGTGTTTAGGAGATCAGACTGTGTGGTGTATATAAGTGTATCACCCTGGTGTCTCTGTGTTTAGGAGATCAGACTGTGTGGTGTGTATAGAAGTGTATCACCCTGGTGTCCCTGTGTTTAGGAGATCAGACTGTGTGGTGTGTGTATAGAAGTGTATCACCCTGGTGTCCCTGTGTTTAGAAGATCAGACTGTGTGGTGTGTATATAAGTGTATCACCCTGGTGTCCTGTGTTTAGGAGATCAGACTGTGTGGTGTGTATAGAAGTGTATCACCCTGGTGTCCCTGTATTTAGGAGATCAGACTGTGTGGTGTGTATATAAGTGTATCACCCTGGTGTCCCTGTGTTTAGGAGATCAGACTGTGTGGTGTGTATATAAGTGTATCACCCTGGTGTCCTTGTGTTTAGGAGATCAGACTGTGTGGTGTGTATAGAAGTGTATCACCCTGGTGTCCCTGTGTTTAGGAGATCAGACTGTGTGGTGTGTATATAAGTGTATCACCCTGGTGTCCCTGTGTTTAGGAGATCAGACTGTGTGGTGTGTATAGAAGTGTATCACCCTGGTGTCCCTGTGTTTAGGAGATCAGACTGTGTGGTGTGTATATATGTGTATCACCCTGGTGTCCCTGTGTTTAGGAGATCAGACTGTGTGTTGTGTATAGAAGTGTATCACCCTGGTGTCCCTGTGTTTAGGAGACCAGACTGTGTGGTGTGTATAGAAGTGTATCACCCTGGTGTCCCTGTGTTTAGGAGATCAGACTGTGTGGTGTGTATATAAGTGTATCACCCTGGTGTCCCTGTGTTTAGGAGATCAGACTGTGTGATGTGTATATAAGTGTATCACCCTGGTGTCCCTGTGTTTAGGAGATCAGACTGTGTGGTGTGTATATAAGTGTATCACCCTGGTGTCCCTGTGTTTAGGAGATCAGACTGTGTGGTGTGTATAGAAGTGTATCACCCTGGTGTCCCTGTGTCTAGGAGATCAGATTGTGTGGTGTGTATATAAGTGTATCACTTTGCTCCACAGCAATAGAACTCACATTAATGTTTGTTTATGCATCATTTTATGTACTTATAAGTCAGGATGTGTAAATAAAACAGTTTGTTCTTGTTTTAAAATCATTTATTCAGTTCCATAAAGAGGTCATGAAATAAACTAAAAATTCTTGATAATGACCCACGAATTGCACCCCCTGTAACACCGCCTAATACAAAAGTGTCCCTTTTAGGCCCTTTGAAATGTTGGGAGTAATGCTTCTTATCTGTATAGGAGTATAAAGTGAGTTCACATTGAGGCATGTGACTAGGAAGCTGCGTGGGACGGGCCCTTTCACACATTCCAGGGAACCTGCAGACATTGCAGTGACGGGGGAATACAGTATATCGCTCACAGAGAGCCACCAGATTGAGGTAGTGGTGAATCGGACACTCTGTGGAGCTGACACAGGCTGGCAGGGGTATGGGACCGGGATCCCAGCTGCACAGGTCTGTGGACTGATATCTGCCCTGAGATAACAGTCTGTAAAACAATAACCGTCTGTCTCTTCATCTCTTCCCTCCCTCTGCCCTTCTTTCATTCTTTTATCTCTCTGCCTTTTCAACTACTTCTCATCTGTTGGCCATATGCACAAAGCATATAGGAACAATTCTGGGAACAAACCAACTGGTCCACGGGGAACTTTGAGTGCCAGATAGGTGTGCAACGTATTGCAGAGCAATGTGTTTGAGACATCTCTAGAGCCCATGGGCTTAAACTCACCTTTTAGTCTCTTGTATCTAGTAAGTTTTACCATTTATTGTGTAATATATACAAAAAGAGACAAGTAGAGCAGTGTTTGTGCAAAACAGTAGGGGACATGAAAATTCAGTTTGGTTTAACCCCTTAAAGACCAGCGGTCCCGGGGCGTGCCGTCCCTTGAGGGCCGCATAGGAAACTTTGACGAGCCGTCCCACGTGACTGATCACGTGGGGCGGCACGCCAAACAGGGCACTGGAAGAGATCGCTCCGGTCTTGGAGCGATCAACTTCAGTGCCCGGTATTACTCACCGCGCTCCTACAGGAGCGCGATGAGTAAAAGTACGTGACGTGTCAGGACCGTCACTGGTCCTTAAGTGCCGGACAAGCGTGACGGTCCTGCCACGTCACTGGTCCTTAAGGGGTTAAATAGGGATTTTAACCCTTTGAATTTTACAGACAGCTCCAAATGAATTGCAAAGCAGTTAATTTAATACATAAAATATAGATTGTGCTGGCAGAAAAGAATACAGTACAGTCTTACATACTTCTCACTATAGACTTATGTCTAATACAGTACAGTCTTACATACTTCTCACTATAGACTTATGTCTAATACAGTACACAGTCTTACATACTTCTCACTATAGACTTATGTCTAATACAGTACAGTCTTACATACTTCTCACTAAAGACTTATGTCTAATACAGTACAGTCTTATATACTTCTCACTATAGACTTATGTCTAATACAGTACAGTCTTACATACTTCTCACTAAAGACTTATGTCTAATACAGTACAGTCTTACATACTTCTCACTATAGACTTATGTCTAATACAGTACAGTCTTATATACTTCTCACTATAGACTTATGTCTAATACAGTACACAGTCTTACATACTTCTCACTATAGACTTATGTCTAATACAGTACAGTCTTACATACTTCTCACTAAAGACTTATGTCTAATACAGTACAGTCTTATATACTTCTCACTATAGACTTATGTCTAATACAGTACAGTCTTACATACTTCTCACTAAAGACTTATGTCTAATACAGTACAGTCTTACATACTTCTCACTATAGACTTATGTCTAATACAGTACAGTCTTATATACTTCTCACTATAGACTTATGTCTAATACAGTACAGTCTTATATACTTCTCACTATAGACTTATGTCTAATACAGTACAGTCTTACATACTTCTCACTATAGACTTATGTCTAATACAGTACAGTCTTATATACTTCTCACTATAGACTTATGTCTAATACAGTACAGTCTTACATACTTCTCACTAAAGACTTATGTCTAATACAGTACAGTCTTACATACTTCTCACTAAAGACTTATTTCTAATACAGTACAGTCTTATATACTTCTCACTATAGACTTATGTCTAATACTGTACAGTCTTATATACTTCTCACTATAGACTTATGTCTAATACAATACACAGTATTACATACTTCTCACTATAGACTTGTGTCTAATACAGTACAGTCTTACATGCTTCTCACTATAGACTTATGTCTAATACAATACACAGTATTACATACTTCTCACTATAGACTTGTGTCTAATACAGTACAGTCTGACATACTTCTCACTATAGACTTATGTCTGTCCCAGGTATTACTGACTTTCCTATCAGTATCTGTCCCATCCAGTCTACCCATTTCCCTATCTAATCAATACACAGTCTTATATACTTCTCACTATAGACTTATGTCTGTCCCAGGTATTACTGACTTCCCTATCAGTATCTGTCACATCCAGTCTACCCATTTCCCTATCTAATACAATACACAGTCTTATATACTTGTCACTATAGACTTATGTCTGTCCCAGGTATTACTGACTTCCCTATCAGTATCTGTCCCATCCAGTCTACCCATTTCCCTATCTAATACAATACACAGTCTTACATACTTCTCACTATAGACTTATGTCTAATACAGTACACAGTATTACATACTTCTCACTATAGACTTATGTCTAATACAGTACAGTCTTACATACTTCTCACTATAGACTTATGTCTAATACAATACACAGTATTACATACGTCTCACTATAGACTTATGTCTAATACAGTACACTCTTACATACTTCTCACTATAGACTTATGTCTAATACAGTACAGTCTTACATACTTCTCACTATAGACTTATGTCTAATACAGTACAGTCTTACATACTTCTCACTATAGACTTATGTCTAATACAATACAGTCTGACATACTTCTCACTATAGACTTATGTCTAATACAATACAGCCTTATATACTTCTCACTATAGACTTATGTCTAATACAATACCCAGTATTACATACTTCTCACTATAGACTTATGTCTAATACAGTACAGTCTTACATGCTTCTCACTATAGACTTATGTCTAATACAATACAGTCTGACATACTTCTCACTATAGACTTATGTCTAATACAATACAGCCTTATATACTTCTCACTATAGACTTATGTCTAATACAATACACAGTATTACATACTTCTCACTATAGATTTATGTCTAATACAATACACAGTCTTATATACTTCTCACTATAGACTTATGTCTAATACAATACAGTCTTATATACTTCTAACTATAGACTTATGTCTAATACAGTACAGTCTTACATACTTCTCACTGTAGACTTATGTCTAATACAATACACAGTATTACATACTTCTCACTATAGACTTATGTCTAATACAATACAGCCTTATATACTTCTCACTATAGACTTATGTCTAATACAATACACAGTCTTATATACTTCTCACTATAGACTTATGTCTAATACAATACAGTCTTATTTACTTCTCACTATAGACGTATGTCTAATACAGTACACAGTCTTATATACTTCTCACTATAGACTTATGTCTAATACAATACAGCCTTATATACTTCTCACTATAGACTTATGTCTAATACAGTACACAGTATTACATACTTCTCATTATAGACTTATGTCTAATACAGTACAGTCTTACATACTTCTCACTATAGACTTATGTCTAATACAGTACACAGTCTGACATACTTCTCACTATAGACTTATGTCTAATAAAGTACAGTCTTACATACATCTCACTATAGACTTATGTCTAATACAATACACAGTATTACATACTTCTCACTATAGACTTATGTCTAATACAATACACAGTATTACATACTTCTCACTATAGACTTGTGTCTAATACAGTACAGTCTGACATACTTCTCACTATAGACTTATGTCTAATACAATACACAGTATTACATACTTCTCACTATAGACTTGTGTCTAATACAGTACAGTCTGACATACTTCTCACTATAGACTTATGTCTAATACAATACACAGTATTACATACTTCTCACTATAGACTTGTGTGTCCCCCAGGCAGGAATTCCCTAAGAAGTATTAGTCCCTATAGGGGTACCAGAAATCCCTTTAAATGCAGGAGACCTAGGAAGAACACACACTGCAGCATTGCATTGATTCCTGTGCAGTCCTGTAGAATGTAAGTTTCATAAGTGTCCTGCATTCAAAGGAGCAGTAAACTTTTTTTACTGAAAGAATATATTATAGGACTTTTCCTGTTGAGTAAAATAAATATACTCCCATATTTTCAGAGTTATTACAGTTTAAACCCATTTTTTCATTTTCATTAACAGTGCCCTCTTGTGGTCAAATCCCTATTAACTTCCTGATTATTTGTACTGTTATAACGTTTGAATAAATCAGCTGGTGGTGATGGAATTATCTTTGTTTTACTCAGCAGGAAACTGCTCTATTAAAGGGATATCTGGTAACCCTAAGTCCCTAGCACTTTTGCCGGGAGGTTGTTCATTGACTCTGTTACTTATTTAGTAAATTAGTATTTATACACATTACTTCTGCATTTCCTTCTTCTATCTTTGGATCATGACCTTTTGTTATAGCATTCCACTTTTTCCAAAAAAACGTTTCCCTCCTGAAATATATTTAATCCTTTAATAAATCTAAAGGTTCCTAGAATATCACCCATCTTCCTCCTCAGTTCCAAGCTGTTGATATTAACCTCTTTTAATCTATCCTAGTAACCTGTATCATGAAAACCCTGCACCATGTGGCTCTTCATTAAACTGCCTCCAATTTATTAATGTCCTTCTGGAGATAAGGTCTCCAGAGCGGTACACAGTACCCCAAGTGAGGTCTTGCCAACAATCTATATAGTGGCATTAGTACCTCTTTCTTTCTTCTGCTACCTCCACTCCCTATACAACCAAGTACCCGGTTTTGCTTTTCCCACTGCATTGCTTGCCTACCTTAAAGTCATCTGAAATAATAACTCCCTGGTCCCTTTCCGCCTATATTTTTGTCAGCCACATTAAGATTAAGACTGTGTTCCACCTCTGGGTTTATGTGTCATAAATGTATTTTCTTGCATTTTCTGCATTACACTTTAGATCCTTTGCTTCTTTGATATAATACGTCCCAGGTTTTTTCCTCTTATGTTTTTGTCAGCACAGTGCCATTCAGCCTGTATTTCACCGCTGAGTTTCTATGTACTAAATTCTTTATCTCACATTCCCAGCATTAAATTTTAATTCTTCTCCATTGCTCCAGTATACCTAAATCCTCATGTATTTGGGTTATTCCTACTGGAGAGTCAACTTCTGATTTTGTATCTACCACTAGTAATATCACTAATAAAGATATTGAGGAGGTAAAGGCCTAACACTGATCCCTGTGGCACTCCATTAGTAATCATTACTTCTAGTGAATGAATAACATTGATTGTGACGCACTGTTTCCTGTATTTTAGCCAGTTATTTATTCAAACTACCTTTGAATCATGTCCCAAACTATTCATCTTGTGAATTAACTTTCTATGTGGGATAGTGTCAAAAGATTTACTAAAATCCGAATAGGCTACATCTACTCCAGCCTTGTCTACCACTTCAGTAAGAGTTCAGCTAGGTTTGTTTGGCAAGAGCTTCCTGTCGTAAAGCCGTACAATCATGGATCTTGCATGTCATTAGACTTCAGATATTCAACAATTCTTCTTTCAATAGTGTTTCCATTATTTTCCCAGCTATTGATGTCAGGCTTACAGGTCTGTAATTGTCTGAGTCCTTCCTACTGCACTTTTTATATATTATCAACACACTGGCAATTTTACAGTCATCCTGTACACTCTTGTAAACAGAGATTGGTTAAAAAGCTCAGCTATAGTCGCTGTAAGCACAGACCTAGGCACTTTTATTACACATGGATGAATCTTATCTGGGCCAGCTGATTTATGCACTCTTTTAAACATCAATAATACCTCATCCTCTGTAAATAGACTAGTGTCCTCTCTTAGGTGTTTCCATTGTTCCTACACACAATGAAGTAATCTCCTACTAAATCATTACTTATGTGTTCACTAGAAGAGAAAAATGTGTCCTTCTAAAGTCTTAGACCTTTGTTATAGTGTTGTTACTCATCAACGTTACCAGTATTTTAAACTATACCAATTGGTGATCATTGGTCTCCAGGCTGTCACCCACATATACCATACAACTGAATCTAAACCGTATTCATGAGTAGTAAATCTAGTTTTTGTTTCCTTTCAAGTTTCTCCTAGACCAACTGTATAAAGGATGCCCCTAGCAAGGAATCTGGTTATCAGAACGTGGTCCATTATGTTTACTTGGGTTTTATATATATTCTCCTGGACTTCCTGCCTCTTATCCTTCATATTCCTCTTCTCACTGGCCTTCATTTTGCACTTATCGTGCCTCTAGTTCTTAGAGATACTTACCTTTGTTCCTCTATGTGCGTCAGTGTGCGTTTATCGTGCCTCTAGTCCTTAGGGATACTTACCTTTGTTCCTCTGTGTGCGTCAGTGTGCGTTTATCGTGCCTCTAGTCCTTAGGGATACCTACCTTTGTTCCTCTGTGTGCGTCAGTGTGTGTTTATCGTGCCTCTAGTCATTAGGGATACTTACCTTTGTTCCTGTGGATCTTTGTTACTTACCTGGCTTGCTTCCGACAGTTGCGCCTGTTGCTGCACCGACCTGCTGCTTTGGATTCCCACTTATGAACCTGGGCCACCCACACCAACTCCTGGCCTCCAATACGAACCCTTTTTGTCTCCTGTTTTGGTTATTTGCTCCAGATAACTTTTCTTGCCTTCCTTGTGCTGCTGTTAGTGGTTCACGTGCTGTCTGCATTTTTACATTCATTTTTTTTTTATTTCCCATCTTTGTTAGGGAAGTTTTCCATTAGCAAACCTTTGTCTTAGTCTTCTCCTTTGAGTGGCTTTCATTTGTTATCCTGTACTACCATCTTGTGGCAGAAGTTAGTATTGTAGTCCCATTTTACAATTTCCTTTTTCTACCATTCTACCCAGCACGTCTTTAGCTACTATCCTGACCATGTCCCATCTCACCCAGTACTGGCAATCTGCAAATTTAACAGATGGTTACAGCCACTGAAAGGTAGTTACAGCAACTGTTTACACACTCAAGTTTTGGACTGAAGTGCTACACACTACAGCATATTTTCGGTGGATAGGGAACTTGGTCCTATTTTCTCCCCTGTGTCTAGGGGGCAGCGTTATTTCATGATATTCCTATTGTTTGCTGTTAAAGCAAAAGGAACTTGTCAGTCCACATGTAGATTATTAAACTATCTCTCAACAGTTCAGTTATATTCCTCATCAATGTTTTATCTAACACTTCATCTGGTCCTGGAGGAATATAAATTACTTCTATCTGAAAACTTATCACCAATTTCAGTAATTACCCAAACACTCTGTTTCTTCAGTACTCTTTATTAATGTAGACTTTATCCTTTACATAAAGAACAACTCCTCCTCCCTTCTTTCCTTGTCTGTCTTTTGTAAATATTGTACCCAGGTATAACTATGCCCCAGTCATGAGGTTAATTGTACCAATAATTGGTTATAACCACCACATCCAAATTATCACTTGTACTGTTATAATTAAACAAACAAGAAAAGAGAGAAGGGCGCTCCCTAGTGCAATAAGTCTTGCTAATAAAGGACCACCACCAATAAACACCGTACTCACAGTGTTCAAAATCATTAATAGTAATCAGCGTTCACATATGGAGGAATTTGACTGCCCCCACTCAGTCAACTGGAATATGTATCAATAAATATAATAACAATATATCAATATCAATTCAGCCAAAATAGCTTAACATACATGACGCGTTTCGGGGACATGCCCCTTTATCAAATAACACTGGCAATAAAAAATAGTAAAAGATCAATCCTATTATTATATTTATTGATACATTTTAAATAGATCATACATAGTATTTGGAGGATCCTGAGTCTTATTTGCAGAGATTGGTTGACTGTAACGGGGCAGTCTATATTCCCCGTTCGCTCTAGCTGGTCGTTTGGAGTACCAGCTATCTGATCTTCAATTGTGAGTATAATACTGAGTCCAAGTTGATATTAAGCTGTGAATATTGGTCTACTGTTATAATTAGTCCAGGAAATGTATTCCCTAAAGTGTGAGTATTTATACACATATAGTACCAGATATTATTTCTAGTATTTTTTCAACATTCTTGGTTTTATATATACTTTATTTCTGTATTCATCTTAACTCCTTAAGGACCAGCGGTCCTGGGTGTGTGTGGTCCTTTAAGGACCAGATTGGGAAGTTCGATGTGCCGCCCCACATGACTGATCACGCCGGCACGCTGAACGAGGGACTGAAAGAGAATGCACCGGTCTTGGAGCGATCAACTTCAGGCCTTGGTATTATTCACCGTGCTCCTACAGGAGCGCGGTGAGTAAAAGTACGTGACGTACCAGGACCGTCACTGGTCCTTAAGTGCCGGACCAGCGTGACGGTCCGGGTATGTCAATGGTCCTTAAGGGGTTAATGTCTTTTAAAACTAACTATGATGTCCCTGTCTCCATCACCAAACAAGCTTTGTTCATAATCTTTCTCACCATGTGGAGGGCAGCTGGCTATATCATAAGTTATTTGGCTGCTCCTTTATGTAGTTTAAACAACTGCTAATGTAGTGTGTAAATTAATATCTCTGCTGCCCTACCAGGGGGATGTAAGCAGTATATTTTGAAGGTTACATAAATGGCTGCCATGACCAGTAAATCCAAATCTTTGTACCACCCACTTAACCAACAGTTAAAACACCAGATACAAAACATAATGCCCTGTTCCTGCCTGTACACATGTAAAACTGCAGAAAAGTACACAGATTGTGCCACCTGGCCAAGATCATCTCTTCCGTCACTGCCATGGACCTAATCTTAAATAACATAATGTGCTAGAATGCGAAGCTTCCTGTGTGCGTAATTGCACATGTGCAGTAGAGACTGCCGGAACGATGCAGTCATGCGCAGTAGAGACTGGAGGAACGATGCAGTCATGCGCAGTAGAGACTGCTGGAACGATGCAGTCATGCGCAGTAGAGACTGGAGGAACGATGCAGTCATGCGCAGTAGAGACTGCTGGAACGATGCAGTCATGCGCAGTAGAGACTGGAGGAACGATGCAGTCATGCACAGTAGAGACTGCCCGAACGATGCAGTCATGCGCAGTAGAGACTGCTGGAACGATGCGGTCATGCAGAGTAGAGACTGCTGGAACGATGCAGTCATGCGCAGTAGAGACTGGAGGAACGATGCGGTCATGCGCAGTAGAGACTGCCCGAACGATGCAGTCATACACATTAGAGACTGCTGGAATGATGCAGTCATGCACAGTAGAGACTGCTGGAACGATGCAGTCATGCGCAGTAGAGACTGCCCGAACGATGCAGTCATACACATTAGAGACTGCTGGAACGATGCAGTCATGCACAGTAGAGACTGGAGGAACGATGCAGTCATGCGCAGTAGAGACTGCCCGAACGATGCAGTCATGCACAGTAGAGACTGCTGGAACGATGCAGTCATGCACAGTAGAGACTGGAGGAACGATGCAGTCATGCGCAGTAGAGACTGCCCGAACGATGCAGTCATGCGCAGTAGAGACTGCTGGAACGATGCAGTCATGCGCAGTAGAGACTGCTGGAACGATGCAGTCATGCGCAGTAGAGACTGGAGGAACGATGTGGTCATGCGCAGTAGAGACTGCCCGAACGATGCAGTCATGCGCAGTAGAGACTGCTGGAACGATGCAGTCATGCGCAGTAGAGACTGGAGGAACGATGCGGTCATGCGCAGTAGAGACTGGAGGAACGATGCAGTCATGCACAGTAGAGACTGCCCGAACGATGCAGTCATGCGCAGTAGAGACTGCTGGAACGATGCAGTCATGCGCAGTAGAGACTGCCCGAACGATGCAGTCATACACAGTAGAGACTGCTGGAACGATGCAGTCATGCACAGTAGAGACTGCCCGAACGATGCAGTCATGCGCAGTAGAGACTGGAGGAACGATGCAGTCATGCACAGTAGAGACTGGAGGAACGATGCAGTCATGCGCAGTAGATACTGCTGGAACAATGCAGTCATGCGCAGTAGAGACTGCTGGAACAATACAGTCATGTACAGTAGAGACTGGAGGAACGATGCAGTCATGCGCAGTAGAGACTGCTGGAACAATACAGTCATGCGCAGTAGAGACTGCTGGAACAATACAGTCATGCGCAGTAGAGACTGCCCGAACGATGCAGTCATGCGCAGTAGAGACTGCCGGAACAATACAGTCATGCGCAGTAGAGACTGCTGGAACAATACAGTCATGCACAGTAGAGACTGCCCGAACGATGCAGTCATGCACAGTAGAGACTGGAGGAACGATGCAGTCATGCACAGTAGAGACTGCCCGAACGATGCAGTCATGCGCAGTAGAGACTGCTGGAATGATGCAGTCATGCGCAGTAGAGACTGCTGGAACAATACAGTCATGCACAGTAGAGACTGGAGGAACGATGCGGTCATGCGCAGTAGAGACTGGAGGAACGATGCAGTCATGCGCAGTAGAGACTGCCCGAACGATGCAGTCATGCGCAGTAGAGACTGCTGGAATGATGCAGTCATGCACAGTAGAGACTGGAGGAACGATGCAGTCATGCACAGTAGAGACTGCCCGAACGATGCAGTCATGCGCAGTAGAGACTGCCCGAACGATGCAGTCATGCGCAGTAGAGACTGCCGGAACGATGCAGTCATGCGCAGTAGAGACTGGAGGAACGATGCAGTCATGCACAGTAGAGACTGCCCGAACGATGCAGTCATGCGCAGTAGAGACTGCTGGAATGATGCAGTCATGCGCAGTAGAGACTGCTGGAACAATACAGTCATGCACAGTAGAGACTGCCCGAACGATGCAGTCATGCACAGTAGAGACTGGAGGAACAATACAGTCATGCGCAGTAGAGACTGCTGGAACAATACAGTCATGCGCAGTAGAGACTGGAGGAACGATGCAGTCATGCACAGTAGAGACTGCTGGAATGATGCAGTCATGCGCAGTAGAGATTGGAGGAACGATGCGGTCATGCGCAGTAGAGACTGGAGGAACGATGCAGTCATGCGCAGTAGAGACTGCTCGAACGATGCAGTCATGTGCAGTAGAGACTGCTGGAATGATACAGTCATGCGCAGTAGAGACTGCTGGAATGATGCAGTCATGCACAGTAGAGACTGGAGGAACGATGCAGTCATGCGCAGTAGAGACTGCCCGAACGATGCAGTCATGCGCAGTAGAGACTGCCGGAACGATGCAGTCATGCGCAGTAGAGACTGGAGGAACGATGCTGTCATGCGCAGTAGAGACTGGAGGAACGATGCGGTCATGCGCAGTAGAGACTGGAGGAACGATGCAGTCATGCACAGTAGAGGCTGCCTGAATGATGCAGTCAGCCATATTTCTTTCTGGCTTTGTGTGTGTGTATGGGTGTTTGGTGCTGTGTGAGTGGGGCATGAGTGTGTAATACCTGGGAACTTTTACTTGTGGAGTCCCTCATGTGGTGCTGATGTGGAGAGAGCAATGGGGCAATTTGGGTTAAAGGGGGCGGGGCTTAAGAGAAATGTGGAAAAGTGTTAGTAATAGGCTGGGGAAGGAGGAGAAGTAGGAGGGAAATGCAAGTTTACAGTGTGAGGGGTTTGAACACATTCCCTGAGGGGTAAAACTTGATACACAACCCTGTGGCAGTCAGTGGGTTAAGTGTGTACCTGATGCCTGCCTGTCCTCTGTGTTGTATGGCAAATGATGACAGTGAAGAAATAATTGAGCAATGAGGACCTACCTTAACCCTTTGAGTGCCATTTTGTTCCTCAGTGGCTGTAGTACAGGTCCTGCTGAGGCCACTGGGAGACAGGGTGAGTGACTGTGTGTGTGTGTGTGTGTGTGTGTGTGTGTCAGCCATATTTCTCTCTGGCTTTTGTGTTGTCGAGTGGGGTGTGTGTGTGTGTTTGGTGCTGCGTGAGTGGGGCATGTGTGTGTTTGTCTGTGGTGTAGGAGCAAGTGGCGGCCATATTGTTTTTTTCCTGACTTTGATAGTGGTGGGCGGGCTGCATAGTGGGGGCGGGCCAACTCCCTGCATGATTTTCACACCAATAGCAGTGCACTGCAATTGATGTGAAAATCACGCCCCCATTGAATCACCCAATGGGAACAGTAACCCCTCCTTATTGCCACCCCTGGGTGTGTGTGTCTCCTGAGGAGACATAAATTATGCAATGAGCCTTTCTCTTTTATATATAGATATACTGAAAAATGAAGGGCTTATACCACTAAGGAACAAACAGAGACACCTCTTGGTCTCTGTAATCAATACACTGTGTGACTATGTGTCGCTTTTAAATCACTTTAGTGGATGGACAATCGGGTGGTCTGGAATCTCAGTTCAGCGTACAGTTATTTGCTAGTATGAGTGTAACATAGCAATAGTAATCAGGTAGAAGTAGATAGTGAGAACATGGACGTGATTAGAAAGCAAGAGTATACAATGCCACTCGAATCTGCTTACCAGATATTTACTTGTCACTACTGCTTATCGAGTGGTCTTGTTAACGATGTTTCCAAATCGATTGTTCGTTCCTCTGTACTGTGCGTGCTCCTGCTGGATGTTTAATCCGATATGCTGCGCAATGTGCAGGAGACCCGTTTTGATGAGCGTTGTCTTTAGTACAAGTTCCGATCACTGGATTCAATGTCCCATCCGCTGTGCTGTGCAATATAGGGGAGATGCGTGCTGATGTACGTGTCTCATAAGTTTGTATCAGTCACTTCGTTTCTCAGTGTAGATGCTGGTAAACTCTCTCAGTGGCATATGTCCCAATTATGTTCTTAATTCGTTCAACGCGTTTCGGGGCGATAGTACCCCTTCTTCAGGAACATAAAATTCAAATACAATATGGCGCCAAAATGGCGCTAACGCTATTTAAAAGACAATTAGCCAATAGGCTAATAGAAAAATCGTGCATGTTAAATATATTAAACATCAATCGCTTTGCTATAACTAAAAAGCAAATCAATTGTATATTCAGTAAAAAGCTTTGGTCTGCTAAATGAGAAATGATAATTTAAACAACAATAAAAAACTGAAATACAGAAATGGCTATAAGTTAACTTGTAGGTTAAAAAGGTTCAAAGCTGACACAATTTTTTTGGTATCTACCTAAAACTTTGATGATTGTTTAAAATAATGGTTTCTTGCAAGGTATATAGATAAGGGAATATTAAATTGCTTCCTATTTAAAACTCTATGTATTACTTAGAAAAGAGTTGGAAAAAATAAGAGATTATGTCACTATATAAATTTTAATTTAACTAATACTAGTATATATCCATATATATTGGTAGAAGATAAAGACACTGGATAAATAATATTTATTTATTTGGGGGACGTACCATATTGAAATCCAATAGTCTCACTTGGGACTATATAGTAAATCACAGACACCACAGGTCCAATTCTTCATTCATTCCATCTGGATATATAGTATGCAATGTAAATATCCAGAAACTTTCTCTCTTTGATAAGAGTCTGAATTGATCCCCTCCTCTAGCAGTAAGAGAAATGTGTTCAATACCCATAATTGAGATGCTATTAATTGTTTTATAACTGGGGCAATCATTGCAGTGTCTAGACACTGTATGTTTCCTGTTATTTTTAATTATATTGTTTCTATGTTCAAGAAATCTTCTCTTCAATGGTCTTATTGTCCGACCTATGTACTGTAATCCGCAAGCACATTCCAATAAGTATATAGTATATGAAGTATTGCAATTTATGTATTGTTTAATAGGGTATTGTTCCCCTGTCTTATGGGATGTAAATGCTGTGGTTTTTGCTTTCATGTGGTTACATGTAATACAGATGTTAGATCCGCATTTATAATTGCCCACAGTATGCTGGCAATTGAGGGGATTCTTTATTCCTGTTTTTTTCTTGTGATTCCTGATAATAGAGGGTGCTAGTTTGGATTTCAGATCTGGAGCTTTACGGTAAATAAATCGTGGTTTTGGTGGAATAATTCCTTTTAGGCTTTTGTCGCCTTTAAAGGGATAGTATTACTTCAAAATTACTATCCCTCATATTGTAGCCCTTAATAAACTGAGTTAAATGACACCACCGGCATCTCTCAAACCTTTATGGTGTAAGAGATAGCCGCTTTCAAAGTTTCCTCTCCCCTGCTGTCAGCGTTCTGCTGCCAACAGGGGAATCCGGTCCCAGGACAGACGGAGGCTCTTAAACAGAGCCGATATCTTGTTATGGAAGGAAAAATTATTCATTGAAACAGTCTTCTATGTGCGCTTGGTAACCAAGCACACATAGAAGACTGTTTCAATGAATCATTTTTCCTTCCATAACGAGATATCGGCTCTGTTTAAGAGCCTCTGCCTGTCCCGGGACCGGATTCTCCTGTTGGCAGCAGAACGCTGACAGCAGGGGAGAGGAAACTTTGAAAGCGGCTATCTCTTACACCATAAAGGTTTGAGAGATGCCGCTGGTGTCATTTAACTCAGTTTATTAAGGGCTACAATATGAGGGATAGTAATTTTGAAGTAATACTATCCCTTTAAGGATGTTCCAGTTTTTTCTAATAATATGTTCCATTTTTCCTGCTGAAGTTTTGTATCTTGTAATGAATGGGACATTGGAAAACTCATTAGTTGTAGTGTTTTTAATTTTGTGGTAGGTAGTTTTTTCTTTTTTTCTCTCCAATAATGTTGCTCTGGCTACAGATTTGGCCTTCTCTAGTGCTTTGCTTGTAACTTTTTGTTTATAGCCTTTTTCAAGGAACCGTTTTTCCAGATTTTTTGCTTGTTCCTCATAATCCATATCCTCAGTGCAGTTTCTTCTTATTCTTAAGAACTGTCCATATGGCACATTGTCCAACCATTTTTGGTGGTGTCCACTTGTTGCTTCTATGTAACCATTCACGTCTACAGTCTTGTGATGGGTCTTAGTCTTAATTCTTCCTTCCATTGTAGTAGAAATTTCCAAATCTAAAAAGATGACTGAAGTGGTGCTTTGGGAATGGGTAAAACGTAGTCCCAAATCATTCTGATTGATGTCTCTCAAGAAACTTTCTAGTTTTACAAGGCCGCTTTTCCATATTAATAGCATATCGTCAATGAATCTGGCATAGAAGGCAATATCTTGACCGCATTTATTCCATATATTGGTTTCTTCCCATATCCCCATGAATATGTTGGCTTATGAGGGGGCAAAACGGGTTCCCATGGCAGTTCCTCTCGTTTGCCTGTAGTGGGCGTCTCCGAAGATAAAGTGGTTATGGTGTAATATAAAAGAGATGCTATCCACTATAAACTGTATTTGTTCTTGTTGGAGTTTATCCTGAGTGCATTATACATTACCATTATCTCTCATCATCACTGATCTCCATTTTCTTCAATCAACATCCATCTTCCATTCATATCATCATCATTATCATTCATCAACATCTATCTATTTTCATTCTATTGACATTTATTTTTACTGCATTTTATCGTCTGTTTCCTTATAAACAGGAGGATAACATATGAATTAAAAGGACTAATTTAGACTGGTATAATAAACTCATTAGAGCTTGCTGTCAAGTATTTAACAATAACATTCAGGATAGCTTTTTTGATGTGTTTTTAACTGTCGCAAAATCGTTTACTGTCTTTTATATATGCTTTACATAAATAATAGGATAATAGGATATCCAAACAATTCCTATATTTAGGGCTTTCTTCAAACCTGGTGAGCGCTTCCATTCTGTTATTTAGGAATAAAGATAAGTGGGTGGGAAGTGGGCAGAACAGGGTGGGAAGGAGGAGAAGTGGGAAGAACAGGGTGGGAATGAGGAGAAGTGAGTGGAAAGTGGTCAGAACAGGGTGGGAAGAAGGAGAAGTGGGAGGGAAGTGGGAGGAACAGGGTGGGAATGAGGAGAAGTGAGTGGGAAGTGGGCAGAACAGGGTGGGAATGAGGAGAAGTGAGTGGGAAATGGGCAGAACAGGGTGGGAATGAGGAGAAGTGAGTGGGAAGTGGGCAGAACAGGGTGGGAAGGAGGATAAGTGGGAGGAACAGGGTGGGAGTGAGGAGTAGTGGGAGGGAAGTGGGAGGAACAGGGTGGGAATGAGAAGTGGGAGGAACAGGGAGGGAAAGGGGAGAAGTGAGTGGAAAGTGGTCAGAACAGGGTGGGAAGAAGGAGAAGTGGGAGGGAAGTGGGAGGAACAGGGTGGGAATGAGGAGAAGTGAGTGGGAAGTGGGCAGAACAGGGTGGGAATGAGGAGAAGTGAGTGGGAAATGGGCAGAACAGGGTGGGAATGAGGAGAAGTGAGTGGGAAGTGGGCAGAACAGGGTGGGAAGGAGGATAAGTGGGAGGAACAGGGTGGGAGTGAGGAGTAGTGGGAGGGAAGTGGGAGGAACAGGGTGGGAATGAGAAGTGGGAGGAACAGGGAGGGAAAGGGGAGAAGTGGGTGGGAAGTGGGAGGAACAGTGTGGGAATGAAGAGAAGTGGGTGGGAAGTGGGCAGAACAGGCTGGGAAGGAGGAGAAGTGGGAGGGAAGTGAACAGGGTGGGAATGAGGAGAAGTGGGAGGAACAGGGTGGAAATGAAGAGAAGTGGGTGGGAAGTAGGCAGAACAGAGAGGGAAGGAGGAGAAGTGGGAGGAACAGGGTGGAAATGAGGTGAAGTGGGTGGGAAGTGGGCAGGTAGGGTGGGGGAAGAGATGAAAATCAGCAACCCCAGAGAATCAGCCTCTGTCCCCGGAGACTAGGAAATTCAGTCTGAAACGCAGACTCTGTGGGACAGATCTGGAGAGTTCCCAGACTTGCCCAGGATGTAGTTGGGTAAGAGCTGGTTATGGCTGTCTTGCAGACCTGACACGGGAGTGCTGCACGTTGTAGCTATAAACCTGCCTGTGTGTCTATGCAACCTGATGTGAACAGAAGTCAGACTTCAGTGAGATGGATGCACTCAGATGAAGTGGAGCCATTCTGGGGCAAACTATCTGCTCCATAGGTTACACTTAAGTGTTCGCTTTGATTTAAATTGTTTTTTTTTTTACTCCTTGAATGCTAGAGAGGTCTCCAGTTGCACTGCAAAACAATGTATTGAGACCCCTTCAGCATTCAAAGGGTTAAAAGCTACATTTAATGTGCAGAAATTTTCGGAATTTTTTTGTCTCCCCTATAGTGCAGATGAATTGCAGCACGCTAGCCTCCTGGACACATTCTAGAGTCAGAGAGGTCATTGATCCTTGTGTTCTAAAGAAAGGTAGAATCATTATGGAGATACCAATTGTACATTCTAGACGGATCTGACCTCTTGAAGTGAATCTGTCACCTTAAATTTATCACACATTGAAACCTGCCTATGTGTCCTGTTATCCAGAAGTCCAGCAGTTGTCTAGTTCTGGAGATATTTCCACGATTATTTTTCAGAAAAGTGAAATTGAAAGTCTCCTGGTGCAGCATTAGCATAGGAAACATCACTGAAAGGAAGAGTAATGTTTCACAATAAAAGCAGCTCCAATTAATCTTCATAGTATTTGGGCCATGGAGAGTCTTATTTCAATTCTGTCAGAGTTGTAGTACAAGAGTAATTGAATGATAAAGTATCCCCCTCCCTCCCCTTTTACTGATGTAACACTGCTCACCTCAGAGCAGCAAGACTGTCCGGATGGATCACAGAGAGGGACAATCTTCAGTGATCATAAGGACAAACCTGAAAAACCTGTCAAGTGGGGTGAAGGATTTCCTTATGTTCACAGTAAGAAGATTGTCCCTTGCTGTGACCTGTCCGGTCAAGAGACCAGATTCCACATCTGAGGTGAGTAGTGTTACATCAGTAAAAGGAGTGGGAGGGGGATACTTTATCATTCAATTACTCTTGTACTACAACTCTGACAGTACTGAAATAACACTCTCCATGGTCCAAATACTATCAAGATGAATCAGCTGCTTTTATTGTGAAACGTCCGCACATGCACGCTGCGATCACTTAAGGACCATGGAGCATTTTTTTTTTTTTAATCTGATTCCAGACCAAGTGTGAATATCTCCTTAACTGTATATTTGCTGGTTTATTGGCTAACGTGACATATAGGCAATTTTTAATGACGTTTTCAAATATGCAAACTTGAATCAAGGTGACGGGGTCCACTTTAACCATGTGAGTGCCAAAGAGGTATCTAACACATTGCAAACCAGCTAGTTGGATACCTCTCTCATTGTATATACAGACAGCAGCAGACACAGTCAGGGCTGGAAAAATATCAATGACCATCAGTCAGAGAAAAGAGTAATGAAATGAAAGTTAGTAGGCCACCCATTGTTAACCCTTTGAGTGCCAGACATTCAAAGGGTTAAACATTGAGAACAACACAATTTCTTAGTCACCAGATGTAATTTTATTTTAACTAGTTATATGTGATTAACTTAAGGTAAATTACATTCATTGGCCAAACAAATTAAGAGCCACGTAATCCCCCTTTAAACAGACCTGCAGAGGCCTCGGAGTGATAAAAAGGAATGAAATAAGGTTTCCCACCATCCGTCAGTCTAGTTGGGTGAAAGACGCGCTCCTAGATTTCTGACTAGCAGATAAAGTGTGTGTTAATAATGCACACGGTGACCTCACGTGGAAGAGTAATAGGATAGGTACAGGTAAGCCTTAACGCTATTCTCCCTGCAGTCCTCAGTCTACGCACGCTCCAGTCAGTATCAGTGTTATTATTCAACAGGAAATGTTTTCCAGATAGCCCTGCTTGATCACAGTTATGAAATCAGTGGATTGGTCATTGTGACTGATCCACCCGTATTCAGATGAGGACATCGGGAAAACATGACCTGTTGGTGTACCTGAAAACTGTAGTTAACCGTTTGAGTGCCAGAGAGGTCGCCAACGCATTGCAACTGGCACTCAGAGGGTTAAGAATCACCTCTCCAGATGACTGCTTTCCTGTCCCGTTCTCATATCTCTCTGTAGCTCAGTCTGGGTTAACCAGTCCGACGCTCCGGTTCCGCAGCTGCCATTCTGCGACAATATCCGCCGACAGGATTTCCATTTAGCGACCCTATAGCCATATTGCTCTTTTTCTTTACATCTGTAGCAGATGGCAGAAACAATTTGACATACTAAGGCCGTATGTCAGTGGTTCTCAGGCACGGCTCCATGGCACTTTGATGTGCCACAGACATTCACTTAGATGATGCTTCTTTTTTCTATGAAGGCTTTGACATGAGTTTGAAATGTATATTTCTCTGACGTCCAATACAGGTTACTGGTAACTTTCGGGGTAGACGATCCGCCCCTTTAATTGTAGGCAGGAGCAATTCTAGAATTGTATACAGTGGGTGGAGCCTACCTTCCCTCCTTGGCTGCAACTAGCCAACCAGCTCCAGAAAGATTTGTTCCTTGGTGAAGACAACACAGGTAAGAGAACAGTTCTGCTATAACTTTAGAATTTTTTATTTTTCTGTTAGAAATGGAATACCACCATTAGGCGGATTACCATAACTGACAATGCCCTTAGATGTGGCTAGCTCAGTGTCCAGGTGCTTTTTATGGACCTTAAGCCCTGGGGGAAAATCTTGGGTTCAAGTTCTTTCCTCAGGAGTTGCCCACTGAGGTTTCTTCTTAATACATGGTAATCTGAAGACAGAAGATCTGCAGGAAAGGTGAGCAACCCTTTGAGTGCTGCAGGTCCACTTGTCCCACGGTGCCCCTCCGCACAGGGGTTTTCATTTAGAGTTCCTATTGCACACTCCTGCACTCATTTGGTCTATCTGTATGTCTGTTGGGTGTTTTGGAGCAGGTTTATGTGGTACTTTAACCCTTTTAGCTGCTGGTTTTGCATCTTTTGGGGGTTTTCTGACACTTTTCCTACTGGTTCAGTGTTTTTTGGGTACCCTAACATGTTCTAGTGATGTTTCATACATTTTTATTTTTCTTTGTCAATTTAGTTTGCGTGCTTTACCGCATAGGCGCCATTGCTCCATTCACTCCTATGGGATTGTACAGTTTGGGACGTATCTCTGCAACCGCTTAACCCAGCGACTTCAGAGATGGCTCACATTTCTTGTCTGCCCTTGCTCTATCATCCGGTTCATGTGTCTAGTGTGCTGGAGGTCACAGGGGGCTTCGGGCACTGTTTGGGGTACTTTTTCTGGGAAAACTACGTTTCCCATGTGCGCTTGCTTCACGTGCTTGTTTCTGGTTGGCTCCCGCCGCGGCAGCCATTTTGTTCTATTTCCAGAACGTGTATCTTACGCAGGGCTTGGACTCTACTTCTCTCGTCTGCTGATTAACCCTTCGTCTGCCACATAAGTCTAGTTTAGTGATTTCTATGGTAAAACTTTAATCCTACACACTGTACTTGGATAATTTCTTATACTATAAGGTTATTTGACACTGTGAGAATGTCTGTTGGAGCTTGGGGCCAGACCTAAGATTAAGGATGCTGGGGTCTCTGTATCCTCTGTTGCACATTACTCTTCCTTTCATTTAGGGTTACCTAGAGAATTCTCAGGTCATTTTTGCCCAGCATGTTCTGATGTCCCTGAGAGTCTCCCAGGGACCTCCAGCCATGCATTAGAGCCAGTTTGGGTGCACGAGTTCAAGGCTGCTACCAGGGACCTTAGGTCTACATTGCAACGGTTTCCTCTGAGGAGGAACCGCTGGTGGATTCAGATGTTGAGGAATGTTCTGCTGTGGGCTCCTTGGAGATCCTTTTGAGGCTGATCTTGAGCCCTTGGCTGAGGGCCTGATCAGGGCTGTTTTGAATACCCTTAACATTCCCTTAGTTCAGGAGGTTCCTTCTGATCCCTCTGATGTGTTTCAGGAGCCTAAAAAGCCCCTTACTTTCTTTCCACCTAACCCCGCTCTTGAACACCTTGTGTCTGAAGAGTGGAAATCCCCGGACAGGAAACCTTCTGTGTCCAAGAAATTTGCCAAGATTTACCCCTTCTCTGAGGCAGCGCTTGCGCAGTTGGTTCATCCTCCCAAAGTGGATGCTCCTGTCTCCAGGTTATCTAAGTCTACTGCCTTGCCAGTTTCTGATGCGTCTGCTCTGAAGGACTTACAAGAATCAGGCCTCCGCTGATCAGTTGTGCAGGGCTGCCACTTGGTCGTCTGTGCACACCTTTTTGGAGCACTACTGTGTTGATTTGTTGGCATCGGCTGACGCCAGTTTTGGGAGGAAGATCCTGGAGGCAGTTTTGCCTGTCTAGGATCTTCGGTTCTTGGTGCTTCCTTCACTTGTGAGCCCTGTTGGCTCTAGTTCCATGTGCTGTGTAACAGTTTGGGTGTTGTTACCCCTGTTCAGTGTCAGTTGACACTTCTTTATTTGTTGGGCTATCTCTGATCTGCTTTGGTGACTTTGGGGGCCTTGCGCCTGGTCCTTGCCTTCCTTCCCACCTCTGGGAAACTCAATGGTTGAACATCCCAGAGTTACCAGTAACCTGTATTGGACGACAGAGGAAAGAGGATTTTAGTCTTACCTGTTAAATCCTTTTCTCTTAGCCCATACAGGACACTGGTCTCCCACCCTGTCAAGGGACCATGCTTGGCTCGCCTGTGGCAGACCGTGGGGGTCCTTCGGGGTCATGGTCACAGGAGTATTCTTTCCCTTATACTATCTAGTCAATAGTTAGTGTCTCAAATCTTTCTGGAGCTGGTTGGCTAGCTGCAGCCAAGGGGGGAAGGTAGGCTCCTCCCCCTGAATTCACTTCTAGAATTGTTCCTGCCTACTTAAAGGGGCGGATCACCTACCCCGGAAGTTACCAGTAACCTATATGGACTAAGAAAAAGTATTTAACAGGTAAGACTAATATCCTCTTTCATGGAAATTGTTAGGCACATTATATTTATAATTGTGAGACGTAACAATAACTTTATATTTTATGTAATATGCCCTTCATTATGCTCTTGAGAAGTAGCATAAAATATGTTAGAGGTGCCTCAGAAATCTCAGAATGCATGTTAGGGGTGCCTTGCGCAAAAATAGATTGAGAAATGCTGGTTTATGTTAAAAAAAAGTTAAATAACTCTGGAATAAACCAATTGAACTGTTTGGGATAAGTAAACATTGTCATTGATTTGATTGTGCTTTGAAGCACATGAATGCGAAGAGGTCTCTTATGTATTGCTTGAGGAGTGATTTGGGGGCAGACTAACTACACTGTATGGAACGAATAGGTCCCAAAATTCCATCTGATTTAATGGGGGGTTTAGAAGGATAGTAAGTATTGTTTCATAATAAAAGCAGCTCCAATTTATCTTCATAGTATTTGTGCCGTGGAGAGTGTTATTTCAATACTGTCAGAGTTGTAGTACAAGAGTAATTGAGTGATAAAGTATCCCCCTCCCGCCCCTTTTACCTAGTGTAAGTCACCTCCCCTCAGATGTGGAATCTGGTCTCTTGACCGAACAGCTCACAGCAAGGGGCAATCTTCTTACTGTGATCATAAGGAAAACCCTGCCCCCTTGACAGGTTTTCCCTTATGATCACTGAAGATTGTCCTTCTCTGTGATCCATCCGGACAGTCTTGCTGCTCTGAGGTGAACAGTGTTACATCAGTAAAAGGGGCGGGAGGGGGATACTTTATCATTCAATTACTCTTGTACTACAACTCTGACAGAATTGAAATAACACTCTCCATGGCCCAAATACTATGAAGATTAATCAGAGCTGCTTTTATTGTGAAACAGTACTATCCCTTTAACACCGTGCATGCTACGTATCTCTTTTAGGTATCTCTCTATCACTCTCTCAATCAGGGAGGGTTATAAAAACACAGTGCAGGTTGTGCTGATTCCAGCGCAGTCTTGCAGAATGAAGTATCTGTACGCATCCCTAACTTAAAGGGATATGTGATCGCCTTGTTTTGCAACATAAACGGCTATGTGATCACCTTAGTGCAAACATAGTCTAAGGGCCATCTAAGGCTACAAGCTACAAATTACCACCATCACCCCCCCAAAAAAAAATAATTCTTTGAGTGCCTGGGAGGAGGGGGGTTCAACGCATTGCAGCACAATGCAATCGATTCACAACGCCCTGGCAGTCAAAGGGTTTACTCTCTTATTGGAAGTGCTGAGCATTTGGAATAAAACACCTGCTACCTGATTGTAATCTGACCCCTTCCACTGCTCAGCAATGATTTGCAGGTCTCTTGGCAACATTTCAACACCTTACTCCGTCTCATGCATTCCTTGCAGAAAGATGTCGGGGACGGGGTGAAAGATCTCTCTGACTGCTCGGAGGACAGCAGCGAAGCTCAGTCCGACTCCCAGTCCTCAGAGCAAAGCAACAGCAGCAGTAGCAGCGCCAGCACCAGCAGCCACAGCGGAGGCATTAACCAGGACCCCAGGAGGAGCCGATGGAGAAGGAAAGGTAATAACATATTATGTGGCTTAAAGCAGGGCCGTCTAAACCGGTCCTTAAAGGAGCAGAAAACTTTTGTTATGAAAATATCTTTATTGTAGGGTTTTTATGTTGAGTAAAGCAAGGATACTCCCACTGCGGAGAGATGCATATTTCCAGAGTTATTAGTATAATCTTGTGGTTTATTTACATTAGCAGTGCCCTCTAGTGGCCAGATTCCAATTAGTTCTGTGGTTGCCAATAAACAGTTCTCCATAGAATGTGATTGAAACTGCCTGTCACTTCCTGTCAGTTAGATCTATCAGGAAGTAAACACAGTAAATTCACTTCCTGTCAGTTAGAACTATCAGGAAGTAAACAAAGTAAATTCACTTCCTGTCAGTCAGAACTATCAGGAAGTAAACACACAGTAAATTCACTTCCTATCAGAACTATCAGGAAGTAAACACACAGTAAATTCACTTCCTATCAGAACTATCAGGAAGTAAACACAGTAAATGCACTTCCTGTCAGTTAGATCTATCAGGAAGTAAACACAGTAAATTCACTTCCTTTCAGAACTATCAGGAAGTAAACACAGTAAATTCACTTCCTATCAGAACTATCAGGAAGTAAACACACAGTAAATTCACTTCCTGATTATTTGAACTTTTATAACATTTGACTAAAATAACTGACAGCGGCGGGAGCGACCTTGTTTTACCCAGTAGTAAAATCTCTATAACATATAGGTTTTCAGAAAAAAATTTTTGCTGCTCTTTTAAGGGCTGTGCACAGGCCAGAACGTGTAACCCTTTGTGCACCAGAGGGATGTCCAATGCAGTGCTTAGCATCTGTCACACAAAAGGGTTTAGGATATCCCTACTTAACCGTTTGAGTGCCAGAGGGGTACACAACGCATTGTAAAGCAATGCGTTGAGTACCCCTCTGGCACTCAAAGGGTTAAATAAGCAACAACGTTTCATTATAAAAAATGTTTTCTATTTTGTTGAGTAAAACAAGGGTGTTCTCACTACTGAGATTAGCTTTGTTTAAAAAAAAATTACAGCTAATTTGTGTCTTTCAGTTTGACCTGTTGTAACTTTTGCATGTTTTACTCATCAGGGACTTGTCTACTATTCATAACGAAACATTAGTACTCCTTTAAGAACTGATTAATTTTAAAGGGGAACTATCACCCTTATACAAGTTTACCTGATTGCCTTTTTTATATAGCGATAAGCTTTAATTGTTTTTTTTTTATATAAAACGCATGCTGTGGCAAAATGTACATTATTAAAAATGAGCCGTGGTCTTACTTTCAGACAGACCGCAGTTACAGCTCCGTACTGCAGCCTGTCAATCTTCTTCTGTTCCCTCCCAACTATTGTTGTGTTCCAACCTCCTCAAATGATAGTGGATTTCTCCCTGTAAGTTGGTTGGAACGTGACAATACTTGGGGAGAGAACAGAAGAAGATTAACAGACTGCGGTGCAGAGCTCTAACCGCCGTCTGTCCTGAACTAAGGCCACGGTTCATCCTATAATATAAAAGGCCAGATGTATGTTTGTCTGATGCAGTCATACACAGTAGAAACTGACTTGTTCTCGAGCTCCCCATAGCTGTCGCTGCTAGCGCTGCATCTTCCACTAAACCGATAATGGTTTGGATGAGTTCATCACCCGCTCCTGGAACGACAGCTTGCTCATTTTGTGTCTACCACAGAGCCATGCGACCGACTAGCGGCGAAATCCTCCCAGGCTGTGCCTTCATGGTGGTCTCCATGCTCCCCCTGCTGCCGTTTACGCACTTTGGCTGGTGTACATAGTCTTTTACACTAGTTTTTAATAATGTAAATGTATGCATTTTATAAAAAAAACAAACACCGATTAAAGCTTATCGCTATATAGAGATAGCACTGAGGTAAACTTATATTGGGGTGATAGTTCCCCTTTAAATAACTCACCTGCCCATGTAGGGTTGCAAGATGATTCCTTTAACTCTTTGAATGCCTAGAGGGGAGTGCAACGCATTGCAAAGCAATGCGATGCACACCCCCTGACATTTAAAGGGTTAAAAATGGGCACATGAAAAAATGCCTGCTGCAGGGCTATAGTGGTTCGCACGTGTCCATTTGTGTCCAGTTTTAAAGGGATTTTCTGGGAACCCTACCTATGCTCAAGAAGAGATCCCCTAAAACCCTCCCCAGTATACAGGCCGGGCGGATGGTTGGACACCACTAATATATAAAGTATACGCGTGAATCTGCACTCATTTCTGCTTTATTTGTATAACTTTTGGTGTGCCAGAGGAGTATCTAACCTACTGGGAAGTAATGCTTTGGATTCAACTCTGTCATTCAAAGAATTATGACCGGATTGCATGTAAGGCAGATTAGACCAGTCCTAAATGCTGAGCTGTGGGTGTGGCCAGGCTCGTCCCAATCCAGACGGCCTCTCCTCATTATCATGAGCGGTGTATTTACCAGTATAGTATACAGACTGGACAGTACACTGGTATATAACTTATAACCATACCTCGGAGCTTTGAGAAGTAGCTCACCCTGAGATTTATAAAAATAAAAAAAAAAAGCCACCTTTGCTACCATGTTTAAAGTCAGTATAAATATAATTTAGTTATCGTGCAACTAAAGAAAATGGACCAAAAGTACTGATAATGATAACTGTTCATCATCACTGATGAAGAATGACCAGTTCAGTACTTTTGGTCTATTTTCTTTAGTTGCACAATAGATTATATATATGCATTTGGTATATGTGACCCAGCCTCAACATTTTGCATTTTAACATGCCTAGCTTAAAGGGATAGTAATTGTTAATTTTAAGTTGATTTAATATTGTAGACATTAAAATAAGATTAACATCAATGTAAGTCTTATCTCTCAAACCTTTATGGTTTGAGAGATATAACTTGCTAAAGTTACCTTTTCCTGTCTGTTTTACTCAAGTCTGCCATCTAGCTGACAGCTGTAGATTCCAGTCATTTGACCAGACAGAGGCGCTTCAGCAGAGCTGAAATCAGGCTGTTTAGAGATAAATACTTAATTGGAACGGTCTACAAACTGTGCTTGCAAACCAGGCACACTTTGTAGACCGTTCCAAATTAAGTATTTAACTTTAGATATCGTTATGTTGGCGTTGCTGAAGAGCCACATCTGGTCAAGCGACCAGAATCTGCTTCTGACAGCTGTACAGCTCGTCAAGCAGAAAGGGGAGGGACCAGAGAACTTTATTTTCCTATATCCATAATGGTTTGAGAGATACGAATAAGTGCAAGTACTCTCTTTTAATTGTATATACTACATAGTTTTTACTTTTTTTTCTGACATTACTATCCCTTTGAAGACACAGACCAGTAAGTACTACCATCACTAGACAGGGGCACATGGCAGGGCCCTGCTAAAAAACAGGTTGTCCCCCTGTCTAGCTCCAACTTGATCAAAGTCTCAACTTACCCCATGATCAATGATATTAGGCTCTACCCTTGTTAAAAAAGATGATGGACTTACTGGCCAACAGTGGCTGAACTGTAGAGGTGCACAGTGGATGTTTTCTGCTTCTCCCGCTCATGTACCCTGCGCCGCCAATGCAACAATGTAATCACACTGTCATCTGCATCATCACAATCACATTGGCTGGCTCATCAGATCAGCTAGGTGAGGGTCACATGTTTTGTTGTGGATATTGCTGGTCCGGGAATCAGATTCCATGAAGGCATCCGCTGCAGGGTCAGGGACCATCGCCGGTCATACTATTATTATTATTTACAACCGGTTTAAGCTGTGCAATAGCAGCAAATACTGCATGATCCTTACTCGGAGAACTGAGGGTTTCATCCGGAGACAGTGCTGCAAATCCGGAGTCTCTGGACGAAACCTGGAAAGTTCCCTGCTGTGATTGTAACTGAGAGCAGCGGGTTCGATATAGTAGCGGATTTATTTTGGCGGTATGATGAGAACACTTCACTTTAGTGGAGAAGGCACATTTTGTGATATACCATAAGAATTAGGTATGCAAGGGGAGGGGGTTGACAGAGACAGTGATCATTAACGTATGATGCTGGGATAAAGCTGTCTGCTTTGTAATGTTATGTCTCCATAGTCGTGTATTTTAAAGTGATAGTAGACCTGTGTTTGACTTTACATTATTCTGCAAGTTCCTGTACTTTTATAGTGTTGCTCCTGATTCACATTGATCTTTATGTACTGAGTCTGATGGGTCCTGAGCTTTTGTGAGATGAATGGGGATGGTTATATACAAAAAGTCCCATATTCCCACTGTACTAAAGGGGGTAGAGGGCTATTTGTGACTCCTCTAGGGGCTAACTGCTGCTGATTTAACACCTGAAGGTTATGCACTAAGGCGTGATGAATTGGAGATAAATTCTCCAGTGATATCACTTCTCCACTTCCTGTGTTATTATATGAGGCCTATGCACTATGGTGTGATAAAGAGGTGATAAAGTGGAGATGACTTCTCCAGTTCCTATGTTATTCTATGGAGCCTATGCACTAAGCCGTGATAAGGAGGTGATAAAGTGGAGATGACTTCTCCAGTGATATCACTTCTCCAGTTCCTATGTTATTCTATGGAGACAGTTCACTAAGATCTCCAAAGCTGGAGAAATCTTAATACAGAATAACATAGGAAGGTGAGAAGTGATAAACTGGAGAAGTCATCTCTGCTTTATCACTCCTTTATCACCGCTTAGTGCATCTCCCCTTTTCAGTGTCAGAAAGATGTGATATACATTGCTCAGCCCCTCCTCCCGTCACTCAAAGGGTTAACTGCAGTGGTGATTTTACACTGCATTGTATTGTGGACCGTAAAACAAAGAAAACAGAGCGTACCCTTGTTTTACTCAGGAGGATAAAGCCTAAAATATATATTTTACATATTAAAGGGATAGTAATACTTTATTATTACTATCCCCCATATTGTAGATATTTACAAAATAAATTAATAGCCCCCAGGTTCATCTCTCAAACCTTTGTGGTTTGAGAGATAACTGAAGGCAAAGTTCCCCCCTCCCTCCCCCTTCCATGAAGTCATCGTTGTACTAACTTTACTGCAGGGGAAGTCTGTCGTACAATAGGCTTGCGGCTCTGCAGTTGAGCCGAGATCACGTTAGTAAAAGATAATTATTTCACTGAAACGGTCTTCTACATATGCTTGGTTTGTGCTTGGTTTGCAAGCACACATAGAAGACCTTTTCAGTGAAATAATTATTTGTCACTAACGCGATCGCTGCTCTGCTGCAGAGCCGCCTGATGAGTCAGACCGGATATCCCTGCAGTAAAGTCAGTACAACGCTGACTTCAGGGAAGGGGGAGGGAGGGGGGAACTTTGCCTTCAGTTATCTCTCAAACCATTGAGAGATGAACCTGGGGGCTTTACATTATTTTGCTAATATCTACAATATGGGGGATAGTAATAATAAATTATTACTATCCCTTTAAGCGCTACTCTCTCTGTTAACCCTTTGCATGCCAGAGGGGTACGCATCGCATTGCAAAGCAATGTGTTGCGTATCCCTCTACCACTCAAAAGGTTAATCATTAGGAATATGTATTTGTCCCCTGTGGTGCAATTGGTTTGCTTCAAAATTGGTGTCTAATACATAAAGCACCATGAATGATATACGTGCTGGAGGCTTCGGACATCCGCTAGCAGGCAGAATGATTAACCCTTTGAATGCCAAAGGGGTGTGCAGTGCATTGCAAAGCAGTGTTTTGGCACTCATCGGGTTAAATGTTAGCCGTTAAACGTTTTGCGTGCCAGAGGGATATGGAAAGCAGCGGACTGCACACACACAACTCTGGCACTCCAAAGAGTTAAACCTACGCGTGCCCGCGGGTTGTGCAACAAACTGCGATGCCTTGCAAACCTGTCAGGCACTCAAAGGGTTATGTACAGAACCCCCCCAATAATAAATCCGCAATTCTGCTCTAATTGACTAATTATATGGGATTTCCTCCATCGGTTGCTGCTGTGAGACGTGTAATTAAATGGGTTAATTTGCCTTGTTCAGTCACTAGAGTCTAGTCACACGCCTCCCACGCCTGCATTACAAGGAAACGAGGAGAGGCAGACCAGGAAGGGTTTCTGTTCATAAAATGTTTTCCCATAGGTTTAGGTTAGTAAAGTAGTATTAGGAAAGCTGTTTTTTCTTTTTTGTTTTTTTTTTCCTTAATGTAAATCCTTTTGCAGTTATTCTACTTTTAAAGGGATAGTATTACTTCAAAATTACTATCCCTCATACTGTAGCCCTTAATAAACTGAGTTAAATGACACCAGCGGCATCTCTCAAACCTTTATGGTATAAGAGATAGCCGCTTTCAAAGTTTCCTCTCCCCTGCTGTCAGCGTTCTGCTGCCAGCAGGGGAATCCGGTCTCTGAATCAAGTGGAGGCTCTTCAGCAGAGCCGATATTTCGTTATGGAAGGAATAATTATTCATTGAAACAGTCTTCTACATGTGCTTTGTAAACAAGCACATGTAGAAGACTGTTTCAATGAATCATTTTTCCTTCCATAACGAGATATCGGCTCTGTTTAAGAGCCTCCGCCTGTCCCGGGACCGGATTCTCCTGCTGGCAGCAGAACGCTGACAGCAGGGGAGAGGAAACTTTGAAAGCGGCTATCTCTTACACCATAAAGGTCTGAGAGATGCCGCTGGTGTCATTTAACTCAGTTTATTAAGGGCTACAATATGAGGGATAGTAATTTTGAAGTAATACTATCCCTTTAAGTCAGATAGAGCTGTGCCGAAGAATCAGCGTACGGCATTATGCTGACCGGCACAGCTCTATCTGACTGCCTATTTCTCCTCCCAGCTGCCCCAGGGAGAGCGTTCACACTTCCCTTAGGTGTGCTGTGAACGGCTCCTAGCATTACAGCAAGCTCCGGCATAATACTAACCGTAGCTTGCTGTAACGCTAGGAGCCGTTCACAGCACACCGAAGGGAGGCGTGAACGCTCTCCCTGGGGCAGCTGGGAGGGAGGTGGGAGGAGAAATAGGACGTGCAGAAGAGCTGTGCTGTGCACATTATGCGGCAGCTCCAATTAATCTTCATAGTATTTGAGCCATAGAGTGTGTTATTTCAATACTGTCAGAGTTATAGTACAAGAGTAATTGAATGATAAAGTATCCCCCTCCCGCCCCTTTTACCCAGTGTAAGACACCTCCCCTCAGATGTGGAATCTGGTCTCTTGACTGGACAGATCACAGCAAGGGACAATCTTCTTACTGTGATCATAAGGAAACCCTGCCCCCCTTCACAGGTTTTTCAGGTTTTTCCTTATGATCACTGAAGATTGTCCCTCTCTGTGATCCATCCAGACAGTCTTGCTGCTCTGAGGTGAGCAATGTTACATCAGTAAAAGGGGCGGGAGGGGGAAACTTTATCATTCAGTTACTCTTGTACTACAACTCTGACAGTAGTGAAATAACACTCTCCAAAGTCCAAATACTATGCAAGCACACTTTGTAGACATTTCCAATTAATTAATTCTTTATAGATAACGCGATCTCGGCTCTGCTGCAGAGCCACCTGCTGGTCCCCGGACCGGAATATCCTGCTGTCAGCTAGACACTGATGTCAGGAGAAGGGGAGGGAGGGGCAAACTTTCACTGCCTATTTCTCTCAAACCATAGCGGTTTGAGAGATAGGGTTTGCACCATTCTGCTTATTTTCTAAGGTTCTATGAAACTGTAAAACGTTTTTATGGGACATTACAGTCCCTTTAAGGAGTTGTTCACACTGGTTGCTGAATCACTAAGATTCAAATGCATGAAAAATTATGTATGAAATTTAGTACCTTGTCTTACGGTACTGGTTCACACTAATAAAAAAGGCAACACAAGCCGAATTGTAATGATTTTTGCTGCGTCTTTGAGTCCAACAATGAGTTATCTGAAGTACATACACTATGTGGAAATGCACCACATAAGGCAGGTTACCCTAATTACTGTCTGATGTTGAATGTGAAGAAAAGGATTATAGGTGGAAAAGCATAGAGTCATGAGAGTCAAATAGCATTGTCAATATCTGTATATATATAATTTGCTAGGATGCGTCACTCCCTGTGTGCGTAACACGCATGGACTCAGAGAGCAGTGTCTCCTAGCAAATTGCGCGTGTGTGGCGATTAAGGGGAAAGCAGCATTAGAACTGCACGCTCTGGGGATCACTGCAATACTGCCGCTGTTCCCCTTCCCCTCCGCCATGTGGAGGAACAGAAGAGCTGGTGGAGGGGAAAGCAGTGGTAGAGGCACACTCCGGAGATCACCGCAATACCGCCACTGTCCCCCTACCCCTCTGCCATGTGGAGGAACAGAAGAGCTGGTGGAGGGGAAAGCAGTGGTAGAGGCACACTCCGGAGATCACCGCAATACCGCCACTGTCCCCCTACCCCTCTGCCATGTGGAGGAACAGAAGAGCTGGTGAAGGGGAAAGCAGTGGTAGAGGCACACTCCGGAGATCACCGCAATACCGCCACTGTCCCCTTTCCCCTCCGCCATGTGGAGGAACAGAAGAGCCAGTGGAGGGGAAAGCAGTGGTAGAGCGGCACACTCCAGAGATCACCGCAATACCGCCACTGTCCCCCTACCCCGCCGCCATGTGGAGGAACAGAAGAGCTGGTGAAGGGGAAAGCAGTGGTAGAGCGGCACACTCCGGAGATCACCGCAATACCGCCACTGTCCCCTTTCCCCTCCGCCATGTGGAGGAACAGAAGAGCCAGTGGAGGGGAAAGCAGTGGTAGAGCGGCACACTCCGGAGATCACCGCAATACCGCACTGTCCCCCCCTCCCCCGCCGCCATGTGGAGGAACAGAAGAGCTGGTGAAGGGGAAAGCAGTGGTAGAGCGGCACACTCCGGAGATCACCGCAATACCGCACTGTCCCCTTTCCCCTCCGCCATGCAGAGGAACAGAAGAGCTGGTGGAGGGGAAAGCAGTGGTAGAGAGGCACACTCCGGAGATCACCGCAATACCGCCACTGTCCCCTTTCCCCTCCGCCATGTGGAGGAACAGAAACGCTTCTGCATGACCTAGACACCATCGAATGATGGGCTTTAACCTGGTATAAATATATTTACATTTATATGCTAAATGAATGAGTATCTCAGTATTGATGTAGGATTCAGTGTAGCAAAAAACTCACAAGAGTGGTATAAAGGTGATACCTTTTAATGGCTACTGAGGACATAACAAGTGCAAACTTTCAGGACACTAAGGTCCCTTCTTCAGGCGTAGGGTTAACAAACAAAGCTAGAATAACGCTGCATTTATATTTACAGAGAATGACATACATGTATATGAGTACACAGTGGGGGTCAGTTAACTTAGTAATCATACAGTCTGCATAGATATGAATTGATATGCACAGGGTTAGATCATAGTCCTGGGAACAAGGAAATGTTCATTAACACAGAGGTGTGAAGAGCCTGTTAGTCTGTGACTTGAACAGATCTATCTGTATACAATCAAATACTAAAATGTTCTCTCTATTATAATGAGACATGAAGCCCATCCCCAGGTTCACTCCTGTTTTTAATTTGTCAAATACATCCATTCATTTAAATTCCCAGATTTTTCTTTCCCTTTGTGTTCTAAAGTTTCCTTTGAGTATAGTGACTATGTATTACCTTTTTATTAGACTAACATTCAGTTATAAGAAAACTCTTATGAGTGCATCAAGCTCCCTTTGTTAAGTCAAAAGCATACTGTGAGTAAAAAATGAAATCTATACGTTAGATTCCCAGCTAAGGAAAACGTAAACCGATAAGCTACAAATCATATCAAGTTCATAGCAAGTGGAATGCAGGGGAAGGGGAGATGGCAAGCCAGGAGAGGAGGAGAGACAGAGACACAGATCCGTAGTGCGTAGAAGTAAATGTGAGGGAAAAAGAAAAAACATATGAGGAAGATGGGTAAACATGAAGTAAAACAAAATAAATTGAAGGACATATTATATAACGTTTTGGTTTTACCAGATTTGCTGGTACACAGTGGCAAGAATCACAAGACCAAAGTTGCTGGAGACTTGCTAGAGAGGCCTTCATTGTGTAGATGACTGACAGTGTCTAAAGATGATATACATAATCAATACTAAACACCCAAGACAAAGACCAAAGACAAGAAGGGTTGATGAAATTACCAAATTAGCTGGTACACAGTGGCAACAAAAAGCACAAGACCAAGCTGGAGGCTTGCTGAGGGAGGCCTTCATCCTGCAGTGGATCGACAATGGCTGAAGATGTTGATATATATACCTGTATACACCATTTGAAGACAACGGCACTCACAGGACTTCTTAAAGCGTAATTATGTGCTGATTTATTAGAATCAACGTTTCGGCCCTACCATGGGCCTTTCCCTTGTGATCTGTGATCGCAGCGTGCAGTGAAGGTGTGCTGCAGTGGAACGTCAGTGCTCTCATTGGCTAGATATCAATGTCCGCCAATGAGATCGCTCCAGCTTACAGGCTGAAATCCTCCGTCATTGGAAGAGGCTGCCTAGAGCAGTGGATCTCAACTCCTGTCCTCAGGACCCACTAACAGGCCAGGATGTGATGATTTCCTTGTTAGATCACAGGTGAGTTAATCAGTGTGAATGAGCCTCTGATCACATGATTTCCTTGTTAGAGCACAGGTGAGTTAATCAATGTGAATGAGCCTCTGATCACATGATTTCCTTGTTAGATCACAGGTGAGTTAATCAATGTGAATGAGCCTCTGATCACATGATTTCCTTGTTAGAGTACAGGTGAGTTAATCAGTGTGAATGAGCCTCTGATCACATGATTTCCTTGTTAGAACACAGGTGAGTTAATCAATGTGAATGAGCCTCTGATCACATGATTTCTTTGTTAGAACACAGGTGAGTTAATCAATGTGAATGAGCCTCTGATCACATGATTTCCTTGTTAGAGCACAGGTGAGTTAATCAATGTGAATGAGCCTCTGATCACCACACCTGTGCTCTAGCAGAGAAATCCCTAAGTCTTGGTCTGTTAGTGGGTCCCGAGGACAGGAGCTGAGAAACACTGGCCTAGAGGGAGGGGAGCAGGGGCAGAGTGGCAGACTGCAGTACAGAGCTTGGAACCACAGTTTATCTGTAAGTAGGTGCAAGACAGCTTTTATTACTTCAATTCTGACAAAACAGAGGTTTTAAAAAAAGAAATAAATACAGATTTACACACATTCGCTATATACTCTATTAAAGGGATAGTAATACTTCGTTTTATCTTTATTTTATTTTGTAGGAATTAAAAAACATGAAGAACGATATAAGTCTTATCTCTCAAACCTTTATGGTTTGAGAGATATTCACAAGCAAAGTTTCCCCTCCCGCCCCTTTTACCTAGTGTAAGCCATCTCTTCTCAGATGTGGAATCCAGTCCATAGACCAGACAGATAACAGCAGGGGACAATCTTCTTCCTATGAGAACAATGAAAGCCGTGCCCCACCTTGACAAGTTTTTCAGATTTTTCTCTTATCTTAATTGAAGATTGTCCCTCTCTGCAATCTACCTGGGCACCTCCCTTCTGATCTGGCTGAGCAGTGTTACATCAGTAAAAGGGGCGGGAGGGGGATACTTTGTCATTGAATTACTCTTGTATTACAACTCTGACAGAATTGAAATAACACTCTCCAAAGTCTAAATACTATGATGATTAATTAGAGCTGCTTTTATTATGAAACATTACTATCCCTTTAAGGCTAACTTGTATAGAGGTGATACATCCCCTTTAATGCAAACGTTTGGCTCCTATATGTGGCCATCTTCCGTTTTGCTTTATTTAGCAAAATTGTGTGTTTCTTCCTGTCTGTGCTTCCTTTATGGTCTTGCACATTTCTACATATTCTACCCTGTTTCTAGTATTATCATTTTGCTTAATTTCTCTTGACTTTTTCATCATGGCAACTATTTCTTTTGATATTCAGGTTGGTTTTTCTTGTTTTACAGTAAGTGCAAGAGCAGTGTCTACGATAGTCTCAATAAAGTTTTCATTGTAGGAGAAATGTCCGTGTCTGGAAGGTCTTGCAGTAAACTGAAGCGATTAGGCAGCGCTAACTGAAAATTCTTATTGTTCAGTAGCTCTCACTAGATGGTCGCTTCTAATGTTAACACAAATTAAGACTGAGCACTCAGTGAATATCATTTTATTGTTTGCGAGTACAAAGTCGATTTCACTTGTATTACCATTATTTTTACTTATGCTACTATAAGTACGTGATATTTAAAATGATATCAACCTGTTTCATTTTAAACTGCTAACGTTCCACTAATACTATGACATTATTGAGTAGTATTTGACCTCACTTGTTTCATTGTTACTTTCTCAGTCTGGCTCTTGAGGAGAAAAGTTTGGACACCCCTTTAGTGCATCATTGGTTCTGGTTTCATAACAAGCATTAGAACAAAGGTCAGCAAATTTTGGACAAGGGGGAAATACACTAAGGTTTGATGAAATCACTAGTGGCGAGATGCAAGAAACGTTTGTATTGGATAAAGGCATTTTTGTGCGCAGATAGATTTTTCACATTTTCTAATCCAGGAAGCTAAATATCGAACTCTTCTTGGATTGCGCATGACAATTTTACGTCAACACTACACAGACGTATAAATTCATTCTCAATAGCAGTTCCTGCATTAGGCGCGTTCACTATTCCACTCACACAGATTCGTTAATCTTAGCCACGCCCACAAAAAAAATATACACAGCCGTTCGCTAATCTTGAATTTTCATGCGCAATTCAACTAAATCATGCGCAAACCTATTCCCTAGTGGTTTTCACATGGGAAATAGCGATTGCGCATGTCTCCTGCATCGCGCCATAAGTGTGTCTGGCAATGTCTCCACAAAATGGAGAATACAACACATAACCTGTGTACTAAGAACTGTCTATGCACAGGTAGACTGAGAAACACTGATTTGTGGCATTTGAGGTTTTTCTAATCATACCTCCCAACATTTCAAATTGCCAAAGAGGGACACTTGTGCTTTAGGGGGCGTTGCTGGGGTGTGGTTGGTGGGCGGGGCATTCTCGAGAAGTTTTAGGCTATTTCATGACCTATTGATACCACCTTGTGTAACCTAATAAATGACTTATAACAAGACCAAAGTATTTTATTTACACAGACTATTTTATAAACACATATACTGACATTTATACAAACAATAATGTGAGCTGTATTGCTGTAGAGTAAAATAATACACTTATACACACATCATGCAATCTGATCTCCTAAAAAGAGGGACATCAGGGTGAGAAAGAGGGACAGAGGGATTAGGGTCTAAAAGAGGGACACTTGGGAGGTATGTGTAATTCTGGATGTGTTGAGGAGGGTTCACCTTTAAAAGGTTGCATGCAAAAGAGAATGCAACCTTTTCATTCATTTACCATGTCGCCATGGTAAAAATGGAGACCTGAGAATCTCGCACTGCATGAAAGCGCGAGATTCGAAGGTCACGTATTAAAACACTGCAATGTACCTTATAAACAGCTATCCTCCTCAGAGCTGCTTCTCTCCCTCTTTATAAATAAATATGCACTTTGAAATATCTTCTTGTTAATGTACCAGCCTCCTCAGAACTGTTCCAGCCTCTCTCTCCCTCTCTCTGACAGCTCGGGTGCACTTTGCCCGCTCATAGGCCTCTCTCCACTCTGTCAGTCTGCAGGCAGAGAGAAAAGATACTTCAAAGTGCATATTTATTTATAAAGAGGGAGAGAGAGGCTGGAGCAGCGTTGAGGAGGCTGGGTACATTAACAAGAAGATACTTCAAAGTGCATATTTATTTATAAAGAGGGAAAGAGAGGCCGGGGCAGCGCTGAGGAGGCTGGGTACATTAACAAGAAGATACTTCAAAGTTCATATTTATTTATAAAGAGGGAAAGAGAGGCCGGAGCAGCACTGTGGAGGCTAGCTGTTTATAAAGGTACACTGCAATGCTTTATAATGCGACCTGAGAATCTTGCTCTTTCATGCAGTGCGAGATTCTCAGGTTGCCATTTTTACCATGGTGACATGGTAAATGAATGAAAAAGTTGCACAATCTTTTGCATGCCACCTTTTAAAAGGATAACGTAGAGGCGGGCAAGTGCGGAGAGCAGACTTCAGCACCAGCCCTCCCTTAACCATCTGAGTGCCACTGGGATCTGCAATTCACTGCAATCCCCCTGTGGCACTCAAAGGTTATACATAGTCTCCTGCCCCACTACACAGGTGATTCAAGTACACTTAGAACTGGGAGATCAGCTGCTACATGTATTGGCTGATCTGCCGGTTCTGTGTTTACATGAACTGACAGATTGGCTGTTACACGCACACAACAGATTATCCGCAGGTCAGCTGATTCATGTAAACAAAAGACTCTGCCACTCTCCACTCTGTTTGACTTGCAGAGTATGTCAGAGTCTTTTGTTTACATGAATTAGCTGATCAGCAGGTAGCCCTCTGTGTACGTGTAACAGCTGATCTGCCGGTTCTCTGTGTACTTGAGTCAACTGTTAAGCTGCGCAATGGACTGTGTTTGTTATAACCCATTGAGTGACAAAGGGGTGTGTAGTGCATTGCACAGAAATGTGTTGTACATCCCTATGGCACTTGGCACTCAATGGGTTAAGGGAGAGCAACTTTTCTCTCTGCTTCCCAGAACAGAGATCGCAAACTGTATTCTGTGGCCACATAGAAAGCTTTGGGAAATTTTGGTCTGTGAACCTCGATGGCAAAGACAAGTATTGGAGCTTGGTACATGTGGTGACTAGCCACACTAACACAGAAACACACCACAGGAATGCAACAATGGCTCTTTAAAGAGATAGTTATACTTCTTTTTAACTTTATTTTATTTTGTAGGCATTAAAAAAAACATGAAGAATGATATAAGTCTTATCTCTCAAACCTTTATGGTTTATGAGATATTCACAAGCACAGTTTCCCCTCCCGTCCCTTTTACCTAGTGTAAGCCATCTCTTCTCAGATGTGGAATGCAGTCCATAGACCAGACAGATAACAGCAGGGGACAATCTTCTTCCTATGAGAACAATGAAAGCCCTGCCCTCCTTGACAAGTTTTTCAGGGTTTTCCCTTATCTTAATTGAAGATTGTCCCTCTCTGCAGTCTACCTGGGCACCTCCCTTCTGATCTGGATGAGCAGTGTTACATCAGTAAAAGGGGCAGGAGGGGGATACTTTGTCATTGAATTACTCTTGTACTACAACTCTGACAGATTTGAAATAACACTCTCCAAAGTCCAAATACTATGATGATTAATTAGAGCTGCTTCTATTATGAAACATTACTATCCCTTTAAGCTGCATTTCAGTACTCACGTGAGCCATTTCAAAGGCGACAATGCAACATGGTAAACCTGGCAGCAGCATAGCCAAAGTGTGGCGATGTAGGCATATTTGAGGGATAATTGCAGGGGTTAGATGGTGAAGACACCTTAGTGCATATAACTTCATGGATTCAAATCCAATTAGTCATCATGTTGACAAACTGGACCCTTATTGAACCTTAGCACATCACCCCCAGTTGTCTGAGACTACAGCTGCTTGTTAAGGACAATAGGAAATGTAGTCTTCAACAGCTGCGGTGGCAAGGTTTGCTGACCCCTGCCCTAGAATAGAAGGAGGGAAAATAAAGCGAATAGTCAGTATTTTCTATTAATATGGTGTGCAACACAGTATTATTATACACAGCCCATGAATAAAGGTGCAGATTTTCTGTTAGCCTATTTATAAACCAATTATAATTTTACTAGTTGAACAGCCCGTTACACGGGCCACAGTGCCTCTGGCAGCTGGTCGCGGGGCAGTCATGTGCAGTAGAGTCTGCCCGCGCCACTGCTGATACAGAGCTGGATGCTCCTTCGGAGAGCCCAGCTCTGTATCAGCCACGGCGCGGGCAGTCTCTACTGCGCATGACTGCCGCACGCACAGCAATGTCAACTGCGCATTTCAGACGTTACACACGATTTAGCGAATGATTATATAGGATAATGTAAACCTATTTGAGCAAGAGCTAATCCCATAATTTCTTGCAAGTGGACCCTCTGTCTGTGCACCAAACCCTTACACTCAATCTGGACTCTTTTGTACTTATATTAAAAGAAAGAGACTTAGCCGTCCAACTCCCAATGACGTCCCTTTTTTCAGCTACTTGACTAAAACAGGAAGCAACTTTTAACATGTGATCAGTAAAACCACTTCCTTATATGTGAAAAGAAAAAAAAAGTGTTTTCTGCAGTGGCAGCAAAGATTCAGTTTATATTTTACAGAAAGTAATTGTACACGGATAATTAATGATAACGTGACGTTAGGAGCTGTTGGATTTGTAGACAAATACGCACATCATCTTGGCTAAAACGTAAACGTCTTGTTAGATCGGGGAAAGAGGCAATATGCATAGAGAACAGCACAATGGAGCGGCATCCAGAGGTAAGGCGGTTCCACTGCCACACAGCTGCAGAATGAGGCCATTAGAGAACCGTTGTCTTTACCCATATAGCCATTTTAACCCTTTTGAGTGATAGAGGGCTGTCCAACGTGTTGCTTCTCAATGTGTTGGACACACTCTTCTTGCTCTCTTGGGTGTTGCTTACCCAATATACAGACATAGTTTGTGTAATTATCTTTAAAGATATACGAAAACCTAAAAAAAGAAAATTGCTTATATCTTTTTAAATATCATGTATTTACAGTTAACATCTATAAAGCTTTATTATTTTATGATAGACCCATAAATTGTAATCATGTGTCCTGTATAGACGCTGTTTGTAATTTGACAAGGGGGGTGATTCACTAAGCAGTGATAAAGTAGAGATAACTTCTCCAATTATATCACTTCTCCAATTCCTATCTTATTCTATGGAGCCAACGCACTAAGGGGGAGATTCACTGAGCGGTGATAAAGTAGAGATAACTTCACCAGTGATATCACTTCTCCAATTCCTATGTTATTCTATGGAGCCAAGTCACTAAGGGGGAGATTCACTGAGCGGTGATAAAGTAGAGATAACTTCTCCAGTGATATCACTTCTCCAATTCCTATCTTATTCTATGGAGCCAACGCACTAAGGGGGAGATTCACTGAGCGGTGATAAAGTAGAGATAACTTCACCAGTGATATCACTTCTCCAATTCCTATGTTATTCTATGGAGCCAAGTCACTAAGGGGGAGATTCACTGAGCGGTGATAAAGTAGAGATAACTTCACCAGTGATATCACTTCTCCAATTCCTATCTTATTCTATGGAGCCAACGCACTAAGGGGGAGATTCACTGAGCGGTGATAAAGTAGAGATAACTTCACCAGTGATATCACTTCTCCAATTCCTATGTTATTCTATGGAGCCAAGTCACTAAGGGGGAGATTCACTGAGCGGTGATAAAGTAGAGATAACTTCTCCAATTATATCACTTCTCCAATTCCTGTGTTATTCTATGGAGCCAACGCACTAAGGGGGAGATTCACTGAGCGGTGATAAAGTGGAGATGACTTCTCCAGTGATATCACTTCTCCAGTTCCTATGTTATTCTGTGGAGCCAACGCACTAAGATTTCTTCATCTTTGGAGAACTTAGTGCATAGGCGTCATAGAAAACCATAGGAATTGGAGAAGTGATAAACTGGAGAAGTCATCTCCACTTTATCACCGATTAGTGAATCTCCCTCTAAGATTTCTTCAACTTTGGAGATCCTAGTGCATAGGCTTAATAGAATAACATAGGAACTGGAGAAGTGATATCACTGGAGAAGTCATCTCCATTTAACACCGCTTAGTGAATCTACCCCAAGAACTAATTCAGTTAAAGGAACACTAACACCTTCAGTTAAGGGAACACTAACACACTTAAATCCACTATACTTCCTGCACCATCTGTTAAACGTTTCTGTTTTCAGAGGCCTAAAATCTAGTCTTTCGTATGCTCTGTAGAAGCATCAATTCCTGCCTTTTCCAGAACTTTAGATTTTTACATGATTGTCTAGAATTGTCTGTAAATGGGCTGTGATTAAACAGATTTTGCGGATACAAGATTACAGAGCACTAATCATCAGAGCCTGTATATCATTACATACATCACAAACAAAGTGACACAAATGCTTGTTCTAATTGGGACTATTTATATGTGATTAAAACAGGTTTAGGATTATATTTTATGGATGTAACATGAATAATTTTTACATATACTAGAGGATGGTTGAAGTTATATCATCCGATTTCATTTAGGAGTTAATGTTCCCTTAACACTTTGATTACCAGAGGGGTACGGAACGCTTTGCTTTGCAATATATTCTGTACCCCTCTGGCAGTCAAAGGGTTAATGCGTTGTGATTAGAAATATAAAAGCAGATTTTGACGACAGAAAAGAACCATCTGCCCACTTCCCTGTCCAATTAAACCACACAGACTTACATCATTCTCAGAATACACTGAGATAGTCTATCCTAGACATTTTTGAATAAGAATAATGGTCTCTGCCACCACTGATGGGAGACTGGTTCCCTTTCTTTAAAGAAGTAATTATGTGCATTACCTGTTGGTGGTCCTTGAGGACTGAAATTGACAGCAGATAGGATATTGATCCGGGGAACTATTTGACTACCAAGTGGAGTCATGAAGGAATAATTACCCCCTCCTACACTTGGGACTAGATTGGAAATGGCTCCAGAGGACTTTTTTTTTGCCTTCCTTTGGATCAACAGGGGTGTTTTTGGCATGGGCTGGACTTGATGGACGCATGTCTTTTTTCAGCCTTATCTACTATGTTACTATGTTACATGTCATTAGATTTCAAATATGCAACATTTTTTTCCTTTCATAGTGTTTCAATTATCTTTCCAACTACTGATTTCAGACTAACAAGCCTGTAATTACCAGTCCTCTCTACTCCATTTGTACCCCATTTTGTGTAGTGCACTACATTGGCAATTTTCCAGTTATCAGGAACCATTCCTGTCAAGTAATTGGTTAAAAAGCCCTGCTAAAAGTACTGCAAGGACAGACCTAAGCTCTTTTAAAACTCTTGAATGAATTTCATGTGGACCGACTCACTTACATCTTTCAGTTTTGATCACTTCAATAACACCTCGTGCTCTATAAATAGACTAGCGTCCCCGGTTTAAAATTAGCAGTGTGCCTTAGTGGGAGTACCCTTTACAAGACAATAAAAATAAATATTTCCTTATCTCTCTTCACATATGCTCTACTTTTTTACTTTAATCTCATTATGTCTCCTTTACTTTTAACTGTGGAGATTGTAGCCGTATTAGTCCAGTGATGCAGATGTAAAATAACAAACAAAATAAGTATCTTGTAATACCTTTTTTATTGGACTAACAGAATTTTGGATTGACAAGCTTTCGGGAGAACCTCCCTTTCTCAAGTCTAAAGCATTTCTGACTAAAAGGACACAGAATTCACAGTGATACATAAAATTCAAAGTTTGGCTGTGTGTAGGTTTAAGAAAACATAACAGCAGATAAGGCTGGCACATACAAATTGGAGACTGGGGCAGTAAATTGGCTACTGCATTTACATACTATAGAGGATGGATCTAATAGAATGATATTAGAACCTACTACTTATACATTCTGAAATACCGTTGCCTTATATCATACCATTTAAAGACAGTACAGCACTATCACTTCTGAGACATCATTATGGTAATGGAAAAGGCAGGAATGGCTGCCCCCACAGGACATATGTAAAACTGCATTTTAGACCTCAGGAGGAAATGGAGACATTTAATACATGGTACATGAATACAGGGTGTGTAAGAGTATATAACCCCAGATCCGTTCTATCTGATTGTGTTACATAGAAACATAGAATCTGACGGCAGATAAGAACCATTCGGCCCATCTAGTCTTCCAATTTTCCTACTGTAAAAACCTTGAACCTTTTTTGGTCCTTGGTCTTGTCTTATGTTCAGGACAGCCTTATGCCACTCCCATGCATGGCTTACATCCCCTCACCATATTAACCTCTACCACTTCTGTTTGTAGGCTATTCCGCTTATTTACTACCCTCTCAGTGAAGTAAAACTTTCTTACATTACATCTAAACCTCTGTCCCTCTAGTTTTAGACTAAGGCCTCTTGTCCTAACATTTTTACTCCTTTGAAATGTACTTCCATTCTGCACTTTGTTGAATCCCTTCATGTATGTGAATGTGTCTGTCATATCCCCTCATATTTAGCCCTGGCGAGTAGAAATTCAGCCCTGGTGGGTGTGCTATGGCTTGCAGTGACGAGTAACTTTTCAGTTCTGGCTAGTAGCAAAGGACTTAAAATTATAAGCCCTGCTCTAGAGTATCTGTCCTTCTGGAGATGGGGTCTCCAGTACTGTACACAATACTCTAGGTGAGGTCTAACTAGAGGTGTGTTGCGTTAACCTCTTGAGGGATTGTTATCCACTGTACAGATACAGGTCCTTGTTCATCAAGATAAAGGGGTTCAGTTCTGAAGCAAAGCAACTGCACCATACAACGGTAAATGAAATGCAAATGATTTAAATGGGCCTTTTACATCCATTTATTGTAGAGATTCTCCACAATGCATTGTAGACCTTTCTAGCAGTCAAAAGATTAATCCTTTAAGTGCCAGAGATGTATGCAATACATTTTGTTGCATTCTCCACATTTAAATCAATAGGAATTTGCTGAATTTAATTTCAATCCCAGGGTGCAGTTCTTTTGCTCCAGAATTGCATCTCCTTATTTGATGAATAAGGTCTACATTTTGTATAATTAAAATCAACTCACAAATACAGATCATCTTTACCATTTGTTATAACATCCACTATTGCCTCAATTATGCTCTGGTGTCCTTCTTTAGGAGATATTAGAGGTACATACCTCCCAAGTGTCCCTCTTTAGGAGATATTAGGGGTCCATACCTCCCAAGTGTCCCTCTTTAGGAGATATTAGAGGTACATACCTCCCAAGTGTCCCTCTTTAGGAGATATTAGAGGTACATACCTCTCAAGTGTCCCTCTTTAGGAGATATTAGAGGTACATACCTCCCAAGTGTCCCTCTTTAGGAGATATTAGAGGTACTTACCTCCCAAGTGTCCCTCTTTAGGAGATATTAGGGGTACTTACCTCCCAAGTGTCCCTCTTTAGGAGATATTAGGGGTACTTACCTCCCAAGTGTCCCTCTTTAGGAGGTATTAGGTGTACATACCTCCCAAGTGTCCCTCTTTAGGGGATATTAGGGGTCCATACCTCCCAAGTGTCCCTTTTTAGGAGATATTAGAGGTACATACCTCCCAAGTGTCCCTCTTTAGGAGATATTAGAGGTACATACCTCCCAAGTGTCCCTCTTTAGGAGATATTAGAGGTACATACCTCTCAAGTGTCCCTCTTTAGGAGATATTAGAGGTACATACCTCCCAAGTGTCCCTCTTTAGGAGATATTAGAGGTACTTACCTCCCAAGTGTCCCTCTTTAGGAGATATTAGGGGTACTTACCTCCCAAGTGTCCCTCTTTAGGAGGTATTAGGGGTACATACCTCCCAAGTGTCCCTCTTTAGGGGATATTAGGGGTACTTACCTCTCAAGTGTCCCTCTTTAGGAGATATTAGGGGTCCATACCTCCCAAGTGTCCCTCTTTAGGAGATATTAGAGGTACTTACCTCCCAAGTGTCCCTCTTTAGGAGATATTAGGGGTACTTACCTCCCAAGTGTCCCTCTTTAGGAGGTATTAGGGGTACATACCTCCCAAGTGTCCCTCTTTAGGGGATATTAGGGGTACTTACCTCCCAATGCCCTAGACTAGCATTACACTACAACACAATTGCACTGCAGTTTCCGATTGATGTGACGATCAAGGCTCAGTTATCTCTCTAGTGTCTTGAACTCTGTCTGGAGGCCATTTTCTTGTAGCCCAGTAGAGGCTCTGTACTCTGCAGTCTTTGGTTTGGTAGGTGATATCTGTACATAGAGAACTGGTTAAATGACAGATGGCAGAGAGTTGTTGTAAATGGAACATTTTAAAGTTGGTCTAAAGTTGTAAGTGGAGTGTCACAGGGTTCAGCCCTGGGCCCAATTCTTTTTAACTTGTTAATTAATGATCTAGAAGTGGGAATTGAAAGTTATGTCTCAATCTTTGCTGATGACACTAAGCTATGTAAGGAAATACGTACAGAGCTGGATGTTTGTTCTTTGCAGAAAGATTTGGATAAACTGAGTGAATGGGCAGAAAAGTGGCAAATGACATTTAATGTAGATTAAAGGTAAGAATATGCATTTGGGCTGTAGAAACAAACTTGCTACATACACACTAAATGTGAAAAAACTTGGGAAATCCTCATTAGAGAAAGATTTAGGTGTACTGATAGACAATAGTCTTCACAGCAGTGTGCAGAGTCACTCAGCTGCTGCAAGAGCAAATAGGGTACTAGCCTGCATAAAAAGAGGTGTAGAAGCAAGGGATGCTAATATTATCCTACCTCTGTATAGATCCTTGGTTAGGCCTCATCTAGAACATGGAGTACAATTTTGGGTGCCAGTTCTTAAAGACATTACTGAACTGGAAAAGGTGCAGAGACGTGCAACAAAACTGATAAAGGGATTGGAGGATCTGAGTTATAAAGAGAGACTGGCCAAACTGGGTTTGTTTACATTAGAGAAGAGACATCTAAGGGGTGATATGATTACCATTTACATATATAGTCAAGGTCAATACAAAGAACTATCCAATTAACTCTTTACTCAAAGAGCTGAGCAAAGAACAAGAGGTCATCATTAAGACTAGAGGAAACGCATTTCTAACTAAAACAAAGGCAGGGTTTTTTTTACAGTTAGGGTAGTAAAGTTATGTAATTATTTGCCTTGGGATGCTGTGGTTGCAGATATTTTCAAAGAAGTAATGGATGCCTATCTATCATAAAACAATATTGAGAATTATGACATTTGTTTTCACAGCAGATAGGATGTTGATCCAGGGAAATATCCGACTGCTATTTGGAGTCAGGAAGGATTTTTTTACCCACTTGTGTCTTAATTGGAAATGGCTTGAATGGGTATTTTTTTTGCCTTCCTCTGGATCAACAGAGGGGATATGGCATGGGCTGGACTTGATAGACATATGTCTTTTTTGTAGTCTCATCAACTGTAAAGTAAATGTGGGAAATATAAATTATTTAACACCCAAATACTTTCTAAACAGGGAGTTAGCAGTTGAACACCTCTTGAGAGCAAAAATGCTTGTTAGACATGCTCATGTATGATATATGCACATATTAGCTGTTCTTACACCTTAGTCTGGATATAAAAATTTGTCCCTGGTTTAATTTATAAAATCTGGTCAGTTTATGCAAGGGGGTTCTTGAATACAGGTCTCTGGCATTCAAAGGTTTAACTAATTGCATACCAGATAGATATCCAGTGCATTGTTTTGCAATGCATTGGCTATCTCTCTGGCACACAAAGAGTTAAAGTGGACCTGTCACCTTGACCTCAAGTTTGCTTTTGAAAACTTCATTCAAAACTGCCTACTTGTTCTTAGCCAACAGTCTAGCAGACATTTAGTGTATGAGAGATTGAGACGATTGTTTCTGAAAATGCAGAAGTCTCTCCGTGCAGCACAGATCTTAAAGGGGAACTATCACCCCTATACAAGTTTGCCTCTGTGTGATCTTCATATATCAATAACCTGTGATCCTTCTCCAAGTATTGTCGTGTTCCAGCCAGCGGACATGGAGAGATCCTCTGTCATTGGAGGAAGTTGGAACGTGACAATACTTGGGGTGGAACAAAAGAAGATTGATAGGCCGCGGTACAGAGCTGTAACCGTTGTCTGTCCTGAAATAAGTTCCCCTTTAATTAGCACATAGAAGTGCACTGAGAGTGTCATTAGCATAAATTATCATATGCTGCAGCACTCCGATATCCCCTTACAGAAAAAAGCGTCCATATCTCCTAAACTCTACATCTGCTGGATTTTGGTTAACATGATGCAAAATTGAGTGGCGATCTGACTCTCCCCCTCCCTGCTCTCTGCCCACTTGCAACATAGATGTGATATGGATTTTACGAACCTTAAGTTAAAGGGATAGTAATACTTGCAAATTACTAATCCCCATATTGTAGCTTTGTTATAAAGAAACGTATTGCCCCAGTGTCATCTCTCACACCCTTATGGTTTGAGAGATGATAGCGCTCAAAGTTCCCCCTTCCCTCCCCCTTCCCTGACTGAACGCTGAACGCTGACTGCAGGGATATCCGGTATTACTTGCATCAGGCGGCTCTCCAGCATTGCCGATATCGTGTTTATAAAAAATAAAGCTTTCACTAAAACGGTCTTCTACGTGTGCTTGCAAACCAAACACAAACCAAGCACACGTAGAAGACCGTTTCAGTGAAAGAATTCTTTTTTTATAAACGCGATCTCGGCTCGGCCTGATGCGCATAAGACTTTCGTACGACAGCTTCCCCTGCAGTCAGCGTTCAGTCAGGGAAGGGGGAGGGAGGGGGGACTTTGAGCGCTATCATCTGTCAGACCATAAGGGTGTGAGAGATGACACTGGGGGCAATACGTTTCTTTTTAACAAATCTACAATATGGGGATTAGTAATTTGCAAGTATTACTATTAAAGGAGCAGTAAACTTTTTTTTTATGAAAACACATATTTTATAGAACTTTCCCTGCTGAATAAAACAAGGTCACTCCCATTGCTGTCAGATGTTTTATTCAAAATTTACAGCAGTTTACATAATCAGGAAGTGAATTTACTGTGTTTACTTCCTGATAGTTGTAACTGACAGGAAGTGACTCAGCAGTTTCTATCACATTCTATGGAGAACTGTATATCTCTGACTTTTCTGACTTTCCTCTACATTGGAATATAACAGAAAATCTAATTAGAATTTGACCACTAGAGGGCACTGCTAATGTAAAAAAAACATGGGTTTAAACTGTAATAACTCTGGAAATATAAATCTCTTGGCAGTGGGAGTATCCTTATTTTACTCAGTAGAAAAATCCCTATGATATATATTTCTTCATAAAAAAGTTTACTGCTCCTTTAAGTTAAAATGAAGCAGAGCACTGAGCGGGTGAAATCTCTGCTCAGGCCAGAGCCAGAAAGCTGACAATCCTCCAGATCCCTCACAGCTGCCACTTCCTGGCACTCAGTGCCAGTTTTAGTAACTCTTGAGCCTCCACGCACAGCAGGGAAGAATACTTACGCACGGCAGTGAGTGCCGGCTTTCCACGGGTCATGCAGAGTGCACCAGTGGGCGTATTACAGAACAAACGTCTCCTCTGGGTATCATGTTTGTTTTCACCTCTCTTTACTGGCACTATATATATTTATGTATATATAGTTTTCTCTAGGAGATTGTATTTAACACAATAATATTCCTTGTATCCTGGGGCTGTGTTCTGCAAGCCAAATGGTCATTCAAACCCTTCGCAATACTTTGGATACTTCTCTGGCACTGAAAGGGTTCAATTGGAACTAACACTTTATGATTTGGGTGATTTTGAAATCATTATTTAACCCTTTGAGTGCCAGAGGGGCACGCAACGCATCGCGTTGCGTACCCCTCTGGCACTCAAAGGGTTAAAACTATAGTTTAAGGCGCCTAGCACTGTGTATTTGCCAGTCGATGTGAAGTAGCCAGTACTTCCTGGTAGGAGGTGGCAGTTGGGAGGGAGAGTGGACTATATTAGTCCAACAGGGCTGCCTGTTATGCATAAACTATCAAAGTTAAATAATTCTTAAAGGGGAGCTTTTGTCCCCAAAATACTGTAGCTTATTTTATTATTGTAACTATAGTGTATGGCTTGGCATTTTTTTTTTAAATAATACTATAAGAGAGATTACACGTTGAAGTTCTTGTTGTTGCTACTTCAGCACAGTTCTGCTGGACGCCCCCACGTCCCAAATTCTCCTCCCACTTCCCTCCCAGCTCTCCTTGTGAGCGCGTTCACGTGCCTCTTCGTAGCATATTGGAACTAGCAAGCTCCCATCAATGCACTGAATAAGTAGCTTTCTGCCTGTAAGCTGGAGCAGTCTCTGGCCAATAAGAGAGCTCCAGCTTACAGGCAGGAATCCTCAGTCATCGGAGGAGGCTGGATGGAGGGAGGGGAGTAGAGGAAGAATGACAGACTGCGGTACAGAGCTGGTAACCGCAGTCTGTCCGAAAATAGGGCGCAGGGCAATATTTACTTGATTAAAGGGGAACTACCGCCCCACATAAAGTTAACCCCCACGAATTACCCATCTGACAACTAGCTGAACAATAGTGCTAGTCGTTAGAATAATTACCTCCTTATAGATAAATTCTTCTGCTCCCGATACTGACGGCCAGGAAACAGCGCAGACATCTTTGCATAGTGACGCCTGCGCACCTGCTCTGTCAGACCCAGTCCGCTCTAGGAGGCGTTGCTTGATACCTTAAGGTACCGGAAGAGACTGGCAGCGCAGGTACGTAGACTCTTCTGTAGCGCTGTTGCCTAGCAGTCAGTCTCGGGAGCAGTAGGATTTTTCTACAAGGAGGTAATTTTTCTGGTGACTAGTACTATTGTTCAGCTAGTCTCCAGATGGGTAATTTGTGGGGGGTTAACTTTATGTGGGGTGATAGTTCCCCTTTAAATTCAGCAAAATAGTGATGTTGTAGAAAAAATGAAAACGTTATACCAGCTAGTTGCTACATGAACTAACTGTTTAGCCCAGCATGTATAGGGGTGATAGATCCCCTTTAAGATTTTCCTTCCACAGTAAGATTAAGTGGTGTGTTATTACGGGGAGGTGTTACTTCCGTTTTAAAATGAATGTTCTTGCAATGTTCTCTGAACTTCCAGGCATTCTTGAATTCCCTTGCCGTGTAAGCCCCTCCCACTATCCCTGGGAGGCCGTTCCATGAGTCTATCACTCTTTCTCCAATGTAGCACTTGCGCACATGATTTCTGAGTTTTTTTCTCTCTAACATATTCTTCTTCTAGTATTCTTCTTTCTCTGAAATATTCTTCTCTTTGGAATTTTATTAAACTCCTTAAAGGAACAGTAAACTTTTTTATGAAAAAATATATATTGTAGGACGTTTCCTGCTGAGTAAAAGAAGAGTACTCGCATTGCTGAGAAATGCATATTTCCAGAGTTATTACCATTTAAACCCATCTTTTTTTACATTAGCAGTGGCCTCTAGTGGTCAAATTCCAATTAGTTATTCTGTCCCATTCTAATGGAGAGGAAAGTCAGCGACTTACATTTCTCCCTAGAATCTGATAGAAACTGCTGAGTCACTTCCTGTCCGTTAGAACTATCAGGAAGTAATCACACAGTAAATTCACTTCCTGATTATTTGAACTGTTATATAATTTGAATAAGAGTGATCTTGTTTTACTCAGCAGGAAAAGCTCTGTAACATACAGGTTTTCAGGTTTCCTTTAATATATTTAAAGGTTGTGAGTGCATCTCTTTTTCTAAAGTTATCCATTCAGTAATTGTACCAAAGCATCCGTAATGTTATTCACATGCAGGGCTTAAAGTGGATCTATCACATATAGATATCTATGCCCATTAGATAGAGCATTTAGCGAAAAAGTTTAATATGTTAGTAATTTTTGAAAAAAAAACATTATCTATGCAAAAATTCAAGTATAAAAGGTGCCCAGCAGCCTACTTTGCTTGCCTCCGCACAGAGGCTGCTCCCGTCCCACTACCCAGCATCCTCCAATGACGGAGGATGTCTGTCTCTAAGCTGGAGCGATCTCATTGGCTAGATATTGATCTCTGCCAATGAGATCGCTTCAGCTTAGAGAAAGAAAGCCTCCGTCATTGGAGGATGCTGGGTAGTGGGACGGGAGCATAGGCAGTGCTGCAAGCAGGAAGTAGGCTGTTGGGCACGTTTTAAACTTGAATTTGTGCGCAGATAACAGGTTTTTAAAAAAATGAGTAACATATTAAACTTTTCTCTAAATGCTCTATCTAACAAGCATTAGATATCTGTATGTGATAGATCCACTTTAACTTGTAGAGAGCCACAGTGGTGCACAACTCAGTGCTTTGCAGTGGACACCCCTCTTGCATTCAGAGTCTTATTAAAGTGAAATAATCGATTCAGCTGTTTGTGCACTGGTAAAAGTTCTTTGTGCATATATATATATATATAAATGATTTTAAAGAGATAGTAATACTTAAAATGTAAAAAAAAAAAATATGTTGTAGGGTTTATCCCCCTGAGTTAAACAAGGGTACTCCCACTGCTGAAAGGTGTTTTATTCAAAAGTTATTACAGCTCAAAAATTGAATTTGTTTAGGTGCAGTATCACAGTGGCCTGAAATTGTACAGTGGCGCTGTTGCTACATCATCCTATAAAGAGTTATGGTCAGCTGAGCATGATGTAGCAACAGCGCCAATGTACAATTTCAGGCCACTGTGATACTGCACCTAAAAAATTCAAGTTTCAGCTGTAATAACTTTTGAATAAAACACCTTTCTGCAGTGGGAGTTCCCTTGTTTTAATCCGGGGTGATAAACCCTATAACATATATTTTTTAACATGTATTACTATCCGTTTAACTTTAGTTGTCACATTATTTCACAGTGACACAGATTTACTGACTCTGTAGGCTTAACCCTTGCATGCCTGAGAGGTCTCATGCATCCAATGCATTGGAGATCACTTAAAGGAGCAGTAAACTTTTTTTTATGAAAATACATATTTTACAGAGCTTTTCCTGCTGAATAAAACAAGGTCACTCCCATCACTGTCAGATGTTTTATTCAAAATTTATCGCAGTTTAAATAACCAGGAAGTGAATTTACTGTGTTTACTTCCTGATAGTTCTAACTGACAGGAAGTGAATTTACTGTGTTTACTTCCTGATAGTTCTAACTGACAGGAAGTGAATTTACTGGGTGATTACTTCCTGATAGTTCTAACTGACAGGAAGTGAATTTACTGGGTGATTACTTCCTGATAGTTCTAACTGACAGGAAGTGACAGACAGTTTCTATCACATTCTATGGAGAATTGTATGTCTCTGACTTTTCTGACTTTCCTCTCCATTAGAATATGACAGGAAATCTAATTAGAATTTGACCACTAGAGGGCACTGCTAATGTAAAAAAAACATGGGTTTAAACTGTAATAACTCTGGAAATATAAATCTCTCGGCAGTGGGAGTACCCTTATTTTACTCAGTAGGAAAATCCCTACAATATATATTTTTTCATAAAAAAAGTTTACTGCTCCTTTAAGCATCTAAGGGGGGGGGGGGGTAAATGCTTATGGAAGATTGTTAGAAGATCATTTTTACTTTGGGGTTTCCATCGTCTCATCCGAAGACATTCTCACATCTGGATCCAGTTACTCAGTTAACCGAAATGCTGGGTTATTTTGAGTTGCTGACTATACAGATTGAAGAGAGAGGAAGAAAAAAACAGGCTTGTATTTTTAGTGCAACTGCTGCTCAGTTCTCGTTCTGAATGCACATTTCCAGCAGAGACCTCCACAATCCAACAGTCTTTCTTGGAAAGCAGCTGCGAATACACAGCATTTTTTTTCAGAATGAAACCTAATCATCTCTGCTCATCAAAACGTTAAACGTGAAGCTCTGTTTCAACGATCTTTTGTCTTCTTGGAGGAATTGCACATTTTAAACAGACACCTGTGTCTGTAGGTATATCTGCATAGGACATTTCACAAATCCTACTACAGACATACGGTGGATTGTCTGCTGGACAGGAGATTCTCGTTCAACAGGAAGAGTCCAGCGCCTTCACCTTAGGAGTTCCTGTAAAAGGTTCTGCACCGCTTGGTAAGACCAAAGAGATGACTTACAGTTTGGTGGGGGACATTTTAAAGGGATAGCAATGTTTCATAATAAAAGCAGCTCCAATTAATCTTACTTGTATTTGGGCCTTGGAGAGTGTTATTTCAGTACTGTCAGAGTTGTAGAATGAAAAGTAGAAGAGTAATTGAATGATAAAGTATCCCCCTCCCACCCCTTTTACTGATGTAACACTGCTCAGCTCAGAGCGGCAAGGTGGTGTCCAAGTGGAATGCAGAGAGGGTCAATGTTCAATTAACATAAGGGAAAAACCTGTCAAGGGGGGCAGGGCTTTCATTGTTCTCACAGTAAGAAGATTGTCCCTTGCTGTGACCTGTCCGGTCATGTGACCAGATTCCACATCTGAGGGGAGGTGACTTACACTAGGTAAAAGGGACGGGAGGAGGTAATTTATCATTCAATTATTCTTGTACTACAACTCTGACAGTAGTGAAATAACACTCTCTATGGCTCAAATACTATGATGATTAATTGGAGCTGCTGTTTTTGTGAAACATGACTATCCCTTTAAGCCATTTTTCAACAGAGCGGGACCACATCACGAATTTCACCACTCCTGACTCCATATATGAAATTGAAAACATCAAAAAAGAAGCTTAGGAACAGTGATGTATAATAGGTTTATTATTTTGTACTATTTTTTATTTTAAGTTATGCTATTTGTAAACAGCTCTCACTTTTACGTGATGAAATTGTTAAATTGAGTTCTTATATTGATAGGTTATGTATACTTGGGTTCTTCTGAGTTACAAATTCAGAAGCCCTATTTGACTCCGGGTTCTGTAAGGAGAAAGAATACAGTGGGCTCTGGTAGGGTGAGGAATGTGAACCAGGGGCACGTTCCTCTGGCTGAGCCTTCGTACAACTCATTTGCCGAACAGGACATTGGTTTTGTAGTAGCGGACTCATTGTTAGACATTGGAACATCCCCTTTGATAGGTTGGTCACAGTTTGCGTTTCTGAGGAGAGAGGAAATGTCAGGAGGAAGATGTTTCTTATTGGAGATTCTATTGTCCGATGGATTGACTTGAAAGATAATGAAGCACTTGATGCCCTCATACCTTGCTGTCTTTCTCCTATTACTCATTTAGACTAAGTACCTTAGGGGAGGGGCCTCTTTTCTATTGTTTTTATTTATAAATAATCATACTATATTGTAAAGGTTCAGTGTACACTGGATCAGGGTGCTTCATCACTGTCTTTTTCTGAGGTTTTGTCTTTACACAGGAGACATAATACTGTATTGTTACATTGCTTATACTTTTCCTGTATTTTTTTCATATTTCCCCTTTTTAAATACGATTACGTTCCTTCCGGTAAGCTCCCTCAATCTGTTCCCAGAAGTTTTTGGTCAGTAGGACATCATCATCACAGGAAGGAAAACAATGTTAGACAAAGGACCCTTTCACGCAGGTGACACCTACGCGGTGATGCTGTGCTGGTTTTTGGTTCAGCTCTGTATCAGCCGCGCCGTGGGCAGTCTCTACTGCGTATGACTGCCCCGCGACCGGCTGGCAGTGGCACTGTGGCCCGTGTAACGGGCTCTTCAACTAGTCATGTAATATTGTATGAACAATGAATAATTCAAAAATAAAAATCAACCAGTGTACTCACATTTAGGATTGGTCATTTAAGGGTATAACCAGAGCTGACAATCAAGCATGTGGAAATCAGTGTGAGATCTCAACATGCTTGATTGTCAGCTCTGGTTATTCCCTTAGCTGACCTCTCCTAAATGTGTGTCCATTGCTTGAATTTTTATTTAGGAATTATTCATTGTTCATACAAGATTGTGTTTTGAGTCGTTGTCCTGTTTGTTCCAGCATTTGTCTTACTGACACATTGGGGTTTATGGGTTAAAGTATCCTGACTGTTAAACTGGGCCATGGTTGGGGCCAAAAAACCAGCACTCAATTACTGTCACTACTGCAGCCGAAGCTGGATAAAGGTGCTGGTCGCGAAACCAGATTGTTCCACCCCAATTGAGCCGGGGTGCAACCAGGATAGGGGTATCTGGGAACCATGTGGACCAGAACCTTAGGCCAGAAGGGGAAATTGCAAACAAGCCGGGTCTGGATACCAGAGAGCAATGGAGGTCAGACAAGCAGGGTCAGGATACCAGAGAGCAACGGAGGTCAGACAACCCGGGTCAGGATATCAGAGAGTAGCGGAGGTCAGACAAGCCAGGTCAGGATTTCAGAGAGTAGCGGAGGTCAGACAAGCCAGGTCAGGTTTTCAGAGAGCAGCGGAGGTCAGACAAGCCGGGTCAGGATATCAGAGAGCAGCGGAGGTCAAACAAGCCAGATCAAAATACCAGAGAGCAGCGGAGGTCAGACAAGCCAGATCAGAATACCAGAGAGCAACGGAGGTCAGGACAAGCCGGGTCAGGATATCAGAGATCAGCGGAGGTCAGACAAGCCAGATCAGGATTTCAAGGAGTAGCGGAGGTCAGATAAGCCAGGTTAGGATTTCAGAGAGCAGCAGAGGTCAGACAAGCCGGGTCAGGATATCAGAGAGCAGCGGAGGTCAGACAAGCCAGATCAGAATAACAGAGAACAACGGAGGTCAGACAAGCCAGATCAGGATTTCAGGGAGTAGCGGAGGTCAGACAAGCCAGGTCAGGATTTCAGAGAGCAGCGGAGGTCAGACAAGCCAGGTCAGGATTTCAGAGAGCAGCGGAGGTCAGACAAGCCAGGTCAGGATTTCAGAGAGCAGCGGAGGTCAGACAAGCCGGGTCAGGATGTCAGAGAGCAGCGGAGGTCAGACAAGCCGGGTCAGAATTTCAGAGAGTAGCGGAGGTCAGACAAGCCGGGTCAGGAAATAAGAGAGCAGCGGAGGTCAGACAAGCTAGATCAGAATACCAGAGAACAACGGAGGTCAGGATAAGCCGGGTCAGGATATCAGAGTGCAACAGAGGTCAGACAAGCCGGGTCAGGATATAAGAGAGCAGCGGAGGTCAGACAAGCCGGGTCATGATATCAGAGAGCAGAGGAGGTCAGACAAGCTGGGTCAGGATATCAGAGAGCAGCGGAGGTCAGACAAGCTGGGTCAGGATATCAGAGAGCAGCGGAGGTCAGACAAGCCAGATCAGAATACCAGAGAACAACGGATGTCAGACAAGCCAGGTCAGGATACACAGTAATTAAGAAATACAAACAAGCTTGTGGAATGGGCAAGAAGGAAGGGGAGGACTGGGTATTTAAACAATAGTCCTCCAATAGAAGGAAGAGGCGGATTCCAGCCCAAATGGGCAACTGGCCTAAAACACACTGGACTGGTAAATTAGCCCAAATGGACTTATGACATGTCCAGTGGGCTCACAGGATAACCAAACTCTCCCATTGGGCGTAGTCCTACAGCCCAATGGGAGAAGGAAGGCAAGAGGCAGTGATGGAGCCTGCCTATACGGCCGCACACAGCGGCTTAATGAGCGGGCGCATGCACGTCGGTGTGGGAAGCCGGAAGAACGCAGAGACGGCAGCGAAAGGTGACAATTACAAACACACAATACCCCCATTTTTTCACTTAATTAGCATTTTTTATTTTTTGATAAGTATTAGTGATGTAAACACATCATATGTCTTACATGAGTACTTTAATTATAAAAAAAATACATATAGGTATTTTCCTGCTGAGTAAAACAAGGTTACTCCCACTGCTGTTTTAATCAAAAGTTATAACCGTTTAAACTGTCATGAAGTGACGAAACTGTGTTGCTATTACATTCTATGGAGAACTAGTCAGTGACTCAGATCTCCCAGGGAATGTAACAGAATAACTGTCTGGACACCATGTGGTACTGTTACTGTAAAAAACAGCTATTTAAAGGATTAGTAATGTCTAACATTTACTAACCCTAATATTGAAGGTATTAAAAAGATAAAATTAATGTACCAAGTCGTATCTCCCAGACCTTTACGGTTTGAGAGATATAAGCGCTGAAAGTCTCCCCCTCCCTCCCCTTTTCCAGACGTCAGCTACATGCTGACGTTAGGACATCCCGTCCCACACCAGCCGGCGGCTCCTCAGCGTAGCTGAATGAGCGATATCGAAAAACAAATATTTCAGTGGAATGGTCTGCAAAGTGTTTTTCGATAGTGCTCATTCAGCCCTGCTGAAGAGCCGCTGAGTCGGCTGACACAGATCCACCGCTGACAGCTTTACAGCTTGTCAGCAGGAGGGGGGAACTTTCAGCGCTTATATCTCTCAAACCGTAAGGGTCTGAGAGATACAACTTGGCACATTAATATTATCTTTTTAATACCTTCAATATTAGGGTTAGATAATGTTAGACATTACTAACCCTTTCAAACACTGGTGGGGCGACATGAGGCCCACCAGATGCTGCAGATGGCAGGGAATGATGGGAGTTTTGTCTAGCTGCAGCTGGAGGGCCTCGCCTTGCCGATCTCTGGGTTAAACAGTGTAATAACTTGAAAACAAAACCAGTTTCCAGCTTTGGAAGTATAGGAAAAGTCCTATGGTTTTCATAATTCATTTCTACTATTCATTTTAAATAGTTGATGAGTAGGTATTAAAAAAAAACAAACTCCATAAACTCATTAATACATGCACTATTGTACAATAGGGTCACCACGTGTCCCTAATTGCTCAGGACAGTCTGTGCTGCTCTTAGTCACAATGAAAGCCAAGGTTCCTTTTTTCTCACAGATGTTTAATGTATACATCAACTTACAGCAATGACATCTACACCAACATCGTAGAACTAAATAAAAGGACAAATATAAAAACAAATCATCAGACACATAGTCAATTACATTGAAAACACACATGATTTAAAACTCATAAATCTACATACCACTTTTGCCTGCTTGTGAGCTAACAGAGGAGTTTTGTATCTTAATATTCTTAGTCAAATGACTTATATTTTACAGAAAATACTGTAAACCTTGCGATGATAACACTGTTCAATCTCTTAAAGGGATAGTAATACTTCGTTTTAACTTTATTTTATTTTGTAGGCATTAAAAAAAACATGAAGAATGATATAAGTCCATACCTCCCAAGTGTCCCTCTTTAGGAGGGACAGTCCCTCTTTTAGACCCTAATCCCTCTGTCCCTCTTTCTCACCCTGATGTCCCTCTTTTTAGGAGATCAGATTGCATGATGTGTGTATAAGTGTATCATACTACTCTACAGCAATAAAACTCTCATTATTGTTTGTATAAATGTCAGTATATGTGTTTATAAATTAGTCTGTGTAAATAAAATACTTTGGTCTTGTTATAAGTCATTCATTAGGTTACACAAGGAGGTGTCAATAGGTCGTGAAATAGCCTAAAACTTCTCGGGAATGCCCCGCCCACCAACCATGCCCCCAGCAACACTCCCTAAAGCACAAGTGTCCCTCATTGGCAATTTGAAATGTTGGGAGGTATGTAAGTCTTATCTCTCAAACCTTTATGGTTTAAGAGATATTCACAAACAAAGTATCCCCCCCCCGTTCAACCAGATCAGAAGGGAGGTTCCCAGGTAGACTGCAGAGAGGGACAATCTTCAATTAAGATAAGGGAAAAACCTGAAAAACTTGTCAAGGGGGGAAGGGCTTTCATTGTTTTCATACAAAGAAAATTGTCCCCTTCTGTTATCTGTCTGGTCATACAACCAGATCCACATCTAAGAAGAGATGGCTTACACTAGGTAAAAGGGGCGGGAGGGGAACTTTGCTTGTGAATATCTCATAAACCATAAAGGTTTGAGAGATAAGACTTATATCATTCTTCATGTTTTTTTAATGCCTACAAAATAAAATAAAGTTAAAACGAAGTATTACTATCCCTTTAAGTATATAACAGGATCCTTTAGCTGTATACAAGCCCCTTGAGTTGGTCAGTATTTTGTTGTTGTTGATAAAGCAGGAAGTAACATGCAATAATGCACTATTGGAACAAAGGCAATTGAACACACATGCCATCTAGTGGAAGTAAACATTACAGGCACAGAAAACTTTGTGAATGCAAATACACAGTCCCTGATATGAAATGTGTGTCCCATGTCCCTGGCAGCCCCCTTCAGGGACAATACAAAGTCCCTGAATTAAGACTGCAGAGCACAGAGTTCTAATCACTAGGAGAACTGCCCATTGCCTACTGTGACAGAAAGTGATGCCTCCACTGGGCTTCAATGTAATGGCTTCCAGACAGAGAACTAAACACTAGAGAGAGAGAACTGAGCCTCGGTCCTGACATCAGACAGGAGCTGGAGTGCAATTTTGTTGCAGTGTAATGGTAGTCTAAGGCTTTGGGTGTGATGTACATTTTCTTGTAGCTTGCAACAGGCATCAATTTCTGTGACAGGAGTTAATGGGCAGTTCTCCCTCTAGTGTTTAGAACTGTGTGGTGCACCTGAGAAACAGAGGTTTGCTCACTGACAACCAGTGATGTGTAGTGACCCCTTCCACATAGCTGCACTAGAGCCGAAGGCCCGCACACTACTGCTCTTATCTCTGCAGTGCCCCTGAATGGCGGAATGGAAATGTGGTCACCCTATTGTACAAACACATATCACCAAAAAAATGTATGCTCCTTACACAGACACGGGCACATACTCCCAACACACACATCCATGCACATGGGTATGCTTGTCCTACACACATCCGTGTACAAATGCACAACCAGAGAACAGGGATTGCCTTCTTACTCTGTTACTGTGGATATAAACTCTGACATGTCCTCTCTTTAGCCGAACTAACCAGCCCCAAACCTTTGTTACTTTACTGTTGGGAAACACACAATCCATGTTTCAGGCATCAGGTGCCTTCTTATTGTTATATCAGTTATGGGTCAGTCACACTAACATTTTTATTTCTATCCATTTTTTGTTGTGCTTCATAACTCATATTTTTTGTTTCTTCTGTCTTATTGTTTGTTTCTTTAGTTGCATCTAGACTATCCCAGCCATCATCTCCCCCATCAGGCTGTCCATCTCCCTCCATCCCTGCGGGTAAAGTCATCTCTCCATCCCAGAAGCACAGCAAGAAGGCCCTCAAACAGGTAACACGTCAGGAAGGGTTCATCCTTCATCTACATGGGGGTGTGGGGGAGTTAAGTTGACTGGGGGAAATTGGACACAGCCTCCCCCTGCCTTATATCAATCATTGCGACACAATCCTCCTGAGCACCCACTCTGCAGTTCTACTCTATACTCCTTATACAGGGGTGCTGTTGTACTAGGCAGAACTAAGGCATCTCAACTTCAACACAAGGGACAAAAACACATTCCCAGAATTCTTATTGGTTTAAATGGCTCTCTTAAAGGGATAGTAATACTTCGTTTTAACTTTATTTAATTTTGTAGGCATTAAAAAAACATGAAGAACGATATAAGTCTTATCTCTCAAACCTTTATGGTTTGAGAGATATTCACAAGCAAAGTTTCCCCTCCCGCCCCTTTTACCTAGTGTAAGACATCTCTTCTCAGATGTGGAATCCAGTCCATAGACCAGACAGATAACAGCAGGGGACAATCTTCTTCCTATGAAAACAATGAAAGCCCTGCCCCCCTTGACAAGTTTTTCAGGTTTTTCCCTTATCTTAATTGAAGATTGTCCCTCTCTGCAGTCTACCTGGGCACCTCCCTTCTGATCTGGCTGAACAGTGTTACATCAGTAAAAGGGGCGGGAGGGGGAGACTTTGTCATTGAATTACTCTTGTACCACAACTCTGACAGAATTGAAATAACACTCTCCAAAGTCCAAATACTATGATGATTAATTAGAGCTGCTTTTATTATGAAACATTACTATCCCTTTAACCCCTTTAAAGCTAGAGCAGTGACCAGTGCATTGCTTTGAAATTTGAGATCTCCGTAGCATTCAGACGTATAGAAGACCCACTTATATCAATGAGAATTTTGATTTGTCTCCTACAGTGCAGATCATTTACTTCAGAATTGCTCCAGTAAGTAGCATGTCGGCATTCAGTATGACATTGAACTAAAACACGTTACCATAATATAGATCTTAAACACCCATTTGAGATGTATCATTGCCTTTTGGGCAATCTTATTGTTTGTATTTGTAAAATCAGATGTTTTGACACCCATAGATTAAATAATAGTAACACTATCCTCTATAGATTTCTCTTTAAATGTAGACTTTTGGCCAGCCCTATGATTTTATTATAAAGCTAGTCTCTTGTTCATCCCTGTGGTATACCATTATAAAGCTAGTCTCTTGTTCATCCCCGTGGTATAACATTATAAAGCTAGGCTCTTGTTCTTCCCAGTGGTATAACATTATAAAGCTAGGCTCTTGTTCATCCCAGTGGTATAACATTATAAAGCTAGGCTCTTGTTCATCCCAGTGGTATAACATTATAAAGCTAGGCTCTTGTTCTTCCCTGTGGTATACCATTATAAAGCTAGGCTCTTGTTCTTCCCTGTGGTATACCATTATAAAGCTAGTCTCTTGTTCATCCCTGTGGTATACCATTATAAAGCTAGTCTCTTGTTCATCCCAGTGGTATAACATTATAAAGCCAGGCTCTTGTTCTTCCCTGTGGTATACCATTATAAAGCTAGTCTCTTGTCCATCCCAGTGGTATACCAATATAAAGCTAGGCTCTTGTTCTTCCCTGTGGTATACCATTATAAAGCTAGTCTCTTGTCCATCCCAGTGGTATACCAATATAAAGCTAGGCTCTTGTTCTTCCCAGTGGTATAACATTATAAAGCTAGTCTCTTGTTCATCCCAGTGGTATACCATTATAAAGCTAGTCTCTTGTTCATCCCAGTGGTATAACATTATAAAGCTAGGCTCTTGTTCATGTCAGTGGTATAACATTATAAAGCTAGGCTCTTGTCAATCCCTTTGGTATAACATTATAAAGTTAGACTCTTGTTCATCCCAGTGGTATAACATTATAAAGCTAGGCTCTTGTTCATGTCAGTGGTATAACATTATAAAGCTAGGCTCTTGTCAATCCCTTTGGTATACCATTATAAAGCTAGTCTCTTGTTCATCCCAGTGGTATAACATTATAAAGCTAGGCTCTTGTTCATCCCAGTGGTATAACATTATAGAGCTAGGCTCTTGTTCTTCCCTGTGGTATAACATTATAGAGCTAGGCTCTTGTTCTTCCCTGTGGTATAACATTATAAAGCTAGGCTCTTGTTCATCCCAGTGGTATACCATTATAAAGCTAGGCTCTTGTCAATCCCTTTGGTATAACATTATAAAGTTAGACTCTTGTTCATCCCTGTGGTATAACATTATAAAGCTAATCTCTTGTTCATCCCAGTGGTATACCAATATAAAGCTAGGCTCTTGTTCATCCCTGTGGTATAACATTATAAAGCTAATCTCGTGTTCATCCCAGTGGTATACCAATATAAAGCTAGGCTCTTGTTTATCCACGTGGTATACCATTATAAAGCTAGGCTCTTGTCCATCCCAGTGGTATACCATTATAAAGCTAGGCTCTTGTTCATCCCTGTGGTATAACATTATAAAGCTAGTCTCTTGTTCATCCCAGTGGTATACCAATATAAAGCTAGGCTCTTGTTCATCCCAGTGGTATACCAATATAAAGCTAGGCTCTTGTTCATCCCAGTGGTATACCATTATAAAGCTAGGCTCTTGTTCATCCCAGTGGTATACCAATATAAAGCTAGGCTCTTGTTCATCCCTGTAGTATAACATTATAAATCTAGGCTCTTGTTCATCCCAGTGGTATACCATTATAAAGCTAGGCTCTTGTTCATCCCAGTGGCATACCATTATAAAGCTAGGCTCTTGTTTATCCATGTGGTATAACATTATAAAGTTAGACTCTTGTTCATCCCATTGATATACCATTATAAAGCTAGGCTCTTGTCAGTCCCTGTGGTATAACATTATAAAGCTAGGCTCTTGTTCATCCCAGTGGTATAACATTATAAAGCTAGGCTCTTGTCAATCCCTGTGCTATAACATTATAAAGCTAGGCTCTTGTTCATCCCTGTGGTTTACCATTATAAAGCTAGGCTCTTGTCAATCCCTGTGCTATAACATTATAAAGCTAGACTCTTGTTCATCCCTGTGGTATAACATTATAAAGCTAGGCTCTTGTTCATCCTTGTTATAAAGTTAGGCTCTTGTTCATCCCTGTGGTATACCATTATAAAGCTAGGCTCTTGTTCATCCCAGTGGTATAACATTATAAAGCTAGACTCTTGTTCATCCCAGTGGTATACCATTATAAAGCTAGGCTCTTGTTCATCCCTGTGCCATAACATTATAAAGCTAGTCTCTTGTTCATCCCTGTGGTATACCATTATAAAGTTAGGCTCTTGTTCATCCCTGTGGTATACCATGATAAAGCTAAGCTCTTGTTCATCCCTGTGGTATAACATTATAAAGCTAGTCTCTTGTTCATCCCAGTGGTATACCATTATAAAGCTAGGCTCTTGTTCATCCCAGTGGTATAACATTATAAAGCTAGGCTCTTGTCCATCCCTGTGGTATAACGTTATAAAGCTAGGCTCTTGTTCATCCCTGTGGTATACCATTATAAAGCTAGGCTCTTGTCAATCCCTTTGGTATAACATTATAAAGTTAGACTCTTGTTCATCCCTGTGGTATACCATTATAAAGCTAGGCTCTTGTTCATCCCTGTGGTATACCATTATAAAGCTAGGCTCTTGTCAATCCCTGTGCTATAACATTATAAAGTTAGACTCTTGTTCATCCCTGTGGTATACCATTATAGAGCTAGGCTCTTGTTCTTCCCTGTGGTATAACATTATAAAGCTAGGCTTTTGTCCATCCCTGTGGTATAACATTATAAAGCTAAGCTCTTGTTCATCCCAGAGGTATATCATTATAAAACTAGTCTCTTGTTCATCCCAGTGGTATACCATTATAAAGCTAGGCTCTTGTTCATCCTTGTGGTATAACATTTTAAAGCTAGGCTCTTGTTCATCCCTGTGGTATAACATTATAAAGCTAGGCTCTTGTCCATTCCTGTGGTATAACATTATAAAGTTAGGCTCTTGTTCATCCCAGCGGAATAACATTATAAAGCTAGGCTCTTGTTCATCCCAGCGGAATAACATTATAAAGCTAGGCTCTTGTTCATCCCAGCGGAATAACATTATAAAGCTAGGCTCTTGTTCATCCCAGTGGTATAACATTATAAATCTAGGCTCTTGTTCTTCCCTGTGGTATACCATTATAAATCTAGGCTCTTGTTCTTCCCTGTGGTATACCATTATAAAGCTAGGCTCTTGTTCATCCCTGTTATAAAGTAAAGATCTTGTTCATCCCTGTGGTATACCATTATAAAGCTAGGCTCTTGTCCATCCCAGTGGTATACCATTATAAAGCTAGGCTCTTGTTCATCCCGGTGGTATAAAATTTTAAAGGTAGGCTCTTGTTCATCCCTGTGGTATAACATTATAAAGCTAGTCTCTTGTTCATCCCTGTGGTATACCATTATAAAGCTAGTCTCTTGTTCATCCCTGTGGTATACCATTATAAAGCTAGTCTCTTGTTCATCCCCGTGGTATAACATTATAAAGTTAGCCTATTGTTCATCCCTGTGATATAACATTATAAAGCTAGGCTCTTATTCACCCCTGTGGTATACCAATATAAAGCTTGACTCTTATTCATCCTTATGGTATACCATTATAAAGCTAGATTCTTGTTCATCCCTATGGTATATCATTGTAAAGCTAGACTCTTGTTCTCCCTTTACCATTGTAAAGCTACATTCTTGTTCATCCTTACTGTATAACTTTGTAAAGCTAGACTTTTGTTCATCCCTGTGGTATACCATTGTAAAGCTATATTCTTGTTCATCCTTATGGTATACCTCTGTAAAGCTAGACAAGTATCTCTATATCCTTGTAATGCTAGATCTTGGGCATCCATCTGGAATTAATTTTAAAGCTACACTCTTCAGCATTCGTATGGTATGTCATTGTAAAAGCAATTTATTTTGTATCACGTGGGGGACACAATGACCATTATCCTTCACCATGATGCAGAGTACTACATGGTTAACTATTAAACTCCCCTTATTTTTTCCTAATTAACCCCCTCACTCCACACTACAATTAGATTTTTAGTGTCCTCATAGGAGGTACAGGACAATCTGCTGGTGGACATTTTGAAGATTAATGTTCTCTGTAAGTCCTAGAAGGCCTTGGACCCCAGTTCTCAGAGACAGCTAGTCCTGTACCTCTGGTCCCTCTTCTACTTTGGTTAGCTCCGCTATGGTCCTCCACTGGATATTCCTGACACATAGACTTTGTCCAAGGAAGCCTATTTTGGGCATTTTAGCATATGAGTCCTGAGGGTCTTACTTGCCCGTATAGGTCCGGAAGCAGTGACAGTTGGATGCCATTATGCTCCTGGTGACCACCATACAGTAAGTAACCTTCTAGAAAAGTGGCAGTTGGTGAAACCAAATTAAACTGATATATCCACTGTTTATAAACACTGTGTATGTATGACTGCTTTCGCCTCATTAGGAGATACTGGGGGAGATGCACTAAGGAGTGATAAAGATGTGATAAAGCAGAGATAACTTCTCCACTTCTTCAAGTCCTATGTTATTCTATAGAGCCTATGCACTAAGATTTCTACAACTTTACAGATCTTATTGCATAGACTCTATAGAATAACATAGGAACTGGAGATGTGATATCACTGGAGAAGTTATCTCCGCTTTATCTGCCTTAGTGCATAACCCTCACTGTATGTTTGTCCATGTGAGTGCTGTAAGGCCTTGCGTATATATGCACCACTTTTTATGATGCCTCTAATTCTTCTGTGTCTACCATATAAGTCCACCCAAGGCCTTGGATTCTGGCCATCCTGCTTTATCATGTGCTGGTCTGAGGTCTTCATATTCTTCTCTATGTTGCAGTGTTATGTGATGCTTATGTTCATGTCTGTATATTATGTGATTCTTCACTAAATATTATGCATATACTGCCTTTTCATATGAGACTGGCAAAGTTATAGGTTTCACCTACATGCATATATCTTTATATGCAATATATTTTCAGCCTCTTTACAAGCACTGGGGTTCATACCTGATTGTGTGTGGTGTTGGGATATCCTCATGGGGCTTCGCTGCAGTATATAGCGTCACAATGGGCTGGTACATCACCTCCTAAAAACACAAGGCTCCTCCAGGCTGCCTTCTTCCCTCCAGCCAGGTGACCTGAGCGTGGTGGGTTTTCCATCCATGGAGGAAGTCTTTCAAGGTTAACGTCAGGGCCTAGTGGCAGACATTACCCAGCGGGATTTTCATCACTCCACAAATTCAACATTGGAGATCCATTTTCTGGTATTGTTCATAGTAACATAGTAGATAAGGCTGAAAACAGACATGCGTCCATCAAGTCCAGCCCATGCCAATAACACCCCTGTTGATCCAGAGGAAGGCAAAAAAGCCCTCTGGAGCCATTTCCAATCTAGTCCCATGTGTGTGTGTGGGGGGGGGGGGGGGATTATTCCTTCCTGACTCCAATTGGTAGTCAAATAGTTCCCCGGATCAATATCCTTTCTGCTTTGAAACCATCTGTCATAATTGTCAATATTGTTCTGTGCTAGATAGGCATACATTGCTTTTTTGAATCTGCAAGCACAACATCCCGAGGCAAAGAATTCCATAGCTTTACCACCCTTTCTGTAAAGAATCCCTGCCTTTGTTTTAATCAAAAGCGCCTTTCCTCTAGTCTTAATGGATGACCTCTTGTTCTTAGCTCAGCTCTTTGCATAAATAATTGATTGGATAGTTCTTTGTATTGACCTTGAATGTATGTGTAAATGGTAATCATATCACCCCTTAGACGTCTCTTCTCTAATGTAAACAAACCCAGTTTGGCTAGTCTCTCTTTATAACTCAGATCCCCCAATCCCTCTATCAGTTTTGTTGCACGTCTCTGCACCTTTTCCACGTCCTTTTTTCTCTACTTGGCAACTATTTTTCCCATAAAACAATCCCTTTTCTTAGCCACAGTTACTTTTGACTGGAGTCCTGTTTTCCATACTTATAAGGAACAAGGAGTCTCCTTGGTTGATTAATGTGTACATATGTACCCAATTGTTTTACATTTGTTTAGGTACTTGGGTAGGAGGGACATCTGTTTCGCTCCACCTGTCATCTATGCTCTGACTTTTTTGGTCTATCACAGTATACCTTACAGAACTATAACCATTTAAAAGGCCCTTCCTCAGGTTCGGCATGGAGTCTAATCTTATTTGCCAAATAAATGAATAGCCCCCATGTTCATCTCTCAGACCTTTATGGTTTGAGAGATAACCAAAGGCAAAGTTCCCTGAAGTCAGTGTTGTGCTGACTGCAGGGATATCCGGTCTGACTTTAATCATGCGGCTCTGCAGTGATAACCGATAACTAATATAACTCATATTACATTTGCTATCTTGAAAGTATCTCATATGTGATAGTGTTTTATTGTCTATTAATGAACCTGAGATAAGATTATCAGCCTTTCTGAATGAGCACGAATCCCATTACATTAGCTCTGCACATACAACCAAATATAGTCTACACATGCAATAAAATACAAGTTTATGATTCAGTGTTAAAGATCTCACATAAAATAACTGTTTTACAGAGGCTAACTGGAAGCACATGATATTTAAAGTTATATAAATGCCATTTCTCTTTTAGATCTTAGCATCCCCCAATTAAATATTCAACCATCTTTCTTCTTAGGTGCAAATATTTCATAAGGTTGATTTTTAACCCTTTGACTGCCAAAGGGGTACACAACGCATTGCAAAGCAAAGCACTGCATACCCCTCTGCCGTGCAAACTGTTAATTCTTGCAAACCAAGCACATGTAGAAGACCGTTTCAGTGAAATAATTATTTTTCACTAACGGGATCTCGGCTCAGCTGCAGAGCCGCAAGCTTGTCATATGACAGACTTCCCCTGCAGTTAGCACAACGCTGACTTCAGGGAAGGGGGAGGGAGGGGGGGGACTTTGCCTTCGGTTATCTCTCAAACCATAAACGTGTGAGAGATGAACCTGGGGGCTATTCATTTATTTGGCAAATATGTACACTATGGGGGATAGTAATAATAAAGTATTACTATCCCTTTAAGATCTCATGTAAATAGATGGGGTCAGATGGTCAGGCACAGTTGTCTTCAGAATTAACAGTTTGCATGGCAGAGGGGTATGCAGTGCTTTGCTTTGCAGTGCTTTGTGTACCCCTTTGGCAGTCAAAGGGTTAAAAATCAACTTTATGAAATATTTGCACCTAAGAAGAAAGATGGTTGAATATTTAATTGGGGGACGCTAAGATCTAAAAGAGAAATGGCCTTTATATAACTTTAAATATCATGTGCTTCCAGTTAGCCTCTGTAAAACAGTTATTTTATGTGAGATCTTTAACACTGAATCATAAACTTGTATTTTATTGCATGTGTAGACTATATTTGGTTGTATGTGCAAAGCTAATGTAATGGGATTCGTGCTCACTCAGAAAGGCTGATAATCTTATCTCAGGTTCATTAATAGACAATAAAACACTATCACATATGAGATACTTTCAAGATAGCAAATGTAATACGAGCCCTGGATAAAGTAGAAACGGGAGCCTACAGTTAGCAGGCCAAATGTTAAGCCTCAGAAGACAGAATTGTTGCAGAGTCTAGCATGGAGTAGGCAGTATTTTATTGTGTGCAGCCCTATATCATTCATGGGTGTTAATTTTCCTTTAAAGGGATAGTAATGTTTCATAATAAAAGCAGCTCTAATTAATCATCTTAGTATTTGGGCCATGGAGAGTGTTATTTCAATTCTGTCAGAGTTGTAGTACAAGAGTAATTGAATGATAAAGTATCCCCCTCCCACCCCTTTTACCTAGTGTAACACTGCTCACCTCAGAGCAGCAAGACTCTCCGGATGGATCACAGAGAGGGACAATCTTCAATGATCATAAGGAAAACCTGAAAAACCTGTCAAGGAGGGCAGGGTATTCCTTATGATCACAGTAAGAAGATTGTCCCTTGCTGTGATCTGTCCGGTCAAGAGACCAGATTCCACATCTGAGGTGAGCAGTGTTACACTAGGTAAAAGGGGCAGGAGGGGGATACTTTATCATTCAATTACTCTTGTACTACAACTCTGACAGTATTGATATAAGACTCTCCATGAAGATTAATTGGAGCTGCCTTTATTGTGAAACATTACTATGCCTTTAACCCCTTAACGACCAGCGGTCGCGGGGTGTGTGGTCCTTTAAGGAACCGATAGGGAATTTCGGCGTGCCGCCCCACGTGACTGATCACGTGGGGTGGCACGCCGAACAGAGGGACTGAAAGAGATCGCTGTGGTCTTGGAGCGATCAAATTCAGTCCTCCCCTGCAGGAGCGCGGTGAGTAATAGTACGTGACGTACCAGGACCGTCACTGGTCCTTAAGTGCCGGACCAGCGTGACGGTCCGGGTACGTCACCGGACGCGAAGGGGTTAAGGACCAGGAGGGTATGCATTGCATTGATTCACAATATGCAGCACACCCGTGTGGTACTTAAATGGTTTTAGTCCCCTACAACAGTTCTTAGTAACACCTCTGTCTTGCAGTATACATCCTATATAATAATTCGCTAAGTTGTGTGTAACGCCCGACATGCGCAGTAGACACTGCTGCTCGTGCGGCAGTCATGCGCAGTACAGACTGCCCGCGCCGCGGCTGATACAGAGCTGGGCGCTCAGAAGGAGCGTCCAGCTCTGTATCAGCAGTGGCGCGGGCAGTCTCTGCTGCGCGTGACTGCCCCGTGACCGGCTGCCAGAGGCACTGTGGCCCGTGTAACGGGCTGTTCAACTAGTATATATATATATATATATTCATAGTAAAACATTACTGATACTGTAATATTTCTATCTTTCTCTCTTTCTATAAGTGTAGCAATTCAGGAAAAAAACAGTTGCATCATGGGAAACAAGTAAAACTTCCCCAAACCTCTCTAGCATTCAGAGACCCATTAATATCAGTTATGTAGTAATTTAGGTTGAAAGAAACACAAAAGTCCATCAGGTTCAACCTTTTGTCACAGTATAACCCAAAAAATCAGAATGACAAAATCCTCCTGACTCCAAGATGGGTGTTTAGTCTGTTTACCAGAACTTCCAGTTTAACGCACTAACACATAGTATAACCCACTGTGTCCCCTTCTACTAGAAATGTATCAGGTCTTCTCTTAAAGGGATAGTAATACTTAAGTATTACTAATCCCTATATTAAAGTCCTATTAAAATAATGTATTGCCCCCGGTGTCATCTCTCAAACCTTTATGGTTTGAGAGATAATTGCTTCTAAAGTTGCCCTCTCCCTCCCCCTTCCCCGTAGTCAGCGTTCTAGCTGACAGCAGGGAAGCTAGTCGTATGACCGTCAGGTGGCTCTCCAGCAGAGCCGCGATCGCGTTAATAAAAAATAAATCTTTCACTAAAACGGTCTTCTACGTGTGCTTGGTTTGTGCTTGGTTTGCAAGCACACGTAGAAGACCGTTTTAGTGAAATATTTTTTTTTTATTAACACTATCTTGGCAATGCTGCAGAGCCGCCTGATGATCTATGACCGGATTTCCCTTCAGTCAGCTACAACGCTGACTACGGGGAAGGGGGAGGGAGAGGGCAGCTTTAGGAGCGATTATCTCTCATAAAGGTTTGAGAGATGATACTGGGGGCAAAATATATGGATTAGTAATACTTAATTATTACTATCCCTTTAAATGTATCTATTGTATCTGCTACAGTTTAACAGACCTTCATGTAAAGGACCCCTTCCTGTGCTGAAGCTGAAACCTGTTTTCCTCTAGTGTTGAGTGGTGGCCCCTAGTCACTTGATCAGGCCTTTGAATGAAGAGTTCATTAGAGAAATCTTTTTATTGATACCGCTTAACAAGATCCCCTTTTAGGCGTCTTTTACTCCGGCTAGACGTTCTTCATACTTTGTTTCCTCCATTCCCTTAAAGGGACAGTAATGTCCCGTTAAAACTTGGTATAGTTTTGTAGAGGATGAAAAAAATAAGCTTAATGGCACAAACCCTGTCTCTCAAACCGCTATGGTTTGAGAGATATAGGTATTCAAAGTCCCCCCCTCCCTCCCCTTCTCCTGATGTCAGCTGGCGTGCAGCTGTGCCGGGAGCCCTGAACTCCGTGATGTACCAGGACCGTCACTGGTCCTTAAGTGCCAGACCGCTATGACGGTCTTGGCACGGAAATGGTCCTTAAGGTGATAAGCTTATTTTTTTCATCCTCTACAAAACTATAACAAGATGTTAATTACTTTTCTTGTTTTTCTCTCTGCACTGTATCCATATTATAGAATATACGTTTTAAGAACAGGTGCCATAAACTGCACTGCATATCCCAGGGGAGGCCTTATCAAATGACTCGCACAGCGGCAAAATGATGCAGTTATACTACTTGTTAGTAGATTAATCCCTTAGCGTCATGACTATACGGACGTTACGGGCCGGTGATGGTCCTGGCACAGCATGGAATTCTGGGATGGCACAGCTCGTAGATCCCAGAATTCATTGAGAAAAGACAAATGTGCTGTGGTCCTTAATGGCTGCCCCCTACTAGATTGGGCGGTCAGTAAGGGGCTAAACAGGAAGCCAATGTGATTGTTTGTTTCCTCTGTAGTTTTCTTATGAACATAAGCTCATTTATAAAAACCAACTGCTCTGTAGGGGACAGATTACTTGAATAGAGCTTTTCAAGCCCTTGAATGCTAGAGAGGTTGCCAATGCACTGGTGACTGACGACTTCTCTAACACTCAAGGGCTTAAAAGCCCAAGTTTTATTTGTCCCCTATGGTGTGCATTTGGTTTACTCCAGTATCACTCCAGTTTGCTTTTATAAATATGGGTCAATGTGCCCTTTGACCATGAATATGTTTCTCACCAGCTCTTCCCATCTCTCTGCCATACAGGCCTTGAAGCAGCAGCAGCAGAGGAAGAGGCAGCAGAGGAGGCCGGGCATGCCTGTCCCTTCCAGCCAGCACATCCTCCTGAAAACTGTGAAGACTGCCAGCACTATTGCACCTGAGAAGTCCACCCAGAGCCACAGTACGTAGTCTGGTCTGTGTGTGCGGTCTTCTGGTCTGTGTGCGCGGCCTTCTGGTCTGTGTGCGCGGTCTTCTGGTCTGTGTGCGCGGTCTTCTGGTCTGTGTGCGCGGCCTTCTGGTCTGTGTGTGCGGCCTTATGATCTGTGTGCATGGCCTTCTGGTCTGTGTGCGCGGTCTTCTGGTCTGTGTGCGCGGCCTTCTGGTCTGTGTGTGCGGCCTTATGGTCTGTGTGCATGGCCTTCTGGTCTGTGTGCGCAGCCTTCTGGTCTGTGTGCGCGGCCTTCTGGTCTGTGTGCGCGGCCTTCTGGTCTGTGTGCGCAGCCTTCTGGTCTGTGTGCGCGGCCTTCTGGTCTGTGTGCGCGGCCTTCTGGTCTGTGTGCGCGGCCTTCTGGTCTGTGTGCGCGGCCTTCTGGTCTGTGTGCATGGCCTTCTGGTCTGTGTGCGCGGCCTTCTGGTCTGTGTGCGCGGCCTTCTGGTCTGTGTGCGCGGCCTTCTGGTCTGTGTGTGCGGCCTTCTGGTCTGTGTGCATGTATGTATGTATGTATATCTTTATTTATATGGTGCCACACAGTGTACGCAGTGCCTTACAATAGACATATGTTACAATACATAAGAGGGGATAAAATAAGTGCCACATTAATAGAAACAATAGGAGAGAGGTCCCTGCCCCAAGGAGCTTACAGTCTAAATGGGTAATAGGAGACAGATAACAGGGTAAGAGGGTGTCATGTGCTGAGTTTACAAGTGCAGAGTTTGGCCAAAGGTAGTGCATGGTCCTAGTGCTCCAGAAAATAAGATTTCAGGGTAGATTTAAAGACAGAGGGGGATTGTTCTAGACGTAGGGAGAGGGGTATGAAGTTCCATAGGTATGGAGCAGAAAGCGAGAAAGGTTTGAGACGGGAGAGGGCAGAGGGTGTGGATGGTGCAACAATAAGTGCGTTGTGTGCTGAGCGAAGGAGGCAGAAGAGATATAAGGAGGGGTAGCAGTGTGGAGAGCATTAAAAGTGAGAAGAAGGACTTTGTAAGTGATGGGTTGCTGAATAGGGAGTCAAATGTCTAAGAATTATGTGAGCAGGTTCAGTTTTTGGTGAGAGTGTGGTGATTTGTGCAGCCGAGTTTAAAACAGATTGCAAAGGTGAAAGCTGAGTAGCAGGGAGGCCAGTTTGTAGGATATTGCAATAGTCTTAAGCGGGACAGAATGAGGGCATGTACAAGAATTTTAGTAGTTTCTTGGGAGAGGAACGGGCGGATTTTAGCAATGCTGCGGAGAAAGAAGTGAGGTGTTTAGCCACAGAGTTAATGTGAGGGGAGAAGGAAAGAGAGGAATCAAATATGGCCCCGAGGCAGCGTGCTGAGCTGACCGGATCAATGTCAGTTCCATCAGCTGTAATGGTGAAGCTAGCTACTGGGCAAGGTCTTGGTGGGAAGATTAGCAGTTCAGTTTTGGACATGTTTATCTTCAGCTGACGGTGTGCCATCCAGGAGGGGATGGCTAAATCCAGGAGGAGATGGCCAAATCCAGGAGGAGATGGTGGTGAGCAGCACCTTCTGTTCTGTGCTACTTAGCTCACTGCTGATTTTGGAAGTAAATTGGCTAACTAGGCTTTCCGTATCCAATAAAATGTTACATTAGCCCTTTAAATGCAGGAGGTGTATCCAGCTCATTGCAAAGGGTTAATGGAAAAGTAAATGTTTGAATTTATTTTTCTCTGTCGTCCAATACAGGTTACTGGTAACTTTGGGTAGGCGATCCGCCCTTTAATTATAGGCAGGAACAATTCTAGAATTGTATGCAGGGGGTGGAGCCTACCTTTCCTCCTTGGCTGCAGCTAGCCAACCAGCTCCAATAAGATTTGTTCCTTGGTGAAGACAACACCAGGCTGAGAACAGTTCTGCTGTAGTTTTAGAAATTTTTTATTTTTCTGTTAGAAATGGAATACCACCATTAGGCGGATTACCGTAACTGACAATGGCCTTAGATGTAGTTCAATTGTAATTCAATAACAGAGTATCCCCCTCCCGCCCCTTTTACCTAGTGTAACACTGCTCAGCCAGATCAGAAGGGAGATGCCCAGGTAGATTGCAGAGAGGGACAATCTTCAATTAAGATAAGGGAAAAAGCTGAAAAACTTGTCAAGGGGGGCAGGGCTTTCATTGTTCTCATAGGAAGAAGATTGTCCCCTGCTGTTATCTGTCTGGTCTATGGACTGGATTCCACATCTGAGAAGAGATGGCTTACACTAGGTAAAAGGGGAGAGAGGTGAAACTTTGCTTGTGAATATCTCTTAAACCATAAAGGTTTGAGAGATAAGACTTCTATAGTTCTTCATGTTGTTTTAATGCCTACAAAATAAAATAAAGATAAAACAAAATATTACTATCCCTTTAAGCCCTGAGGGGGAAAATCTTGGGTACAAATTCTTTCCTCAGGAGTTGCCCACCGAGGCTTCTTCTTAATACATGGTAGTCTGAAAACAAGATCTGCAGGAAAGGTGAGCAACCCTTTGAGTGCTGTAGGTCCACTTGTCCCACAGTGCCCCTCCGCACAGGGGTTTTTCATTTGGAGTTCCTATTGCCCACTCCTGCACTCATTGGGTCTATCTGTATGTCTGTTGGGTGTTTTGGAGCAGGTTTATGTGGTACTTTAACCCTTTAGCTGCTGATTTGGAGATCATTTGGGGGGTTTCTGACACTTTTCCTACTGGTTCAGTGTTTTTTGGGTACATAACATGTTCTAGTGATGTTACATGCATTTTTATTTTTCTATGTCAGTTTTGTAAAATTTGAGTTCTGCACGCTTTACCGCATGGGCGCCATTGCTCCATTCACTCCTATGGGACTGTACAGTTTGGGACATACAGTGGATATAAAAAGTCTACACACCCCTGTTAAAATGAGATTGAATGTGATTGGTTAATACTGAACACAGCCTCATCCCCTTTTATAAGAGGGTGTGCACACCTATGCAACCAGGTTATTGTGAGTTTTTTTATTATTTCCCCTCAACGATTTCAGTTTGCTTTGCAATTGAATTGTTCACGTTATAGGTCACATTAAAGGTGGAAAAAGTTCTGACATGATTTATCTTTGTCTCATTCTTTAACATCACAAGAACCTGGCATTTTAACAGGGGTGTATAGACTTTATATCCACTGTATATCTGCAACCGCTCCACCTAGCGACTTCCGAGATGGCTCATTTTACTTGTCTGCCCTTGCTCTGTTATCTGGTTCATGTTTCTAGTGTGTTGGGGGGCTCAGGGGGCTTCAGACACTGTTGGAGTACTTTTTCTTGGAAAACTACATTTCCCATGAGCGCTTGCTTTGCACGCTCGTTTCTGATTGGCGCCCACCACCATTTTGGGCCATTTCCAGAACGAGTATCCTACGCAGGGCTTGGACTTTCCTTCTCTCCTCTGCTGATTAACCCTTCGCCTGCCAGATAAGTCTAGTTTAGCGATTACTGGGGTGAATCTTTAATCCTACACACTATAACGTGTCTATACCGTTGGAGATTGGGGCTAGACCTAAGACTAAGGAGGCTGGGGTCTCTGTATCCCCCATTGCACATTGCTCTTCCTGTCACTCAGAGCTACCTAGAGAATTCTCAGGTTATTTATGCCCAGCATGTTCTGATGTCCTTGAGAGTCTCCCAAGGACCTCCAGCCATGCATTAGAGCCAATTTGGGTGCAAGAGTTCAAGGCTGCTACCAGGGACCTTAGGTCTACATTGCAACTCTTTCCATCCCAGTTACAGGGGGTCTTCCATTCTTGGCAGACTCCCTTCTCTGTCAAGTCTTCTCTGCCCAAACCACAGGGAGTACCTTATGTGTCAGATTCCTCTGAAGAGGAACTGATGGTGGATTCAGATGTTGAGGAATGTTCTGCTCTGGGCTCCTCTCATTTTTTTGGGGATCCTTTTGAGGCTGATCCTGAGCCCTCCGCTGAGGGCCTGATCAGGGCTGTCTTGAATACTCTTAACATTCCCTTAGTTCAGGAGGTTCCTTCTGACCCCTCTGATGATTTTCAGGAGCCTAAAAAAGCCCCTTACTTTCTTTCCACCTAACCCCGCTCTTGAACGCCTTGTGTCTGAGGAGTGGAAATCCCCGGACAGGAAATCTTCTGTGTCCAAGAAATTTGCCAAGCTTTATCCCTTCTCTGAGGCAGCACTTGTGCAGTGGGTTCATCCTCCCAAAGTGGATGCTCTTATCTCCAGGTTATCTAAGTCTACTGCCTTGCCAGTTTCTGATGCGTCTGCTCTGAAGGACTGGACGGACAAAAACTTGAGGTCTCCTTCAAGTCCATTTTTGCCACTGCTGGCACTGCCACGTGTCCAGCATTTGCTGCCGCATGGGTGAACTGGGCCATTGCGGTCTGGAGTGAACAGCTCACCCTGGCTGTCCGTCAGGGTGTTCCTACTTCAGATAAGTTGTGCCTCCTTGCCAACATTTCCAAGGCACAGCACTATGTTTCTGCTGCCTTATTTGATGCCATCCGTTTGGTGGCCAGGGTTTCCACCATGTCTGTGGTTGCCAGACGAGCTCTTTGGCTCAATATCTGGTCTGCTGACACTGCTTCCAAGAAAGCATTGCTCTCTTTACATTTTCAAGGTACTTCTTTGTTTGGGCCTGATCTTAAAGATCTGATCAGTGAGGCTACAGGGGGTAAGAGTACCCTTGGTTCCCAGGAAGAAAATGCTGCTTAAGCGTAACCGGTATTTTCGTTCCTTTCAGACTGAGACACATCCGGCGAACAAGCCCAAACAGCAATGGAAGCCCAAGGTCTCCTCCAAGTCCAAGGCTTCCAGGCCTTCTTCGGCATGACTCACCGAACCCGGGTCCCCACTCTGCTTCACTACCACAGCATCTGGGAGGATTCAGTGATAGACCCGTGGGCTTTACAGGTGATGACGGAAGGGTACAGGATCCCTTTTGTCTCTCTCTTCCTCCCTTTTGCTTCTTTCTTTCTTATACGCCTCAGGGCGCCGAGAAACGCCAGCTGTTCAACAGCTCTGTTCAGGCTCTTCTGGACAAGGATGTTCTAGAGCCGGTTCCAGTTCAGGACAGAGTTATGGGTTTTTACTCAAACCTCTTTGTGGTCTCCAAGAAGTTCAGTGGTTTTCGTCCCATTTTGGATTTGAAGGATCTCAATTCCTTTGTGATCCGGACTCCTTATCACCAGGAGTCTCTACGGACAGTGATTGCTGCTATGTCCCCGGGGGAATTCCTTGCATCTCTGGATCTTCAGGACGCGTATTTACACGTCGCCATTCATCCAGAGAGCCGGCAGTATCTCCGATTTGCCTTCGACAGAGGGCATTTTCAGTTTTCGGCTCTTCCCTTTCGTCTGACTACTGCTCCTCAAGTTTTCAACCATGTCCTGGGAGCCTTAGTGTCCATCCTCCATCGGGACGGCATCAGAGTTACTCCATACATGGACAACCTGCTTCTGAAAGCCCCCTCTGCGGAACTTCTTCATCAGCAGGTTCAGCAATGCATTCACGCTCTCACCCATCATGCCAGCGTCTGGTCTTCCTGGGCCTTCTCTTCGACACTCAGAAGAAAAAGCTGTCATCTCTCGTGGGGAAATTCATTTCCACCATAGAAGTGGTACCGTTTGCCATGGCACACACCAGAAAACTCCAGCGGTTTGTGATCCAGGTGTGCAAGGGGTCAGCTGGACCTCAGTGTCACTTCCTCTTCATATGGAACTGAGTTTATCCTAGTGGCACGACCTCTCTAATCTGCTGAAAGGAAGTCCTTCCTGGTTTCCTTCTGGACCACTGTGACAACGGATGCCAGCCTCTCCGGATGGGGGCGGTCCTGGGTCACCTGAGTGCACAGGTTCGGTGGTCTCTGGAAGAATCTTTCCTTCCCATCAATGTGTTGGAGCTTCGGGCGATATTTTATGCCCTTCGTTATTGGACATCTCAGCTGGAGGACTGTCCAGTCCGACAACGCTACGGCAGTGGCTTACATTAACAAGCAGGGCAGAACAAGAAGTCTCGCCGCTTGGTTAGAGGTCAAGGCTATTTTGTCCTGGACAGAAGAACACGTTCCTGCCATATCCGCAGTTCACATTCCTGGCATAGACAACGTCATGGCGGACTTCCTCAGTCGACACACAGTGGACAGCGGAGAGTTGGGGCTGCACCCAGAGGTGTTCACCCTCATTGTTCAGAAATGGGGTCGTCCTTACATCGACCCGATGGTGACAAGACACAACAGGAAGGTTCTGAGGTTCTGCTCTCGATGGAGGGAGCCTCTAGCTCTGGGGTGGATGCAATGTCCATTCCTTGGTTATTCCCTTTGGCCTACATCTTTCCTCCCCTCCCAATGTTGCACAGGGTGTTACGGATATTACGACTGGAGCGTTGTCCAGTCATTCTGATTGTTCCGTACTGGCCTCGCCAGGCTTGGTTCCCGGAGCTTCTGGATCTGTCAGTGGTGGAGCCATTCCAGCTCCCTTACCGTCCAGATCTTCTTCTACAGGGTTACCTGTGGAAGGAGGATGTTCATCGTCTAGCCTTGACGGCTTGGAAATTGAATCCTTAATATTGAGAAAGAAAGGGTTTTCTTCTGGTGTGGTGGCTACTATGCTCAGTGCCCGCAAACCTGTTTCTTCCAAGATCTATCATCGTGTCTGATCGACCTTTCTCTCTTGGTGTGCTGACAGGGACCTGTCTCAGGAATTTGATCTGCCTACGGTCCTGGCTTTTTTGCAGGACGGTGTGGATAATGGCCTCAGTTTGAGTTCCCTTAAAGTTCAGACTTCTGCTCTCTCTGTTTTCTTTCAGAGGCACATTGCCATCCTTCCTCATGTCAAGGTTTTCTTCCAGGGCGTTGCTCATACTCATCCTGCCTTCAAGATTCCTGCTCCTCCGTGGGATCTTAACTTGGTTTGGGGCGTTCTTCAGTGCCCTCCATTTGAGTCTTTGGCTACTATTCCTTTACGCCTGTTGAAGTGGAAAATGGCTTTTCTCCTGGCGATTGTGTCTGTCCATCGTGTTGCCGTGTTACATGCTGTGTCCTGTAAACCATCCTATTTGGTGTTTCACAAGGACAAGGCTGTACCTCGCACCTCTCAGGAGTTTCTTCCAAAGGTGGTTTCAGAGTTCCTCATCAATCAGGAGATTGTGGTGCCCTCTTTTTGCCCTGACCCCACCTCTGACAAGGAGAGGGATCTTCCCTGGTTAGACGTGGTGCGTTGTCTCAAGTTTTATGTACATCGCACTGAGTCTATCAGGCAATCAGATGAGTTGTTCGTCATTCCTGAGGGTCCTAGGGTAGGAAGACCTGCATCCAAGGTGACTATTGCTTTTTGGATCAAGTCTACTATTCATAAGGCGTATAAGCTGAGGAAGAAACCTGTCGCTTTCAGGGTCACAGCTCATTCTACTCTATCTGTTGGGGCCTCTTGGGCTTACAAGAATCAGGCCTCTGCTGATCAGTTGTGCAAGGCTGCCATCTGATCGTCTGTGCACACCTTTTCGAAGCATTACTGTGTTGATGTGTTGGCATCGGCTGACGCCAGCTTTGGGAGGAAGATCCTGGAGGCAGTCTTGCCTGTCTAGGATTTTCTTTGTTCTTGTTGCTTCCTTCACTTTTGAGCCCCGTTGGCTCTAGTTCAGTGTGCTGTGTGACAGTTTGGGGTGTTGTTATTCCTGTTCAGTGTCCGTTGACACTTCATTAGTTGTTGGGCTGTCTTTGATCTCATGGTTCATATCTGCTCTGGTGACTTTTGGGGCCTTGCGCCTGGTCCTTGCCTTACTTCTCGCCTCTGGGAAACTCAATGGTTGGACATCCTAAAGTTACCAGTAACCTGTATTGGACGACAGAGAAAAGAGGATTTTAGTCTTACCTGTTAAATCCTTTTCTCTTAGTCCATACAGGTTACTGGTCTCCCACCCTGTCAAGGGACCATTCTTGGCTCTCCTGTGGCAGATCGTGGGGGTCCTTCAGGGTCATGCTCACAGGAGTCTTCTTTCCTATCACTATCTAGTCAATAGTTAGTGTCTCAAATCTTTCTGGAGCTGGTTGGCTAGCTTCAGCCAAGGAGGGAAAGTTGGCTCCACCTCATGCATACAATTCTAGAATTGTTCCTGCCTACTTAAAGGGGCGGATCGCCTACCCAGAGTTACCAGTAAACTGTATGGACTAAGAACAGGTAAGACTAAAATCCTCTTTTTTAATGAAAAATATATAGTATACATATTTTCCTACTGAGTAAAACAAGGTTACATTCACTGCTCAAATATTTTTCATTAACTCATTGAGGACCAGAGGGTTAGGCAATGTATTTATTTGCAATACGTTGCACACTGTTCTGGCCCGTAAGGGGTTAAACTGCAATTTTCTATTGTGGTCAACAGTCGGTGCTGTTCTTACCACTTACTATGGAGAGCTGTATCCATGACTTGAGTTTTCAGATAGCGTATAGTATGACAAAGTAAAATGGGCTTTTTGGACACCAGTTGGCACTTTGACTTTAAGCGGAACTCTCACTTAGTATAAAGTCTCCCTCCAATAATTAAACATATGGAGACTAGCTTCATAATATTTCTATTACCTCTCCTCCTTCCCATCATGTTCCGCCCACTCCCCACCCACTTCTCCTCCTTCCTCAGCCTATTCCACCATTATTTTCATGTTATGATTTTCATGTTATTTTCATGTTTATGATTAAGCCCCGCCCCCTTTGACACACATTGGACAATGAACAAGATTTTAATAAGTATATAATAAAAGTTACATTTTTTGGAGGGTCCCTGGATATACTATTAATGTTACTGAGCACTGAACTGGTCTCTTAGTGCAAAAGGTAACAATAAGAATTAATAATATAACTTAGTCAGAGGCTGCTATACGCTATTTTCTCTTCTTTTGTTATATATTCAGTGGTCCAACGGATCTGTCTTTGTGTCTGCCTGTGTAGATTCAGATGCTGCAGGAGTGTTTTTAGACCTATCTTGGGCTAAACTCCAGGGTCTCTCTTGCCAAAAAAAAGAAAGAGCCTTTGGCTGTTTCTACCATTGAAGGCAAGCCTTTAGGTTCTGGTACTATTCTGTTTGAGACTTACCCTCTCCAGCTGTCATCTGGGCTCTATCATTCTGAAGAGATGATCTATGACTTAATGTACTCTCTTCATGTGCCAGTAATCATTGGCCTGCCCTGGCTCCGACTACATAACCCCAAGTAGATTGGAGCTAAAAGAAATTGTGGCTGGGGGACTATCCTTTGATACTTGCATTTCTAAACCATCCCCTTCAGTGTACACAGTGGTTCTGCTTCTGTAAATCTAGAATTATGTTCCCAAACCCTATTAGGATTAATTTAACGTCTTTTCTAAAGGGGAGGCTGACACCTTACCTACCCACAGGGCACGACTGCCCGATTGATCTTCTACCAGGGACTAGTCCTCCCACCATTCTCCTCTCCCAACCTGAGAATAAAGCCTTAGAGGAATACATCAAAGAGATCTTTGCCAAAAGATTTATCTGGCCCTCTGTCTCCCTCACAGGGGCCAAGTTTTCCTTCGTCTCCAAGTAAGATGGCGGCTTATGCCCCTGTATTGATTACGGAGGCTTAAACAAGATTGCCATAAAAAATCACTACCTTCTGCCTTTGCTACCCAAGTTGTTAGTCAGAATCTGCAAGGGAAATGAGTGGAAGACTGCTTACAACACCATATGCTGGCACTATGAGCACCTGGTAATGCCCTTTGGGTTATGTATCAGGTATCGACCTTCCGCTTCTCTTCCGGATTTATGAACGTATTTTACCAGGAAGAATACACTGAGATTATATCTCATTTTCAAGTATGTCCTGGACTCGTTTTATCTACCTCAGAGGGGTGAAAGGCTGAGTTCACCTTGCTGGGAATAGAACCTGCAACCTTGCGGCTTGAACAGATTCTACAGCTGGTGCCTTAACCAGCTGAGCAACCCCCTGGCCGGATTCAACTTGGCATTGAGTTTGAGACCTCCTGTCCTTGTCCTCGGCTCTCCTTGACTGTTCATCCAATCAGCGGTCTTGTGTTGGGCTGCACTCTCTGACTCCTTTAGCATTCTACGCCCTCCCTCCCTCTTCTCTTTGCCATTCTGGGCCTTTCGCCAACTCGACTTACATCTCAGCTTGCTCACTGTCTTGCCCTACTCTTAGGCAGCTCTTGCTACTTCTCCCTCTCCTCTCCGCTATACACCCGTTTGAGTTTCCTTTGGTGGTTTTCGCATCTGCTTGCAGCCTTCCACCTAACCCTCCTACGTTGGCAGACTTCCCCATTCCGGTCTTCCCATCAACTATCCTTATCCTCTGGTGGTCTCCTCCACTACTAACAACTTTCCACCTAACCTTTCTCCTCTGATGGTCTTCTCCATTCCTCTGTTCCTTTCAACTAACCTTCCTCCTCTGGAGGTCTCCGCCACTACTAGATCTCTCCTCCTCTGACAGTCTTCGCCATTTCTAGCTCTCTTCTCCTCTGGTGGTATTTGCCACTACTCGCTCTCACTCCTCCTCTGTTGGTCTTGCCTCTACTAGCTCTCTCCTCCTCTGACAGTCTTTGCCACTTCTAGCTCTCTCCTCCTCTGGTGGTCTTTGCCACTACTAGCTCACTCCTCCTCAGGTGGTCTTCCACTACTAGCTCTCTCCTCCTCAGGTGGTCTTCCACTACTAGGTCTCTCCTCCTCAGGTGGTCTTCCACTACTAGCTCTCTCCTCTGGCAGTCTTCGCCACTACTAGCTCACTTCTCTTCTGGTGGTCTTTGCCACTACAAGCTCACTCCAACTCTGTTGGTCTTTCCTACTACTAGCTCACTCCTTCTCTGTTGGTCTTTGTCACTTCTAGCTCTCTCGTCCTCTGGTGGTGTTTGCCACTACTAGCTCTCTCCTCCTCTGGTGGTCTTCCACTACTAGCTCTCTCCTCCTCTGGCAGTCTTCGCCACTTCTAGCTCTCTCCTCTTCTGGTGATTTTTTCCACCACTAGCTCTCTCCTCCTCTGGTGGTCTTGTAGCGCTGTCCTCCTCTGGTGGTCTCTGCCACTATTAGCTCTCTCCTCTCCTGTGTTCCCCCAACATACGCAAACAGGAAACCCCGTGCACATAAAACATTATCTCATCTTCTCTCTCTCTTTCTCTTCTGCTACTTGCAGCTAGACATATCTCACTAAACCCTGGGCCCTTTCCTTTTGCAAACCTTCTACCTCCAGTCAGTATAGGAACAATTCAAACCTGATCACCATTCCTTGTCTTCAACCACAGCTTCTTCCTTTTCCATGTGCTTTCTGGAATGCTCGCTCCCTTATTTGACAATATAAGACCGTGCATGGTCTCTTTTTCCTGCTCTCTACAGTTACTGGCTCAAACTGAAATTTGGCTACCTCAATCTGACTCCGCTTTAGAGACAGCAATGTCCTATGGTGGTCTCTCCTTCCCTCACACTCCATGCGAAACTGGACATGTGAGGAGACATGCACAGCTGCTTTCTAAACACTGCTTATACAAACCGCTTTCTGTCCACACCTCACTCTGCGCCTCCTCTTTTGAGTCACATGCTATCTGCATTTTCGCTCCTGTATCTCCATAGGTTGTGGGTCATGCATCCGTGACAAGTGACCCTTTCCTAAAGGTAATCAGAAGAGAGGATGAGGTTATATATCCAGCATGCATGACTCCTTCTCCCTGATGAATGATTGGCTGGGAGGTGAGATTACTCAGGAGCACTTCCCAGCCAATGGGAGCATGGGAAAAATGTAAACAGAGATTGGCCATATGTAAGACAATCCATGTTTTGTCCTTTACTCAAAGTGGTTTGGGCTATGGCCCAGACAGGACTAGGGGAAATCACTGTTTTGTTTTTTTAGCAGTGGCAGATGTGGTAGCTAGTTTTTGGGGCTTTTAAAAAAATGATTTTATTTGTGTAGGTGAATGATGTGGAGGACCATGGCGTCGCAGACACCGCTTGACCTCTGAGATTAAGGTGAGTATATGTTTTTGTAACACACACCATAACCGGTGGGGAAGGGGAGGTGGAATTGGTCTTTTTCCGGGTTTTATTTATTATTATTAATATGGGAGCTGTGGAACCCATATTTTTTTTTTACACATCCTTGCTCTTAAAAGTAATGTTGGGTAACTAGACCCCATATATATTTTTTTTACACTCTCTGTCCTAATGCGTGATTTCTTTCAACTCCATATAAGCTCATTGTCTGCAGATTATAGAACACGGGGCTTCTATGGCTTCTGCTACTTCTTTGAGAACCGAGTGAGAAGGTAACGGCAACCTGTCCTGCAGATCTGCAGAGCAATCTGTTTGTGGAAGGGGGCAGTTTCAGCTGTGGAAACTGTGTTCCTATAGTTGTTACACTTTGTGATTTGGTCTATACACCCTTCACCGCACCTTTAATCTCAGCTCCCAGGCATAAGAATTGATGCTCGCAGTGTGGCTGTCTCATAATTATCTGTATCTCTGTTTGTCTATCTGTCTGTGGATTTTCATGTCGAGCAAAACAAGGTCCAGTACCGTTGCAGGCAGATGTTTCTTTCAAGTTATTTTTTGCCCAGACTTTTCATTGAATATCCTCCAGCAGTGAAAATAATCTAATTTTACTCAGAAGGAAAAGTCCTACAACATCCATTTTTTTGTTTTTACTAGTAACATTTTACAGATCGTTTACATTCTGTTAGAGATATTAACATTGTCAAATTCTAATTTTCTCATAAATATTTTAGACGTCCTGTATGTGGGATAGGAAACCATTAACTCTCCATCTGTTGGAGACTACAAGTCCTTCCCAACCAGCCCTGACTACCCCTAAAGTTCTCCAATAGTTCAGAGGTTAATACTCACCCAGCCACATACCTGATTCTGCTCTGTCTAAGGGTAGGGTGAAGGCTACTCCATTTCTGGCTTTGATCATGATTGGCTCTGTGGAGTCTGAGATGAACAAACTATTCATAGCCAGGTCCGGTGCACGGATTTTTGTATACACAGGCGAAGGTGCATTTTGATGCCCCCCCGACCCGGACACAATCCCCTGCCCCTCCCCCAACCTTGCCACAATCCCCTGCCCACGCCCACACATTCACCTCCACACTCTCCCCACCTCCACATTGCCCCTTTCAAAATGCTCCCCTCATCTCCACATTGCCCCTTCCCCAATGCTCCCTTCATCTCCACATTACCCTTCATCTCCACAGTGCCCCCTTCATCTCCACATTGCCCCTTCCATAATGCCCCTTTCTCTCCACATTGCCACTTCATCTCCACAATGCCCCTTCCACAATGCCCCCTTCATCTCCACATTGCCCCTTCCATAATGCCCCTTCATCTCCACATTGCCCCTTCATCTCCACAATGCCCCTTCATCTCCACATTGCCCCTTCCATAATGCCCCTTCATCTCCACATTGCCCCTTCCACAATGCCCCTTCATCTCCACATTGCCCCTTCCACAATGCTCCCTTTATCTCCACAATGCCCCTTCCACAATGCCCCCTTCATCTCCACATGCCCCTTGATTCCCTACCTTGAGTCCCTGGTGGTCTAGCGGCGTGCCATAAGAGAGCTCTGTGCCTTTTTCGGCACAGAGCTGAAGCTCCCGCAAGCTGTTCTCATTAATGCAGAGCGCTGGGAGATGATGTCATCTCCCAGCGCTCTGTATTACTACAGAGCCTGGGTCGCTCTGCGTTGTGAGTGTCACATAGATGCTGCAAGGGAGCACTTGGTAGTGTAAATCAGCGCTCCTTCGCGGTAGATATGTATATTTAAAAAAAAAAAATTAAAATGACCAGCTTCCCCCTTTTCGGTGCCCCTCCGTTGCGGCGCCCTAAGACAGCTGCCTGTCCTGCCTTAATGGTAGCGCCGGCCCTACTCATAGCCTATAGCAGCAGTGCAGTTGTGCAGGGCAGGCATTTAATGTCTGCACAGTTACATGATCAGACACTCTGTGGTATGAATTTTAACCCCAGAGCTGCTGGAGCATTTTATCTGTACTCAGGGACACACGGGCTATGTTTTAAGCGAGTTTAGATTTTTACTTTATTGTTCCTGTACTAAACTTTTCTTAAAGCAGCAGCAGTAAAAAATGTTTTAATATGAAAACACACGTTATAGGGGTTTCCCTGGTGAGTAAAACAAGTATACCCCCACTGATGTCAGTTTTTTTTATTCAAACGCTAGAATGATTAAACATGTCAGGAAATGACAGCATGATTACTTCCTGAAAGTTAAAACTGTCAGGAAGTGAATTACAGTGTGATTACATCTTGAATGGTCAAAGTGACAGGAAGTGACTCATTAAATTATATGAGAACTGTTTGTCAGTGACTCACCTTTTCCCATAGAATGCAACAGAATACCTTATGAAAATACGACCATTAGTGGGCTCTGTTAATGTAAAAAAAAAAAAAGAGTTAAAACAACTCTTTAAATATGCATTTTTCAGTAACTGCAGTACCCTTTATTTTATTCAGCAGGATCATTGCTATAATATATTTTTTCTTTAAAAAAGTTTACTTTAAGCTGACATGTCCACTTTAGTGCATTATTAATCTAGTGAACAAAAATAAATGTTTTGGTATAGAGTTCACCGTCAGTACATTATGCTGGTTTTTATCTAGAAATCAGAGAATTGTTTTGATTAAAATGTGCTAACATTTGGCAGAGGTAATGACTTACAGTTAAAGGTCATAGGATTTCAAAAATTGCACTTGTTGTGAATGAGTAAAAAGAATGAACCCTTTATTTTGCCAGATAAAGATGAGACATATCGAGGCTGGTGTATTTAAAGGGATAGTAACGTTTCAAGTAAAAGTCGCTCCAATTAATCTTCACAGTATTTGGGCCATGGAGGGTGTTATTTCAGTACTGTCAGAGTTGTAGTACAAGAGTAATTGAATGATAAAGTATCCCCTCCTGCCCCTTTTACTGATGTAACACTGCTCACCTCAGAGCAGCAAGACTGTCCGGATGGATCACAGAGAGGGACAATCTTCAGTGAGCATAAGGAAAAAAACTGAAAAACATGTCAAGGTGGGGCAGGGTTTTCCTTATGTCCTTATGAAGATTGTCACTTGCTGTGATCTGTCCGGTCAAGAGAACAGATTCCACATCTGAGGTGAGCAGTGTTACCTCAGTAAAAGGGACGGGAGGGGGATACTTTGTCATTCAATTACTCTTGTACTACAACTCTGACAGCAATGATATAACACTCTCCATGGCCCAAATACTATGATGATTAATTGGAACTGCTTTTATTGTGATACATTACTATCCCTTTAAGAAGATTTGCAACAGTCCTGCCTCAAACCAGTTTCACCATGGTGAAAAAATATAAAATTCCCCAAATTCTCATTGATTTAACCCTCACTGACTAAGCGGCCTGTTCAAATCATTGCTTTGCTCATCCCTCTGATAAGGGTTTTTAACCACTTGAATGCTAGAGAGGTCTCCAAGGCATTGCTCTATATTCAAGGAGTTAAAATCCCCATTTAAATCAATGGTAAAATGTATTTTTGTCCTTTTGTGCAGTTGGTTTGCTCAAAGTGTCGCTCTTACCTCGGGTATTATAATGGCTGAAGTGTAGTTATTCACAGTTTGTAAATAACAGCAAATATCTGATACTTCTGTTGCATTTAAGAGTGAATGAAAAACGTTTCATATAGTCACCTGTTGATGCAACACTATATCTGTGTTTGTTAACCCCTTAAGGACCGGGAAAATCTGAGGTCGTTTTCCCTTAAGGACCGGAGCAATTCTGACCTTTTTGACTATGTCTTTGTTCAACAGTGTTTTCCCTCTAAGGCTTTTATTCCACCCCCATAAATTATATACTGTTTTTTTAAGCATAAATAGGGCTTTCATTTGATACCCTATTTATATGGATAACCCACCGTTCACTTTATTAAAATTAAAAAAAAGGTAAAAAAAAGTAGAAAAAAAACACCATTTTTGATTTTTCTCTTGGGATCAATTGGCCACAAAGGGTTAAATTTTTATGGAGACTGCATGAAAGGTATGACCGGTCAGTCATACCTACAAAATGCGCAGTTTAAAGTGGCCACTGTCCCCCCTGGATGAAAATCCCCATGTCCCTTTTTCCTCCCTATTTTGACACTTTTTTGTCCCTGGCATTTGGTGGTGTATATAAGTGTATTACATGGCTCCACAACAATCACACTTGTAATATTGTTTAATTATATATATTTTTTTAAAATTAAAAAATGTTTTTGTAAAAAAAAAAAAAAAGTGTTTGTGGTTTTTTTTTGTTTTTTTTTTAAAAAGTGTAAAATTGCAGGTCAAAAATTTACCTGCATTTAGCCAGCCTCCTGCACCAGCAGTGAAGGGGTTAATACCCCCAACTGCTGTATTTTTTTTAACCACTAGGTGTCTCCAGTCTACTTCTGTCTCCCTTACTTTGAGAGCAAGGGAGACAGAGGCAGACGAGACAGGCACAGACAGCATGCTTTGCATGCTGCCTCTGTCTATCACTATGCCGGTACATGTGATCACTGATACGGCGATCGCATGAACCGGAAGAAGGAAGAAGGGCTGAAACTGAATGCCCCGGTCTCGGAGCGTCAGTCTCAGCCTGGATTTAATGATAGCAGCGTGCACGGAGGCACGCTGCTATCATTTAAGCCATGACGGTCCTGGACCGTCATGGGTCGTTAAGGGTATAACAACCCATGACGGTGCAGGACCGTCATCGGTCCTTAAGGGGTTAAAGACATACCGGTATTTTATACCCACAGAATGAAACACAAATAGTTTATTTAGAACAGACTATATAGAACTTGTAGAACTGTAATCTTGCTTCTTGACTACATATTCTGCAGCTACATATATGTAAAGTCAAATCGCCTGTACTCTTTGTTTTATTTTTTTTTTTAAAGGGACAGAAATGTCCCCTAAAAATATTTAGAGTTAGGTAGAGGTTGAAAGAAGAAACTAATTGCCACAAACCCTATCTCTCAACCCGCTATGGTTTGAGAGATATAGGGATTCAAAGTTCACCCCTCCCTCCCAGGAGGGGTAGTCAGGGCTGTAAAACTGACAGCAGGAGATTCGAGTCGTACGACTCGAGGAGGCTCTGCAGCAGAGCCGCAATCACGGTACTTAAAAATAATTAATTCATTGGAAAGGTCTACAAAGTGTGCTTGCAAACCAGACACACTTTGTAGACATTTCCAATGAATGAATTATTTTTAAGTAATGCGATTTCGGCTCTGCTGCAGAGCCCCCTGCTGGTCCCCGGGCAGGGATCTCCTGCTGTCAGCTAGACACTGACGTCAGGAGAAGGGGAGGGAGGGGGGAACTTTGAATCCCTATATCTCTCAAACCATAGCAGTTTGAGAGATAGGGTTTGTGGCAATTAGTCTCTTTTTTCAACCTAAATATTTTGTAGGGGACATTACTGACCCTTTAATCTTCACATTTATTTATTTATTCACTCATTCATTCTGTTTTTAGAAGGTAATGTTACAATGTTAACATGAATCATTTTGCTGCTAAGGACATGATGGGGAGATTCACTAAGTGGAAATAAAGTTGAGATGACTTCTCCAGTGACATCACTTCTCCAGTTCCTATGTTATTCTATAGAGTCAACGCACTAAGATTTCTTCGTAAAGTTGATACCTTTATTGGCTAACTAAGCAGATTTAGGATGCAAGCTTTCACGACTTCTTAGGTCTCTTCCTCAGGCATGTTATACAGATAAATATGAAAACTTCTCTCTTAAATACAAGTACACATTGCATGGTTTATAATGGAAATCAGATAAGAACGTTAGTCCAGATACCAATTCCTTGATCAGTCAATGGTAGAGGATGTGATTTAAATAGCATTCTTCCTCTGGGTCCAGGTATTTATGATTCCAGAGGGACTGTCGTAAAAGTTAATTCACAATTAAGTACTGTGACAGAAATTCCCTGTCCCTGTTCATGCCATAGGTCAAAGAGTCAAATTGTAACATTAATTTTACCTCCCATAATTTTCTGTCCCTCTGATTGCGAAATTGTCCCATTAGTACAGTCAATTTAATATCCCTGATACTTGTATTTAAGAGAGAAGTTTTCATATTTATCTGTATAACATGCCTGAGGAAGAGACCTAAGAAGTCTTGAAAGCTTGCATTTTAAATCTGTTTAGTTAGCCAATAAAGGTATCAACTTTACAAAAAAATTTTGCATCCTGTATTTCTACGGCTAACACGGTACCAACTCTCATCTACTAAGATTTCTTCAGCATTGAAGATTTTAGTGAATAGGGTCCATAGAATAATATAGGAACTGGAGAAGTAATATCACTGGAGAAGTCATCTCCACTTTATATAAAAGAAAGAGGAGCATTAACTCCTTACTCATTCAGGTGTTTCCCCCACTTGTCAGACACTTACTGAATTTAAATCCATTAGAAACAGCCAGCTTGCATATATGAAGGATTCCGACAGCCTCCACTCACTCTTCCACAGCTGCTCCCCCACTACACCGAGAGACTTCCAGGATCCTCAGGAAACAAGAAAGACAACAAAAATTGGGGGGCGCTTACTGAATTCACATCATATATTGATAATATGGCTCATATAGTATTAAAGTATTTACTCACATAAATACGTCTGCCGGCTTGTAGTCCAAACAGCCGTCTTAGAGTAAGCAGGAACACAACCCGTCCTGTTGGGGGATCTTCCATATAACCCGATACTCCTCTTCAAAAATCAAAAGACGAATTTCTTTGTTTGTGCAAAAGTATCAAAACTTAATTTTATTGTAGATACAACGTTATAATTTTAAAGGGATAGTAATACTTCGTTTTAACTTTATTTTATTTTGTAGGCATTAAAAAAACATGAAGAAAGATATAAGTCTTATCTCTCAAACCTTTATGGTTTGAGAGATATTCACAAGCAAAGTTTCCCCTCCTGCCCCTTTTACCTAGTGTAAGCCATCTCTTCTCAGATGTGGAATGCAGTCCATAGACCAGACAGATAACGGAAGGGGACAATCTTCTTCCTGTGAGAACAATGAAAGCCCTGCCCCCCTTGACAAGTTTTTCAGGTTTTTCCCTTATCTTAATTGAAGATTGTCCCTCTCTGCAGTCTACCTGGGCACCTCCCTTCTGATCTGGCTGAACAGGGGGGGGGATACTTTGCTTGTGAATATCTCTTATTGAGAGATAAGACTTATATCGTTCTTCATGTTTTTTTAATGCCTACAAAATAAAATAAAGATAAAACGAAGTATTACTATCCCTTTAAAGACCATTTTTGCATTCATCAGTTCAACGCGTTTCTGAGCGCACCGGTCTTACATCAGGAACCAGAACAATAATACAAAAAATAGGTGGAGAGCTCTCTAGCCAATGAGACCGCTGACATGGAGAAATCCTCCATCATTGAAGGAGGTTGGATCACGACAATACTTGGGGAGAAACAGAGGAAGACTGACAGGCTGCGGTTCAGAACTGTAACCCCAGTCTGTCCCTAAATAAGACCCCAGCTCCTTTTTAAAACGTTATCATTTCGGCAAAGCTTGCATCGTATATCAAAATAAAACAACCATTACAGCTTATCATTACATGAAGATCACACTGAGCCAAACTTGTAGAGGGGTGATAGCTCCCCTTTAATAGACTAAAGGCAGCCTTTTCTGCTTCAGGTATAGTGTAACAGTCATGTATCACTATCCCTGCTTTTACACTTCCTGACAGAAAACTCTCTGGAAACAGAGATTGAGGGACCTCACCGTCAGGGGCATTAAAAAAAAAAAAAACACCTGCTCCATAGGGATCCAATAAAAATACCCTAAATCTCCTTTTATTTAAAGGGATACTAATATTTGCATATAAAAGCAGCTCCAATTAATCTTCATAGTACTTGGGCCATGGAGAGTGTTATTTCATTATTGTCAGATTTGTAGTACAAGAGTAATTGAATGATAAAGTATCCCCCTCCTCCCCCTTTTACTGATGTAACACTGCTCACCTCAGAGCAGCAAGACTGTCCGGATGGATCGCAGAGAGGGACAATCTTCAGTGATCATAAGGAAAAACCTGAAAGACCTGTCAAGGGGGGCAGAGTTTTCCTTATACTCACAGTAAGAAGATTGTCCCTTTCTGTGATCTGTCCGGTCAAGAGACCAGATTCCACATCTGAGGGGAGGAGGCTTACACTAGGTAAAAGGGGCGGGAGGGGGATACTTTATCATTCAATTACTCTTGAACTACAACTCTGACAGAATTGAAATAACACTCTCCATGGCCCAAATGATATGATGATTAATTAGAGCTGTTTTTATTGTGAAACATTACTATCCCTTTAACTGAGTCTTTTATCCCCTTGAATGGCATAGAGATCTCCAGGACATAGCCTCCAATAGTTTTGAGACGTTGAAATGGGTGTTTTCTTATGAACAAGGTAGTGAACTCCTAGATCATGGAGAGTCATATATTAGACAGTATTCCCCCTCCATCAGTCAGTATTGTCTTCTTATGTTAGGTGTACGGTGTATGTTACTTGCCAGTTCTCTCCTTATCTTAGTTGTACTGTGTGGGTTCATTATCCAGTTCTCATCTTATGTGAAGTGTACTGTGTGTGTTACTTACCCAGATCTCATCTTATGTTACTTGTACTATGTGAGATACTTTTCATGTGAAATACTTGGATGTTTTCTCCAAATTGTTTTGATTTTCTGTAGCATGGGAAGCAAAACAGAGAGACGGACAGTCCAGCAATGCTCAGATCACGGCTTCCAACACCTCTCTGTCTGCGAGAGCCAACAATTCCCTCCAGGGACTTGGAAAGAAAGCACTACAGAGATCGGACCGGCTCCAAGCCAGTAAGTGCCACTGTACTGTTCACTATTAACCCCTGGATGACCAATTACAACGCATTGTGTCAACCCATTGACCATAAATTCATGATCATCAAAAAGCCTTCAGGAAACTACGGGAGCCCTGCAATTTTTACACACTCATTAGACCAAGGCGTGTTATAAAATTGTGCAGAATATCATTGCTCCCTCTATTTGTATTGAAAGTGTTTGATGTCCTGCAGTTATTTCACTAAGCCACTGCCCACTGTCCCACCACCCCGCCTCCCCCTTATTTTCAGTCCTGTCCACCCACCATAGGCCCTGTTCACACAGACTTCAGAAATGCAGCATTTGCAATGTGTTTCTCGCAACAAAATATACGTAACACATTGCTGTCTATGGCCCTGTTCACGTGGGCCACTAACTCAACACTTGCACAACGAATGCTGCAGCATTCTGGACCTTTAGTGCATTCAGTGCAGACACACCCTAGTTGCAGCATTCCTGATTCACACACTGGTCTATGGGACTAACATGCAGATCATTCACATGGTAACAATGGAGTCTGCAATGCCCTTCACAACCTCCAATGACTTAACGGACCCAAGAGGGAGTCATACGATAATATACAGCCGACTCCGACATGGGATGGTCCCCATCATTCTCCCACAGTGGGCCCCCATGTGAGAGGATGCCCGGGAAATGTAAGAGATCGGGGGTGAGTAGTATAATGGGAACCCAAGACGCCGGGGAGTCCTGGGCCGTCGTATCCGAATTCTGTCTCCTGGAGTCGACTGGAAACAGTCGAAGAGTGAATTGCTCTGTAAGCCTTTTGGGGATGGGAGTCAGAGAGGACTCTTTAAACCACCTAGATAAGCACAACACACAGAGACTGCTTGCTCCAAACGAACCCACTTTATTGGCAAATCCACACTCTTGTATACACACCAGTAACAATAAAAGAATGGAACCGGGAGGAGCCAGGTACACCAAGGGCTGGAGTTAGTTTAGGGACCAGTGGGCAGGGGAGTGACTAAACTAAGAGTAACCCGACTGGTCCGTTTCCTAGACTCACAGGAACCAGGGTGGAGCATGACATACAGGGCTGAGTGGTTGAGTGGCCAGACATGATTAGGTTAGTGTACAACAGGCGTCGCAGTGGGGGGTTACAGTCTCAATGGGTCTGAATACACATTTGAAAGCATAAAGGCCAACGGTTACGACCATTGGTTGAGCAGTTCGAAATAGCCCACCTTAACTGTGACCAATCCGTGTTGCAAGTTCTGTGGTGTCGACCAATAGGGTCGACTCCTCGGGTTCCCTTTGTCTTACGACAGGGTGTCGGTATTCCCACCATTCCAGTAACCCTACGAGCGTGTGTCGAAAGACCATGTTCACCCCAGGGTCGAACTAGTAGGTTGTATGCCACGTACGACCCAGAGTCGGACACATATGTTATATTGTATAAACAGGGTCAGCTGAGGTCGTGAAAGCTTCAACAGTCCTAATTGTCCCAGAATTAACCCCAGTTGATAATAGTCTGTGATAAGGACAGGAGTTCCCTTCTGATTGTTCACTGTAACAGTACATGGCCCGTTACAAGTAGCACTCAACTAACTGGCGGCTTTAACCCCTTGCGTGCCAGAGAGGTATCCAACACATTGAGTTGCAAAACGATGCGTTGGATACCTCTCTGGCACTCAAAGGGTCAACAGTGCTGCATCGCAGGCCTGTGTATGTCTTCCGTCTGAATAGAGCCTTATTATGTTATTAAATATTCGTTTCAAATTTTTCAGTAAAATATTAGTTGGGGAAGAAAAAGACCTATTTAAATCAATATGAGTTTTCACTTTCCCCTCCATGGCACGGTTGGTTTGCTCCAGAATTGCTTGTCTTTAGCTTCTTGAACACAGCCCTCGATATCCAGCAATAGACGGCTTTCACCGTCCTCCTTCCGCAGGATTCCTGCTTCAGAGATCTAAAGAGGTCATGTGATCTAATATGGAAATGCTGCACTAGGCATCATGGGATGTACACGGAAATCAAAAGAGAAGCCATTCTAGAGCAAACAGACTAGGAGACAAATGATAATTCCCTACATTTTGATTGATTTCAAATGGCCTTTTAACCCTCTGAATCAGTGGTAAAACTGGAGACGCCCTGTGCAAACAAATTCAGGCGCTGTAAAACAAACCTTTCTCAGAGAGGCATAGCTAGAAATCATTGGGCCTCTTGGATGCTGGGCATTGTCACAACTGCGCCCCCTGTAGTTAAAGCCCATCCATGACTGCCAGAGGGGTCTCCAACGTATTGCCTTTCAATGGGGTTAAAAGCCTCATTTGAATGAGTGTGAATTTGTATTTGTTCATAGGGTGCAGATAATTGCTTCAGAAATAATCCACTTTTCTTGCTGCATTCAGTCCAATACGATCCATAACTATGTACGTAGCACCTTTTTGCCAATATACAGTGGCATAACAATAGGGGTCGCACCTGCGACCGGGCCCGTCACTCTCAGGGGCCCGGCCGCCCCCTGCGACCCCCTCGCCACCCGCCCACAGCACATCTGAAGTCCCGGCGGCCAGCGCTCGAGTAATGCAGAGCGCTGGGAGATGACATAATCTCCCAGCGCTCTGCATTACTAAGGACCGCGCGGGAGCATGTCACACACACCGCTAGACCACCAGGAGGTAGGAGGACAGGGGTCAGTAGGGGCAATGTGGCGATGGGGGCATTGTGGATATTGGGGGGAAATGTGGAGCATGAGGGGCATTGTGGAGATTGGGGGGAAATGTGGAGCATGAGGGGCATTGTGGAGATTGGGGGGAAATGTGGAGCATGAGGGGCATTGTGGAGATTGGGGGGAAATGTGGAGCATGAGGGGCATTGTGATGGGGGCAATGTGGAGATTGGGGGGAAATGTGGAGCATGAGGGGCATTGTGGAGATTGGGGGGAAATGAGGGGCATTGTGGAGATTGGGGGGAAATGTGGAGCATGAGGGGCATTGTGATGGGGGCAATGTGGAGATTGGGGGGAAATGTGGAGCATGAGGGGCATTGTGGAGATTGGGGGGAAATGAGGGGCATTGTGGAGATTGGGGGGGAAATGTGGAGCATGAGGGGCTTTGTGATGGGGGCAATGTGGAGATTGGGGGGAAATGTGGAGCATGAGGGGCATTGTGGAGATTGGGGGTAAATGAGGGGCATTGTGGAGATTGGCGGGAAATGTGGAGCATGAGGGGCATTGTGGAGATTGGCGGGAAATGTGGAGCATGAGGGGCATTGTGGAGATTGGCGGGAAATGTGGAGCATGAGGGGCATTGTGGAGATTGGCGGGAAATGTGGAGCATGAGGGGCATTGTGGAGATTGGGGGGAAATGTGGAGCATGAGGGGCATTGTGGAGATTGGCGGGAAATGTGGCGATGGGGGCATTGTGGAGATTGGGGGGGAAATGTGGAGCATGAGGGGCATTGTGGAGAGTGGGGGGGAAATGTGGAGCATGAGGGGCATTGTGGAGATTGGGGGGAAATGTGGAGCATGAGGGGCATTGTGATGGGGGCATTGTGGAAGGGGCAATGTGGAGGTGGCTAATGTGGCTGAGGGGGGCCAATGTGGTCTGAGGGGGGCCCGTGGCAATTCTTGCACCAGGGCCCCGTGGCTTCTAGTTACGCCTCTGCCAATATATTTATACTGTATGTGTGTTTCTGGGGTATAAGTTACGTTACAGTGTAGGCCTGGTCTGGTCTACATGAACAACTTGAGGCCCTCCAGCTGCTGTGAGACTTCACTTCCCGTTCTCCCTGTGAACTCTAGTTTGGCCGCAGCTGAAGGACTCCGGTTGTCCATGCCTGATGTAATCGGTTTGTCATTGTTTGCAGGACACATTAAAAGAACAAAATGTGCAGAGATCGATGTAGAGACACCAGAGTCCATCCTGGTCAACACAAACTTGCGGGCGCTCATAAACAAGCACACATTCTCCCTACTCCCCGGAGACTGTCAGCAAAGACTACTCCTGCTACTGCCCGAGGTGGACCGAGCGGTGAGACTTCAGGGCCATTATCTGGCATTAACTAAAGATCTTTTGTTTCATTGGGCCTCACAGTAATCCTGAGATCAAACCACTGGGGATGCTTTTCCCATAAGTTTACCTAAAAACAGCTATGGTGGTTTCAAAAGAGATTTCAGAATTGCCTGTATTTTATTTAGAAAATTAGTTTTACCTGGTAATGTATTGCTAAGCAGTGTCAGTGAATAGCTGAGGTAATGTAGGGATAAGACAGGAAGTCAGTACTAGGAGAGGTGGGTAATGTATTGCTGAGTAGTGTCAGTAAGTGGGGAGGTAATGTAAGGATAAGACAGGAAGTCAGTGCTAGGTGAGGTGGGTAATGCGTTGCTGAGCAGTGTCAGTGAGTGGGGAGGTATTGTAGGGATAAGACAGGAAGTTAGTGCTAGGGGAGGTGGTAATGTATTACTGAGCAGTGTCAGTGAGTGGGGAGGTAATTTAGGGATAAGACAGGAAGTCAGTGCTAGGGGAGGTGGCCAATGCATTGCTGAGCAGTGTCAGTGAGTGGGCGAGGTAATGTAGGGATAAGACAGGAAGTCAGTGCTATAGGAGGTGGGCAATGCATTGCTGAGCAGTGTCAGTGAGTGGGGGAGGTAATGTAGAGATAAGACAGGAAGTCAGTGCTAGGGGAGGTGGATAATGCATTGCTGAGCAGTGTCAGTGAGTGCGAGGTAATGTAGGGATAAGACAGGAAGTCAATGCTAGGATGGGTGAGCAATGCATTGCTGACTAGTGTCAGTGAGTGAGGGGAAGTAATGTAGTGATAAGACAGGAAGTCAGTGCTAGGGGAGGTGGGTAATGCATTGCTGAGCAGTGTCAGTGAGTGGGGGAGGTAATGTAGGGATAAGACAGGAAGTCAGTGCTAGGGGAGGTGGGTAATGCATTACTGATCAGTGTCAGTGAGTGGAGGAGGTAATGTAGGGATAAGACAGGAAGTCAGTGCTAGGGGAGGTGGTAATGCATTGCTGAGCAGTGTCAGTGAGTGGGGGAGATAATGTAGGGATAAGACAGGAAGTCAGTGCTAGGTGAGGTGGGTAATGTATTGCTGAGCAGTGTCAGTGACTGGGAGAGGTAATGTAGGGATAAGACAGGATGTCAGTGCTAGGGGAGGTAGGTAATGCAGTGCTGAGTATTGTCAGTGAGTGGGGGAGGTAATGTAGGGATAAGACAGGAAGTCAGTGCTAGGGGAGGTGGGTAATGCATTGCTGAGCAGTGTCAGTGAGTAGGGGAGGTAATGTAGAGATAAGACAGGAAGTCAGTGCTAGGTGAGGTGGGTAATGTATTGCTGAGCAGTGTCAGTGACTGGGGGAGGTAATGTAGGGATAAGATAGGAAGTCAGTGCTAGGGGAGGTGGGTAATGCATTGCTGAGTAGTGTCAGTGAATAGCTGAGGTAATGTAGGGATAAGACAGTAAGTCAGTGCTAGGTGAGGTGGGTAATGCACTGTTGAGCAGTGTCAGTGAGTGGGGAGGTAATGTAGGGATAAGACAGGAAGTCAGTGCTAGGGGAGGTGAGTAATGCATTGCTGAGTAGTGTCAGTGAATAGCTGAAGTATTGTAGGGATAAGACAGTAAGTCAGTGCTAGGTGAGGTGGGTAATGCACTGTTGAGCAGTGTCAGTGAGTGGGGAGGTAATGTAGGGATAAGACAGGAAGTCAGTGCTAGGGGAGGTGGGTAATGCATTGCTGAGCAGAGTTAGTGAGTGGGGACGTAATGTAGGGATAAGACAGGAAGTCAGTGCTGGGGGGGGTAATACATTGCTGAGCAGTGTCAGTGAGTGAGGGAGGTACTGTAGGGATAAGACAGGAAGTAAGTGTTAGGGGAGGTGGGTAATAAATTGCTGAGCAGTGTCAGTGAGTGGGAAGGTAATGTAGGGATAAGACAGGAAGTCAGTGCTAGGGGAGGTGGGTAATGCATTGCTGAGCAGTATCAGTGAGTGGAGTGGTAATGTAGGGATAAGACAGGATGTCAGTGCTATGGGAGGCGAGTAATGCATTGCTGAGCAGTGTCAGTGAGTGGGGAGGTAATGTAGGGGTAAGACAGGATGTCAGTGCTATGGGAGGCGGGTAATGCATTGCTGAGCAGTGTCAGTGAGTGGGGAGGTAATGTAGGGATAAGAGAGGAAGTCAGTGCTAGGGGAAGTGGGTAATGTATTGCTGAGCAGTGTCAGTGAGTGGGGAGGTAATGTAGGGATAAGAGAGGAAGTCAGTGCTAGGGGAAGTGGGTAATGTATTGCTGAGCAGTGTCAGTGAGTGGGGAGGTAATGTAGGGATAAGACAGGAAGTCAGTGCTAGGGGAGGTGGGTAATGCATTACTGAGCAGTGTCAGTGAGTGGGGAGGTAATGTAGGGATAAGACAGGAAGTCAGTGCTAGGGGAGGTGGTGAATGCATTGCTGAGCAGTATCAGTGAGTGGGAGATGTAATGTAGGGATAAGACAGGAAGTCATTGGTAGGGGAGGTGGGTAATGCATTGCTGAGCAGTGTCTGTGAGTGAGGGAGGTAATGTAGGGATAAGACAGGAAGTCAGTGCTAGGGGAGGTGGGTAATACATTGCTGAGCAGTGTCAGTGAGTGTGGAGGTAATGTAGGGATAAGACAGGAAGTCAGTGCTAGGGGAGGTGGGTAATGCATTGCTGAGCAGTGTCAGTGAGTGAGGAAGGTAATGTAGGGATAAGACAGGAAGTCAGTGCTAGGGGAGGTGGGTAATACATTGCTGAGCAGTGTCAGTGAGTGGGGAGGTAATGTAGGGATAAGACAGGAAGTCAGTGCTAGGGGAGGTGGTAATGCATTGCTGAGCAGTGTCAGTGAGTGGGGAGGTAATGTAGGGATAAGACAGGAAGTCAGTGCTAGGGGAGGTGGGTAATGCAATGCTGAGCAGTGTCAGTGAGTGGGGGAGGTAATGTAGGGATAAGACAGGACGTCAGTGCTAGGAGATGTAGGCAATGCATTGCAACAGTGTCAGCGAGGAGGGAGGTAATGATGGGATAAGACAGGAAGTCAGTGATAGGGGAGGTGGGTAATGCATTACTGATCAGTGTCAGTGAGTGGAGGAGGTAATGTAGGGATAAGACAGGAAGTCAGTGCTAGGGGAGGTGGTAATGCATTGCTGAGCAGTGTCAGTGAGTGGGGGAGATAATGTAGGGATAAGACAGGAAGTCAGTGCTAGGGGAGGTAGATAATGCATTGCTGAGCAGTGTCAGTGAGTGGGGAGTGATGTAGGGATAAGTCAGGAAGTCAGTGCTAGGGGAGGTGGGTAATGCATTGTTGAGCAGTGTCAGTGAGTGGGGAGTGATGTAGGGATAAGACAGGAAGTCAGTGCTAGGGGAGGTGGGTAATGCATTACTGAGCAGTGTCAGCGAGTGGGGGAGGTAATGTAGGGATAAGACAGGAAGTCAGTGCTAGGGGAGGTGGGTAATGCATTGCTGAGCAGTGTCAGTGAGTGGGGAGGTAATGTAGAGATAATACAGAAAGTCAGTGCTAGGGGAGGTGGGTAATGCATTGCTGAGCAGTGTCAGTGAGTGGGGAGGTAATGTAGAGATAATACAGGAAGTCAGTGCTAGGGGAGGTGGGTAATGCATTGCTGAGCAGTGTCAGTGAGTGGAGGAGGTAATGTAGGGATAAGACAGGAAGTCAGTGCTAGGGGAGGTGGGTAATGTATTGCTGAGCAGTATCAGTGAGTAGGAGATGTAATGTATAGAGAAGACAGGAAGTCAGTACTAGGGGAGGTGGGCAGTGCATTGCTGAGTAGTGTCAGTGAGTGGGGGAGGTAATGTAGGGATAAGAGAGGAAGTCAGTACTAGGGGAGGTGGGCAGTGCATTGCTGAGCAGTGTCAGTGAGTGGGGAGGTAATGTATAGATAAGACAGGAAGTCAGTGCTAGGGGAGGTGGGTAATGCATTGCTGAGCAGTATCAGTGAGTAGGACATGTAATGTATAGATAAGACAGGAAGTCAGTACTAGGGGAGGTGGGCAGTGCATTGCTGAGTAGTGTCAGTGAGTGGAGGAGGTAATGTAGGGATAAGAGAGGAAGTCAGTACTAGGAGAGGTGGGTAATACATTGCTGAGCAGTGTCAGTGAGTGGGGAGGTAATGTATAGATAAGACAGGAAGTCAGTGCTAGGGGAGGTGGGTAATGTATTGCTGAGCAGTATCAGTGAGTAGGAGATGTAATGTATAGATAAGACAGGAAGTCAGTACTAGGGGAGGTGGGCAGTGCATTGCTGAGTAGTGTCAGTGAGTGGGGGAGGTAATGTATAGATAAGAGAGGAAGTTAGTACTAGGGGAGGTGGGCAGTGCATTGCTGAGCAGTGTCAGTGAGTGGGGAGGTAATGTATAGATAAGACAGGAAGTCAGTGCTAGGTGAGGTGGGTAATGCATTGCTGAGCAGTATCAGTGAGTAGGAGATGTAATGTATAGATAAGACAGGAAGTCAGTACTAGGGAAGGTGGGCAGTGCATTGCTGAGTAGTGTCAGTGAGTGGGGGAGGTAATGTAGGGATAAGAGAGGAAGTCAGTACTAGGGGAGGTGGGCAGTGCATTACTGAGCAGTGTCAGTGAGTGGGGAGGTAATGTATAGATAAGACAGGAAGTCAGTGCTAGGGGAGGTGGGTAATGCATTGCTGAGCAGTATCAGTGAGTGGAGAGGTAATGTAGGGATAAGACAGGAAGTCAGTACTAGGGGAGGTGGGCAATGCATTGCTGAGCAGTGTCAGTGAATAGCTGAGGTAATGTATAGATAAGACAGGAAGTCAGTGCTAGGGGAGGTGGGTAATGCATTGCTGAGCAGTATCAGTGAGTAGGAGATGTAATGTATAGATAAGACAGGAAGTCAGTGCTAGGGGAGGTCGGTAATGCATTGCTGAGCAGTGTCAGTGAGTGGAGGAGGTAATGTAGGGATAAGATAGGAAGTCAGTGCTAGGGGAGGTGGGTAATGCATTGCTGAGCAGTGTCAGTGAGTGAGGGAGGTAATGTAGGGATAAGACAGGAGGTCAGTGCTAGGGGGAGGTGGGTAATACATTACTGAGCAGTGTCAGTGAGTGGGGGAGGTAATGTAGGGATAAGACAGGAGGTCAGTGCTAGGGGAGGTCGGTAATGCATTACTGAGCAGTGTCAGTGAGTGGGGGAGGTAATGTAGGGGATAAGACAGGAAGTCAGTGCTAGGGGAGATGGGTAATACATTGCTGAGCAGTGTCAGTGAGTGGGGAGGTAATGTAGGGATAAGACAGGAGGTCAGTGCTAGGGGAGGTGGGTAATACATTACTGAGCAGTGTCAGTGAGTGGGGGAGGTAATGTAGGGATAAGACAGGAAGTCAGTGCTAGGGGAGGTGGGTAATGCATTGCTGAGCAGTGTCAGTGAGTGGGGGAGGTAATGTAGGGATAAGACAGGAGGTCAGTGCTAGGGGAGGTGGGTAATACATTACTGAGCAGTGTCAGTGAGTGGGGGAGGTAATGTAGGGATAAGACAGGAAGTCAGTGCTAGGGGAGGTGGGTAATGCATTGCTGAGCAGTGTCAGTGAGTGGGGGAGGTAATGTAGGGATAAGACAGGAAGTCAGTGCTAGGGGAGGTGGGCAGTGCATTGCTGAGTAGTGTCAGTGAGTGGAGGAGGTTATGTAGGGATAAGACTGGAAGTTACTCTCCCTGCAGGACTGAATGCTCTGTGTGATGCAATACAATGTTACATTCGCTTCAGAAATGAATTCTTGTTTCTGTTTTACATTGTATCTTTGTAACATTGTATCACTAGACTTGTTTTCATGCTCACTGTCAGGAAACTCTCTGAAAACAGAGCCAGTGAAAGTGACTTTGCTTGTGATGCAGAATACATTAAGTCTAAATACACAGTAGTTATTCCTGTAAGGAGCAGGGGATGCTCACATCAGCAGAGAGCGTCACAGTGTGACCTGTGTCCTTATAGATGGCTGCGCTGCCTCCGAGGGAGGCTGATATAATAAGAACTAGGGCAAACCAACTGCAACATAACTAATAATCCAAAATACATTGGAGACCCTTCTGGTGTTCAAAGGTTTAACATCAAAAGGAATTTGGGGATTTTTTTTAATTTGTCCCCAATAGGGAAGTTGGTTTGCCAAAGAATAACTTTAGAGCTTTATTTGTGTAGAGCTCCCCCTTGTGTCAATAGATAGGGCTACAGTTTGTTCTGTGCATGTACAGATTGTTGGGATGTCACCCAGGGAGTCTGATTTAATAAGAAGAGGGACATACCAGCTTAGCTGTAGGTAACCAGTAAGTATTAGCATTGATTTCAATGGGGATTTAAAGCTTTTGAGTTGTACAGATGTCTCCAGTGTCCTTCTTCTCAATGCGCTGGAGATCTCTCTGACATTCAGTGAGTCAAAAGCCCAATGTAAATTGGTGATAATCTGTGAATTTGTATTTGTTCCCTATCAGACTTGCTTTGTGTCAGTATTGCTCCAGTTACTTATTTAAGGATGGAAAGATGTAAAAAATAGAATTCTTAGTGTACATTTAACTGCTTAAGGACCCATGACGTGTCTGCGTTGAGGACCATTGAAGGTCCTGGCACGTCATGGAATTCAGAAGAACCCTCGCGGACCCCAGAAACTGAATCGGCAAAAAAAATGCTCTGTGGTCCTTAACTCCCGGCAGCATGTCACTCTGCCAGTTGTTAAGGGGTTAAGCGCTGTAGCGCAAAGTTCTCAAAGTTGCATCATATTTATAATGTCCTGCAGTCAGGTTTATAAAATTGTCTGAGAATTTTCTGAGAAAATCCGCAACTGAGAATATTTTTTTCGCATCTATAGCTGTCACTATATACTTCCATTAACCCTTTCAGTGCTCCTCTGGCACTGAAAGGGTTAAGAACAGGTTAGAGCTGGAGTTAAAGGGATAGTAACACTTCGTTTTAACTTTATTTTATTTTGTAGGCATTAAAAAAATATGAAGAATGATATAAGTCTTATCTCTCAAACCTTTATGGTTTGAGAGATATTCACAAGTAAAGTTTCCCCTCCCGCCCCTTTTACCTAGTGTAAGCCATCTCTTCTCAGATGTGGAATCCAGTCCATAGACCAGACAGGTAACAGCAGGGGACAATCTTCTTCCTATGAGAACAATGAAAGCCCTTCCCCCCTTGACAAGTTTTTCAGGTTTTTCCCTTATCTTAATTGAAGATTGTCCCTCTCTGCAGTCTACCTGGGCACCTCCCTTCTGATCTGGCTGAGCAGTGTTACATCAGTAAAAGGGGCGGGAGGGGATTACTTTGTTTGTGAATATCTCTTAAACCATAAAGGTTTGAGAGATAAGACTTATATCGTTCTTCATGTTTTTTTAATGCCTACAAAATAAAATAAAGATAAAACGAAGTATTACTATCCCTTTAAGATTTAGTCACTAAAACTGTTTTTATTTTGAGGAGGTTAGCAAATTTCTTTATAAATAAACAAGTCGATTGACTGGAGTTAACATGTTGCAACAATGTCACTAAACATTTCATTTATACATGTGTCCTTATGTTACCTTGCGGCAATTTTACGGACACTTTCTTTATAACTCCAGTTTTTTTTAAATCTCACCCCCCATGTTCCTGTAGGTCTGGTTTATAATGGAGAATGTCTGATGTGTTGGAATTGGGATGAATATATTTAGGGGAATGTAAGGGTTAACCCGGTGTCGACACACTTTCCACACACCTGTCTAGGGGTATGTTATCTGCAGTATTCTACTTATTACTTTGTAGGAGGTATTCCTCAGCCAAAAATCACAGAGAGTTTCTTCTTTTATTATAAAAATAAAGATTTGTTTTCTGTGAGTCAGATGGTCGTTCCTTACAGGGTTACAACAGGCACACAGAAGAAGATGTAACTAGAAGATGTAACAACAGGTATAGCTAGATGATATCCTTCTTATAGGCAGATTCTGGACATCTGATCTGTATGACCTTGCCCAGAGCAACGTCACCCAGGCCTGACCAAACAAAGTATACACACAAAATGTGAGAGGCTTCTGAGGCTTTCAGTGCCTAGGGAATCCAGCTGCTCCTCATTGACGAGGCCCAACTGTCATGGTTCCAAGCAATAAACCAGGAGCAGTACGGTAAAGTAAAACAATCTTTTATTAGAAAAATCAAAGTAATGTACAAAAACCGATAACACACAGAAGGTGATCAAAGAGGCAAGCACTGTATCAGAAATAGCAGTCCGCCAATAGATCCACCACACTGTCCGAGACTAGGTCTCAGCCCACTGGAGCCTTGAGGTAATTCAGAACGCCCAAAGGACTAGCACTGATTCGGCCTGCAGTCAGTAAGCTAGGAGTCTGATAGAGCCCCAGGTCCGCACTAGGATGGGTGTCTATAGAGCGGGGACCCACCCATGGAGGAAACAGACAGAGCCCCCTAGTCAGAACCAGAAAGGATAGTCAGACAAGCCTGTTCATACACGGAGTGGGTAGTCAGCCAGAGCCACAGGTTTGCACCAGATAGGATATCCACTGAAGCATTGGTATGCTGGATGCGCAGTGGACAGAGCCCCAGGTCAACACCAGAGTGGGTAGTCAGACAAGCCAGGTCATACATGGAGCGGGTAGTCAGCCAGAGCCACAGGTTTGCACCAGAAAGGATGTCTAAGCCAAATTGGAACGCAAAAGGAGAATGGTCAGACAGAGCCACAGGTCAACACCAGAATGGATGGAGAGACAGGCCGGGTCATACACAGTTCAGGTAGTCAGCCAGAGCCACAAGTCCGCACCAGACTGGGTGTCCACTACGCAATGGGAGCAGGCAAAAGAGTAGTCAGACAGAGCCACAGGTCAGCACCAGAATGGATGTTCAAACTAGCCAGGTCATACACAGAGACCAAGGGAAACAGAACTGTATTGTACAACAACGCAAGGGTATCTGAGTCAGGACTCAGACTGCCCTCTAAACCCCTCCTCAGGAAGTAGGTAGGAGGAGCAGGCTCAGAGGGAGGAAGTAGGTAGGAGGAGACTACAGGAAGCATGGCATAAAACAGAGGCCTGACACACTCTGAAGCCTCGTGCCTGGAGTTGACGCATCTTGCTCTGATGCGTCCAACCGCTGCCATCTTCCTGTGTCATCCATGCAGCATAAATGGCCACTGAACCCAAGGTAAGCTGTGACACCAACAAGGCCGGACCATACGTCTTGGGTTAGCTGGTGTTCCCGTGCAGCGGGGGACTTGCCCATCATTTTGGAATTGGACCTCCCTTTTGGGCGGGATTAGTCTAATTTGTAAGTGGAAATTTCTCCTCTGTAATGGCACTAGGGAGCTAAAATGTGATACTTCTGAGAAGTGACTAGCCGTAGAACAGGCCATTGTGTTGTTTGTTCATCCTCAGAAGCCTCTCACATTTTGTATGTCTATTTTCAATACTCTTAGGGGGTCTCCCTAAGAGTGAAGGTTACTCCAGACGTGGACCCCTTTCTCTCGATGACTAGGGAATCCAGCTGCACCTCACTGATGAGGCCCAACAAGGCCGAAATGTACGTTTGGGGTTAACTGGTGTTCCCATACATGGGTTCTTGCTCGTCATTTTGGAACTAGACCGCCCTTTTGGGTGGGATTAGTGTAATATGTACATGGAAATTTCTCCTCTGTAATGGCACTAGAGAGCTAAAACGTGATGCTGCTGAGCGGTGACTAGCCGTAGAACAGGCCATTGTGGTGTTTGTTCTTCCTCAGAATCCTCTCACATTTTGTATGTCTGCTCTGACCAACCAAAGACCATACTAGATCCTGTTTGTTCAGGCCCATTTGTGGCTATATGTTTTATGACCATGGAGCTGTTAGTTTACATACAAACACAGATGTCTTTATTCAGACCTTATCTTCGGCCATCATATAGCAATCTCCTGAAAGGTATACTTTATGGTATGTAGATACCATCTGTTCAAAAAAGTCCTTGATTGGGCAGCTGATGTAGACATGACAAACAAAGAATTAAGTAAAAGAATGACCTGTACCCTACAGGTCAGCTTGACCTCAATGAGCCATCCCTCCCTGATTGCAATATTATAATCTGTATACTGTACATCTATCAGATTATTACATATAGTCACTCATGTCCACATGATGCAGTAGGCAGGCTCTTCAGATGTGACCTGAGCTCTTATGTCTCACAGATTGCCCCAGACGGACTCATGAAGCTGAATAACTCTGCACTGAACAACGAGTTCTTCACCTCGGCATCTCAGAGCTGGAAGGAACGGCTGTCAGAAGGTGAGATTAAACAGGGAGACTACTGGGGGTAGCATAAGAGGCTTCTCTTCTACCTAAGGGTGGGAACCTGTGTGTGTGGTCCTCTGAGATTAATTCCCTTTCCCTCTAGAGCATGTGACAGACAACCTGTGGCTCTCTAACTTTTGTGGCACCACATTGCATCAGCCCTAGCAGGCCAGTTTGTTAACCGAATTAGCTTTATAAAGGAATCTGTTCTGTGTTCAAATCTTCATCAATTCACACTTCAAGGCAAAAAATATCACGGCACTCACCGTCTCAAAAAACGCTCTTTTGGTTTGTAATAGATCAATAGATTTTTTTTTTCCTAATAAGTGATGTTTTCCCTTTAATTAGACATACGTCAAGTGGCTGCATCTTATTTAAAAGCACACTAATGCATAAGAAATGAACTGGGGTTATATGCACTTAAAGTAGAGCTATCACGTACATATGTGACCCCCAATTAATTGTTAAAGCGGAACTTTCAACACACACAACAACCCCCCCCCCCCCGAATCAATTATATATATATATATATATATATATATATATACATTTATAGCCAAAATAGGCAGATAGTGGCACATACTGATAAACAACAATAATTATTTTACTTGATTGGTGCACGTCCCTTATTAAATGAATATACAAAGGTACTCAGCCTGGGTTAACCCCATACGATGAGGGAGACAGCACACATCTGGAATAGAACTCAAAGTGTAAGAAGTTTATTTCATCTTGTTGCACTGCCAAACGTTTTCGATCCTGAGGCGTATCTTCATTAGGGCATATATATATATATATATATATATATATCCCTTTGAGTGCCAGAGAGGTACGCAACGCATTGCTTTGCAATGCGTTGCGTACCTCTCTGGCACTCAAAGGGATATATAAAAGAAGACTTTGTGCCTGGCAAAACACATCCAGGGGCGGCAGTAAGGAGAAGTTACTGCTCCCATTGGGTGACTTCAGTGGAGGAGTGATTGTTATAGGAGTGGCAGTTGGCCCTCCCCCAATATCAAGCCCGCCCACCACTATCCAACTGAGCAAAAAAACAAAATGGCTGCCATTTGCTCCTACACCACAGATACACACACACACCACACCCCCTTTCTCTGTTCTCCCAGGCTGCTGCCACTCTGTGTTCTTGTGCGGACTCGCCACTTCTATACACCCCAAGAGCTCCATGGACTAATGCTGGGTCCTCGGTCTCTGAACCCCACAGTCTGGGGAATGAGCGGCTCCTACTAAAACCAAGTGATGGCGGAACTTGGAAGGAGTGGGTGCCCAGCTGTCGCGGGGCTCCTCTTCTCGGTCAGTGCTGGAGCCTCCTCTTCCCTTTCTTTACCATGCTGTGCCCCTGCTGCACTAGCAGGCCAACGGCAGGTTAAAGGAAGGGAAGAGAAGGATCCAGCACTGATCAACAGGAGCAGGATCTTCACACATCGATGTACTCTATCAAACTAAATGTACTAAATAGCATCAATAAATCATTTAAACTACTGGAAGTCATCCTGAGAGGCCACCCACAGATGCCAGGGCTGCAGCCCGATACAGGACTCCAGCGCATTGCAAAGCTTCATGGCGAGCGTCTGAAAAATTCTGAACTGTAACTTTTCCCACACTAATGCCTTTACTTATTGTGCTGTAGCAGCCTTAACAAAGAGTAGCAAATCAGATGAAGCTATCACATGTTAACCCTTTCACTGCCAGTGTTACGCAACGCATTGCATACCACTATGGCGCTCAGGCGGTTCATTGAAACTTGGAACTACACAAGCCCCTGCTTTTCACATTCTTCTCCCTGTCTTACACTTTTTATATTCTCTCTCTTATATAGTATAGATGCTCAAAACACAGCAACACTACTTTCATTAAAGGGATAGTAATACTTTATTATTACTATTCCCCATATTGTAGGTATTTGTAAAATAATTTAATAGCCCGCAGGTTCATCTCTGAGACCTTTATGGTTTGAGAGATAACCGAAGGCAAAGTTCCCCCCTCCCTCCCCCTTCTCTGAACTCAGCGTTGTGCTGACTGCAGGGATATCCGGTCTGACATTCATCAGGCGGCTCTGCAGCAGAGCCGCGATCGCGTTAGTGACAAATAATTATTTCACTGAAACGGTCTTCTACATGTGATTGGTTTGTGCTTGGTTTGCAAACACAAGAAGACCATTTCAGTGAAATAATTCTTTGTCACTAACGCAATCACAGCTCTGCTGCAGAGCCGCATGATGAAAGTCAGACCAGATATCCCTGCAGTCAGTACAACGCTGACTTCAGGGAAGGGGGAGGGAGGGGGGGACTTTGCCTTTGGTTATCTCTCAAACCATAAAGGATTGAGAGATGAACCTGGGGGCTACTAACTTATTTTGCAAATACCTACAATATGGGGGATAGTAATAATAAAGTATTACTATCCCTTTAATCATATATGCAGTATAAGTGATTTTCACTTACACAACTTCCCAGTGTGTTCCTCCCCCTTCTCCTCCTTTCCCAGCCTATTCCTCCTACTGTGGTACGTATTTTAAGCTCCGCCCACCACTCTTGTGATTAAGCCCCACCCTTTTTGACACAGATCTACTCATTTTTCTACCCCCAGCTGCACTACAGGGCTCCACAACAAAATGTTCCCTGGTCTGCTGGGTCTGCCTATCAAGAGGACAGAGTGGGGGAGCAGAGAGACATTAGGGAAAGGAGGACAAAACTCGGCAACATGCCATGGCAATAGTGTACTTGGCAGGAAAGCTTGCCGCTACAAAAAAGACAACTTGGTTTGGATGTTTTTGATAACTGGTCAAGCACTGCATGCTTTCCTTAGCCTATTGGCACCCCAAATGTCCAGCGAGCACACAATCAGAAGCTTGCAAACACTCAGAAGGACGTCTTGGTCACCATGTGTTGTACTATAAGACTGTCAGCATTTGTATGTTAACATATATTTATATATATCGTAGCTCTGTAGCCCCAGAAGCTCTTTCTCATCTCCCCCACTCATTAAAGCTCTTTAACCATTTGTCTGTCACAGAGTTATGCAAGGCATTGCAGACCAATGCGCTGCATTCCCCTCTGCCCAGGGGTGTCTGTTTACTCCCACACATGTCCTCTCTACCCTCCCAGTGCAACACGTTCCTCTTTGTATCCTCCCACCTTCTCCCTTCATATCAGCCCTCCAAGTAGGTAGCTGTGTGTGTCTGTGTGTATGGATGTATTTATGTGTGTGTGTGTACATGTGTGCGTGTCTATGTATAATAATATGTCTGTATGCATGTTCACACAAGACTATCACTCAGCATTTATGCTTCTTTAAAATTACACTTTACAGAACTAAATACAAGGGGAGGGGACAGACGGGCAACACCGTCCCACACTGCTAGTATATAATAAATAGTAAGATGCAGGCAATTCCACCTACTAAATAATGTCACTGTAGGTGACACTTATAGCCTTCATCTTCATCAGAGACAAGGGAGAGCGCAGCCATCTTTCCTCTGTTACAGCTCTCTCCCCGTCACCTGCCTTCCCCTTTTCGTCTAGCAGCACGTCTAAACAGCTGCCTGCAGGTAGCAGCAATTATATGAAGGAGCAACCTGGTCAATTAATACACTGTAAAAAGCACCGTCCTGCACTAACAAGTACAGGAAGCTGCTTTTTACTGTGTATTCATTGCCCATCTTTCCCCTTCATGGCGCTGCTACCTGTTAAGACGTGCTGCTAGATGAAAATGGGAAGGTGCTGATCAGCATATAATGCCACAGGCTTGCCTGACGGTGCCGCAGGCAATCTGTATAGTGCATTGGTAAAAGTGACATTAAAAAAAACGGAAAAAAAATGTAAAAGATGTAAAAAAAAAAAAACTTTTTATTTGTTCTATGGTGATAGTTCCCCTTTAATATCTCGGTAATCATGGAAATAGTGTTATAACGTTTATTAAGTGCCGGCATTACTTGCAATCATAAGTTCATATGGGAATCACATCAACAGGACAGTGCAGACATCTTGGTGAAGTGGATCTGTGCATCTGCACTGTCCGCTTCTGTCTCCTCACCGATAGGTTATTTGCCAGCTGTGGAGTTGCTTCGTACGGTACAGAAAGGGACGGACAGCTCAGACGCACAGATCCCACATCAGATGTCTGATCGCAAATAATGCCGGCACTTAATAAACATTATAACACTATTAGTCGGACATAATAACAGACTGTCAGGAGAACGCTGTGATCTGTGTTGGTTTCAGGGGAATTCACTCCAGAGATGCAGTTACGGATCCGCCAGGAAATAGAGAAGGAGAAGAGGGTGGAGCTATGGAAGGAGCGATTCTATGAAAGTTATTACGGAGAGAAGTAAGTACAGATTGTATGGGATAATCATGGTCACAATTCCCTCTCACCGGGACATTTGTATAAAGACAAAAATGGAGCAATTCTGGGGAAGAAACAAATGGACAATCCTATATAGTAATTAGCTAAAACGTGTATAACGGCGCAGTCATGCGCAGTGGAGACTGCCCGCACATGTCTCTACTATGCATGACTGCCCCGTGACCGACTGGCAGTGGCACTGTGGCCTGTGTAACGGGCTCTTCAACTAGTAGTAACATAGTAAATTAGGTTGAAAAAAGACACAAGTTCATCAAGTTCAACCTTCTCCTCATACCTCAGTAACTGAGAATTTTATAGCTTTCCTGCTACCAAATAAATTAGTCTTTATCAGACCTTCCTGATCAGCCTACTGATAAACAGTATAACTCTGTATGTTCCCTTTTGAAAGAAATGTATCTAATCTTCTATTAAATGTATCCATTGTATCTGCCATAACTACCTCCCTGGGCAATGAATTCCACAATTTGACAGACCTTACCGTAAAAAACCCCTTCGTCTGCTGAAGTTTAAACCTCCTTTCCTCAAATCTCAAGGGGTGTCCCCTGGTCACCTGATCAGGCCTTGGAATAAATAGCTCACCACAGTGATCCTTGTATTGACCTCTCATATACTTGTACAATGTGATAAGGTCTCCTCTTAGTCGTCTTTTCCCTAGAGTAAATAAACCAAGTTTGTTTAGTCGTTCCTCATATGTCAAGTCCTCCATTCCCTTAATTAATTTTGTTGCTCTCCGCTGTACTCTCTCTAGTTCTAGTATATCCTTTTTCAGAACCGGTGCCCAAAATTGCACTGCATACTCAAGGTGAAGTCTTACCAGAGATTTGTACAATGGCAAAATAATGTTATCCACTCTTGCTTCGATACCTCTTTTTATGCAAGACAGGACTTTGTTTGCCTTTGCTACTGCTGTGTGACACTGGTCACTGTTTCCAAGTTTGTAGTTGACAAGGATACCCAGGTCTTTCTCTAGCATTGAGTCCCCTAAAATGATTCCAGTAAGTTTATAAGTAGCCTTGGGATTGTTTCCTCCCAAATGCATGACTTTACACTTCCCCACATTAAACTTCATATTCCATTTGTTTGCCCAATCTGTAGTATATAACATAAACGCCCTTTGAGTCATATGGGGATTTTAACCCCTTAGGCGCTAGGTAGTTTTCCAGTCCATCATTTCACACTTCACACTTATTTAGCATCCAGGGGATTACTTTGATAAATATTATGAATTTTGTCCCAAAATTGCTCTACTTCCATGGAGACCCATTTAGGTCACCCCTTTTTTTCTAGTAGAACTTTGGTAAAATGTAAATGTTGCTTTTCAGATATATATTTATAGAAATTGTCATACACAATATGATTACCTAAGAATATCTGTATATTTATGTGTTTGTACCCTCCATTACACCCTTAACGACCGGCGCACGCACGCGCAGCCGGCTATTAGTGACCACGGGGCTTTTTTTTTATTAGTACTTCCGGTTCAGGGCTTCTGGAGCGGCGTGCAGCCATGCCAGGAGCCCTGAACTCCATGACGTGCCAGGACCATCACTGGTCCTTAAGTGTCGGACCAGCATGACGGTCTGGGTAGTCATCGGACGTGAAGGGGTTAAAGTGATAGAAATGTTTTACAATAAAAGCAGCTCCAATTAATCTTCATAGTATTTGGGCCATAGAAAGTGTTATTTCAATACTGTCAGAGTTGTAGTACAAGAGTAATTGAATGATAAAGTATCCCCCTCCCTCCCCTTTTACCTAGTGTAAACCACCTCCCCTCAGATATGGAATCTGGTCTCTTGACCGGACAGGTCACAGCAAGGTAACACACAAACGAGTACAGTGCTTGCACTCTGCCTTAAAACCACTCAAGAAATCATTAAAGGTAGACTTACCCCCCACTGAGATACGAAATCGGTGAGTCTTGGTGCTCTGTCACTGCAGGCTTTCCAACCTGTTTTGCAGATTTGCCAGAAAAAAAGAATGCAACAGCACTCGTGTCAATCACCATCTCCAAATCCACTTGTAATATAAAAATTCTAAACTTTTATTTTAGCATTTAAAAAATGGCAACACAAAAATGTAGAGAGGTGGGAGACAAAAACAGACAAGACTCCCAAACGTAAGGTCTGACGCATTTCACACTAAATACAGCGCTTAATCATAGTCACAGCAATGGACAATCTTCTTACTGTGATCATAAGGAAAACTGCCCCACGTCAGGTTTTTAAGGTTTTTTTCTTATGATCACTGAAGACTGTACCTCTCTGTGATCCATCCGGACAGTCTTGCTGCTCTGAGGTGAACAGTGTTACATCAGTAAAAGAGGCAGGAGGGGGATACTTTATCATTCAATTACTCTTGTACTACAACTCTCACAGTATTGAAATAACACTCTCCATGGCCCAAATACTATGATGATTAATTGGAACTGCATTTATTATGGAACATTACTATCCCTTTAACAAAAGAAATAATATGTTAGTGGTGCCCTGAAATTCCTGATAGTGTGTTAGGGATGCCTGGACCAAAAAAGATTGAGAACCACTGGTATAAACTAAATAAAGCTTAACCCTTTGAGTGCCAGAGCCGTACGTAACGCATTGCTTTGTGTACCACTCTGGAACTCAAAGGGTTTAACCCCTTGCAGTGCCAGGACAGTCACGCCGTCATAGGTCCAGTGTGAACAGCACAGCATTAAAGATCTCGGGGTGACTGAACTGATAAAGCTGTCAGATGCAGATTCTGGACTGGCGGCCAGACGAGGCTCTTCAGCAGCGCCGATGTAACGATATACAAAGATAAATACTTAATTGTAATGGTCTGCAACGTGTGCTTGCAAACCAGGCTCACGTTGTAGACCTTTCTGATGAAGTATTTCTTTTTAGACATCGCTATGTTGGCGCTGCTGAAGAGCTGCCATCTGGTCCCGTGACCAGGATCTCATGCCGGCAGCTGTACAGCTGACGTATGAGAAAGGGTAGGGAGCGGAGAACTTTATTTTTGTATATCCGTAAATGTTTGAGAGATAGGAATAAGTGCATGCAGTCTTTTTTTTATTGTATGTACAATATAGCAAAATAGTTTTTACATACCTTTACTCTCCCTTTAAAGTCCTGTATTGTGCATTCAGCCTTCGTTCTTCTAAAGGTATCATGTTTACTCTAATAGTCTCCTGCATAGTCTAAAACAGAGGTTCTCAGCCCATGCCCTCAGTGGCCACTAACAGGCCAGGACTTAGGAATTTCCCTGCTAGAACACAAGTGTGTTGATCAGAGTCTCAGTCGTATTGATTTAAGAGCTCAGGTGAGTTAAAGGAAATTCTAAAATCCTGTCCTGTTAATAGCCACTGAGAGCACAGGTTGAGAACCACTGCTATACAGTGCCAGACCATTGTAGAGCATTTTTAACCCTTTGAGTGCTAGGGGGTAAGCAATGCATTGCATCCCCACTGGCATTGAAATGGTTAAGTTACTCTTTCTGTAAGTAAATGATTTAGAAGAAGATGAAAGTATTTTTTTACACAGACTCATTTATAAGATATATACAGAAGTTTATACCCACATTACTGTGGGTTTTATTGATGTGGAGCAATCTGATACACTGGTATATACACCACACAGTGTGATCTCCTAAATAGAGGAGCAGAGGGATTTGGGTGTCAAACAGGGACTGTCCCTCCTATACTGTATAGTGTCAGTCCTTATACACAGACACATGCAGACTGTATACTATATAGCAGAGGTCTCAGCCCGTGCCCTCAGTGGCCACTAACAGGCCAGGACTTAGGAATTTCCCTGCTAGAACACAAGTGTGTTGATCAGAGTCTCAGTTGTATTGATTAACTCACCTGTGCTCTTAAAAGGAAATTCTAAAATCCTGGCCTGTTAGTAGCCACTGAGGGCACGGGTTGAGAACCACTGGTCTAAAATGTAAGAATTCTTAGTACTGCCTACCGAATGGTGCAGGACATTGCTCGAGTCTCGCTGCCGAGATTTTCACAGGAGTTGGCAAGACACTTGGGTCCGCCCTGTCCTGTGAAAATAGCCGCCCCTGATTCTGTGCATGTGGCTGGCTTACCCCCACCACCACCACCACCACCAAACCCTTAGAATTTTATATCTATAGAAATTAAAGGAATAGTTATTTATATACTGTAGGGCTCTTCCTTCTGACTAAAAAACAAGTGTGCTCCTACTGGGAGACTGACCTTTCAAAAGTTACTACAGCTCAAACTTAGTGGCAAGCACAAAATGCATTTCTCTAATCTGCACACACATTTTAAATGTAGGCCAAGGATTAGTCCAGCATCACACAATTTCTTTCTTCAGGAAATTACATTTTTTTCTGGAAAAAAAAAATATATATATATATAATTTTTTTTTTTTTTTTTTAACATTTTTCTGAACATACAATATCTTTAATACATTATAATGCCCACAATTACCTAGTGAATTACTAGAAATAATGGGACCCTGGTACTCATAGGTTTCAAACCAATACCAATAATGGCCACTAGATGGCAGAAAAAGACAGTCAACATTTTGACTTAAAGGGATAGTAATACTTTAATATTACTATTCCCCATAGTGTAGCTATTTCAATATAATTCAATTGCCCTCAGTGTCATCTCTTAAACCTTTATGTTTTAAGAGATAACCGTAAGCAAAGTTCCCCCCTCCCTCCCCTTTCCCTGAAGTCAGCGTTGTACCTGACTGCAGGGGAAGTCTGTTATACGACAGTCAGGCGGCTCTGCAGCTGAGCCGAGATTGCGTTAATAAAAAATAATTATTTCACTGAAACGGTCTTCTACTTGTGATTGGTTTGCAAGCACACGTAGAAGACCGTTTCAGTTAAATAATTTTTTTTTTACTAACGCAATCTCGGCTCAGCTGCAGAGCCGCCTGATGAAAATAAGACCAGATATCCTTGCAGTCTGTACAACGCTGACTTCAGTGAAAGGGGGAGGGAGGGGGATCTTTGCTTACGGTTATCTCTCAAACCATAAAGGTTTGAGAGATGACACTGGGGGCAATTGAATTCTTCTTGAAATAGCTACACTATGGGGACTAGTAATATTACTATCCCTTTAACATGGTCTGCAATTATAAGCAAATCATATTGTACAAATACTGGCATTGCCTTAGATCAGGGGTCTCCATTTATTTGCAGTTCTGGGTCACATGATCAAAACTTCATGTGTGTCAGGGCCCCACGTATTTATTTATTTTTTTTCTTTACAGTAATATTTTTAATTCATACAGAAGTGCACAGTTGTTGGTCTGGTGCTGTGTCACTGATGAATTGTGGTCAAGTCAGTGAGAATACTGGTATTTAACAGACTGAACTATTCACAATGGTAACTATGAGCAGGTGGTTAAGATCCTACTGGCCAGTACTCACAAGTTCATTTGGCGTATCGCGTTTGGAATAGAAAAAGTATATTAAAAGTGAGATGCTCAACTAGGAACTTTACGTATTCTGCAAGTGCTGAATATGTTGTCAAATTATATGTACTTCTTAATTTTTATTACACTTTTTTTTTGTCCCAGACATTGAGCTGCCTAGATCTGTTTGCAGAAAGATTAATTATAGAGAATAAATCCACATAGAATCGATTCATAGTGATCATTAAGATTTTCTTCTCGGATTAACATAAATTAGCATTTCGTTATTAGGAGATGTTATTGTTCCTTTAAAAATAATTGAACCACTGGCTCATCCACCTGGTTTAATGTGGGGAGGTCCTGAAAACCTGCCCTTTTGTGGGAGGGGTAAGAGGACAGGTGTAAGCAACAATTCTATATAGAACTGAATAGGATGTATTCCTTTGACTTGTACAGGGCTAGATTCATTTCTAAGATGAAATTGCTTTCAGAAGCATCTATATGTATGTCCGCTTCAATAGCTTGTAAGATATGTATCTGTATTTATTTGTCAGTTTATTAGACAGTCGTGGCAGACATGAAACCCAGATAATAGCATTCCACACTGCTCCCCATCACAACTGCCACTTCCTGCTTGACAAACTGACAAATAACACTAAATATCTCATGAACCTTTACTTGAAATTAAAAAAAAATTGGCTAGCATAAGTATAGGTGATTTTTAAAGTTCTTACAAAATCACTTATGTGTTACAAATTGACTGTCCCACTTTAATGTTTAGACTGATTTTTAGTTTTTTTTTTATGGCATAAACTATTATTTGACTATTTTTGTTTGTTTATTTTTACTTTCAAGTTCTGGACTGAGCCTTGAAGACTATGGCGAGTTGATGGAAGAAACGAACGAGGACAACATAAAGGCACAAACGTCTTTGTCTGTGGAAGAGTCTAAACCTGACCCTTGTCCTGCAGCGCAGCCTGTGATATCTGAGGAGAAGATTCCAGCCGACAAGGACGTAAAAGAACATCAGCCCGTAAAAAGTGAGGAAGAAAAGGTTATTGATACGACAGCTGAATCATCAAAGGTCACTGATACCATTCAGCATCCAATCGGCTCATCTGTAGAAGTCAATGTCAAGGTCATTGTTGTTTCAGTAAAGACCACGCAGATGGCTACAGAAGGAAACACAGATGTTTCCGTGGAAGAGAATATAGATACAACGAAGGAGACTACATCAGCTCTTGCACTTGAAGAGCCAGAGCTGGACAGCCAGGTATCAGTGACACCAAGCATACCAAAGAGTCCTGTCATTGTACAAACACCCAGAGCAGTTATGAGCAAGGAAGGCCTTCCTCAGGATCCCAGCAAAGTCAAGTCACCAGAGAAAGTGGAACTCGGCAGCAGCCTGGTGGTGAAGAGGAAGCTGGATGTTGGTGGCAGTAACGATCTGCATAGCCCTGAAAAATGTCCGCGTATGATGGAGCAGTGGCAAAGCCCCCAGTCATTTCGTGCCTTATGTAGGCCCAGTGCTGAACCAGCTGACCGGTCACAAGAACAAAAAGTTCCACCGCTCAAGGTAACCTGTTGATATGAGGTTGCTCATGTAGTGTTATCAGCAGCACTTGTACAGACACAAAGAGACAACTAAGAGTTATAGTGTCATCAGCAGCACTTGCACAGACACAAAGAGACAACTAAGAGTTATAGTGTCATCAGCAGCACTTGCACAGACACAAAGCCAGAACAAAGGAGGTTAACCCTCTGTGAACCAGAGGGGAGTGCAGTGCATTGTTCTGCCACACATCTCACACCCCTCAGGCACTCTAGGGGTTGTTTTTGCACCGTTTTATTTATAACTTTGAGTGCCAGTGTGAAGAGCAATGTGTTGCGTACCCCTCTGGAATTCAAAGGATTAACCCACTTGAATGATAAAGATGTCTCCATGGGGTTAATAACAAACTTAAAGTGACAGTAACACTCTGTTTTAACGTTACGTATTCTGTAAGTGCATAATTGTATTGTTTCTTGTTTTGTTTTTTCCCATATTCACGAGGATAATTTTTTTTTATGGGGGAGGGGGGGTTACAGTTTTATATCCCTAAAAGTGAGCTCCCTGAATCTCTGTTTTCAGAGAGTTTTCCTTTGGGGACTGTAAAAACAGATATTGTGATACAATGTAACAGGTTCCCTCCAGCAGAAAACACTACCTCCAGTGTACAGCACACAGGGCACTCAGAGCTGCAGGTATAATGTTACATTGTATCACTATCTAGGCTTTCAAGATCCTTAACCAAAAGCTCCCTGGAAACAGATATCCAGAGAGCTCATTGTCAGTGATTTAAATGTGTTAAAACAATATAAATATGTGAAGATGAACAAACAGATTATAAAAAAAGTATAGGCAATTTAACTTTACATAGTATGCGGAGTATGGAAGATCAAAAAAGGAGGTTGGCTGTTATTTGATTGGAGAAGTCTACATATAGGAATAACATAAAGGGAGATGCACTTAATGGGATAAGTGGAGATGTAGGCATATCTGAGGTGTAATCACAGGGTTAAAATGGAAGAGATACTTTAGTGTATACCACAAGATGGATTCAAGTCTAGTCAGACAAAATAACAGCAGACTGGACTTGTATCCAACTTAAAGTGATAGTAATACTTAAAATGTAAAAAAATATATGTTGTAGGGTTTATCCCACTGAGTAAAACAAGAGTACTCCCACTGCTGAAAGGTGTTTCATTCAAAAGTTATTAATTTTCAAAGTTGAATTTTTTAGGTGCAATATCACAGTGGCCTGAAATTGTACAGTGGCGCTGTTGCTACACCATCCTATGGAGATTAATGGTCCCGGGACCAGAGCTGTCCATAGGATGGTGTAGCAACAGCGCCACTGTACAATTTCAGGCCACTGTGATATTGCACCTAAAAAATTCAACTTTGAAAATTAATAACTTTTGAATGAAACACCTTTCAGCAGTGGGAGTACTCTTGTTTTACTCAGTGGGATAAACCCTACAACATATATTTTTTTACATTTTAAGTATTACTATCCCTTTAAGTTGGATACAGGTCCAGTCTGCTGATATTTTGTCTGACTAGACTTGAATCCATCTTGTGGTATACACTAAAGTATCTCTTCCATTTTAACCCTGTGATTACACCTCAGATATGCCTACATCTCCACATACATACAATGTGTCAGTGTCTCCTTCGCCAATGGCTGATTTGCATATTGAAATCCAACTTAATGAGCCATTTTAATATTCCTGATTGTGTAACTATATTTAAATGTGACTGTTCTCCACATGCACTAAGCTGCAGTAGCTGGAAATTCTGGTGGAGACCACAGAACCTAAGTTTCCTCCCTGAGATGGATGAATTGTGGATTTTTCTGTAGTCATATTGGCCATTGAACAGTTTGTCATATTTCATATTAGCCTGGTAATTAACCTAATTTCAGACATACCATTACAGCACATCACCAGCTTTACACTTACATCATATGTTAATAACTAATGTTACACCCCCTCCTATGCATACCTAATTATAAATGCATATAGTGAATTTTGTCTAATTCCCTGTGACAAAGTGACCAGACACAATTCACTGTTATATCGAACCTTGGTGCATCTTGCCCAAGGACTTACCTAGATGGGTGTCAATCATACTGCTGTCAGAGGTATCTGGATATTTTTTTAATTTGATCTCTGTATTCATAGTTTATCTGTATAATTCACATTAGTGTACATTCATATGTCTGAAACGGATCTGAAAACCTGTTTCCAACTAATTTAAAGCTTACAATGTTTCCCCCGAATTCCAAGTCGCAACATGTAACCCCGGGGTATCCAAGGAATGAGAGACTTCTGTAGCATCCAAACTATTCATTAGGACATTCCACAGAGTGCAGACAGCAAGCCCTGTGTTTACATGGGATGACCCAGTTGATGGAAACCGCAGTCCTGTTTTCAGGGGATATGGTTATCAGTACCTTATATTCCATGACTCATAGGGATCAAATAAACATTCCCATTTATTAAATGAGCAGTAAATGGTTCTATAAAAACTTATATTATAGGTATGTTCCTGCTGAGTAAAGTAAGGGTGCTTCCATTGCTGTCAGTTCTTATATTCAACTATCATGACAGGTCAGATTGTCAGGAAGTGAATTACAGTGTCTCCAAAAAAACACATAAGATTGCACCAAAATAGTGACGTATTGCCAGAGATATCTCAGTTCTGTGTACTCACATTTATTTGTGGTCAGCTACGGAGTATCTCCAGAGCTGACAGTCACACATGTAGGGATCTCTCACCAACCCTACTCGGTGCCACTCGATCAGCTGCTCCACAGATGAATGTGAGTACACAGAATTTAAAGGGATAGTAATGTTTCATAATAAAAGCAGCTCTAATTAATCATCATAGTATTTGGACTTTGGGGAGTGTTATTTCACTACTGTCAGAGTTGTAGTACAAGAGTAATTCAGTGACAAAGTCTCCCCCTCCCGCCCCTTTTACTGATGTAACACTGCTCAGCCAGATCAGAAGGGAGGTGCCCAGGTAGACTGCAGAGAGGGACAATCTTCAATTAAGATAAGGGAAAAACCTGAAAAGCTTGTCAAGGGGGGGCAGGGCTTTCATTGTTCTCATAGGAAGAAGATTGTCCCCTGCTGTTGTCTGTCTGGTCTATGGACTGGATTCCACATCTGAGAAGAGATGGCTTACACTAGGTAAAAGGGGCGGGAGGGGAAACTTTGCTTGTGAATATCTCTCAAACCATAAAGGTTTGAGAGATAAGACTTATATCGTTTTTCATGGTTTTTTTTTAATGCCTACAAAATAAAATAAAGATAAAACAAAGTATTACTATCCCTTTAACTTTGTACAATATTGAGATATCTCTGGCAATACTTCACTATCGTGTGTGTTTTTTTTGGAGTTCTTGACCACTTGGAGTGAGTGAGAAGATGAGATGCTGCCTTATGGGTGTATCTTGCATCTGGGTCAGGAAACAAACCCAGAACGCTTTCTCACTGGTTCTCATATAAGTGACAAACAGCCGATATTTTTGTGAGTACCCACGAGCGGGGTGATATTGGTGGAGGAACAGAATCTTTAGGATCTAATTGCACTAGGGCGCTTCCTTTTGTTTTTGCTTCCCTTTTTGTTTTTAGTACTGAATTACAGTGTGATTACTTCCTGTATGTCCTAACTGACAGGAAGTGACTCAGCAGTTTCTTTCACATTCTATGGAGAACTGTTTTTCAGTGACTTTCCACTCATATAAAATATAACAGAATAACTAACCGGAATCTGACCACTAGAGGGCACTGGGAATGTAAAAAAACCAAACGTTTAAACTGTCATAAAAATGGAAATGTTCGTCTCTTAGCTGTGATTTTACCCTTATTTTACTTAACAGGAAAATGCCCAATATATATTTCTTCATAGAAAATTGTGTGTTTTACCACCTTGAATGCAGGAGAGGTATCCAAGACCTTGTTTTGCAATGCATTGCAGACCTCTCTAGCATTCAAGGATTTAAAATCTCAATTTCAGTTAACAGTAATTGTATATGTTCTGTACACTGTCATCGTATGTCCACATTACTTTGTTTGACTTTGTACATGTTGCCCTCATTCACATTGTGATACTAATTCTATCCTTTTTTATCTATTTGTTTTAGATCCCTGTGTCCTGGTTATCCCAAAAGCCATTTCTTACGAGCCGGGTCTCTCCCAGGCCCGGGTTTCCAGCCACCGTTATCAGTCCCAGCAGGACCGGAGCCAGGACCCTGGCAGACATCAAGGCCAAAGCTCAGCTGGCCAGAGCACAGAGGGCAGCGGCGGCGGCAGCAGCAGCCGCATCAGCTACTTCCATTGGATCATGTGTCCCTGGGCCCGGCCCAGGAGGAGGAGGAGCAGGTCCCGGGGGTGGACAGCGGAATCCAGCAGATGGCATCCGTGAAACAGGACCCTGGGACCGAGTACTGGACATGGGAAGCACTGGAAGAGGGAGAGGTGAAAGGGGAGCTCCACCCACTCTATCAGACACCCAGAGCCACAGGGAGGCTAAGAACGCACTGCAGACATCAACTCACAGTCCAGCAAGAGCACAGCTACTGCAAAAACCCAGTCTACAACCCCGAATCCTGGGAAATGCAGTAGGACCCACATCCTCTGTTATCTCAAGCCACTTTTTACCAGCTGTAGGACCAAACAGCACCAGTTCCATGTGCATCAAAATGCAGAATCCATCACCTGCACCCGGTCCTCCAGAAACTAATAAAGGCTGCGCTGGTCCTGTTACGGGTGAAAGACCTTTATTCACAACAAACACAGAAACATCATTAGCACAGAACATTAAGGGTCCTCCAGCTGGTAGTACTAATGACTCCCGACAACGTATTTCTGCCATTAAATTAAATGTTCCTTCATTAGAAGCACAAACAACCCCCAGAATGCCTCCTGTTTCTCTGCGAGAAGCTATGTCACAGTCCAACACTGCCAATGTTGTTTGTACAGTAAAACCTCAGGCAGCTGAGACGTTGTCGCCTAATCAGATAGCAGGTCCCAGTATTACTCAAAAATGTGCTACAAGTGGGCCCTTTACACGAACTGGTTCTAGCATTCCAGCGAATAATCCCCTGGTTACTCAGCTCCTTCAAGGGAAAAATGTACCAATGGAGCAAATACTCCCTAGACCACTGACTAAGGTGGAAATCAAATCCTTTCCACTAGGTTCCACGGAGAAGGAGAGGCCCCCTAGCACTTTGGCTGCTCCTTCTGGGATGGATGTCAGGGGCAGGGAAGATGTGGAGAAACAGTCAAACATGGCCGCACAACAGCTAGAGAAATTTCTCAGCCAAAATCGGCAGCTGCCTTCGAGCCAAAGGATATGGCAGCTGTTTTCTGGAAGAGATTGGAACAGCAGCCAAATTCAGGGTCAAGAGGGATTCAGCAGTGTAAACTCAGAGCAAAGTCTGCAGTCTCTGATTAGAAGAGTACAGGAGAAATCAATGACTGTATCAAACCCAAGTCAAGAGGGCTCTAATAGAGAAAACATCTCAACCAGTCAACGGCTCATGTTCGGTTTTGTTGGTAGGAGATCTTCAAAGCCTGCCATGTCAGGCCACTATTTGCTGAACCTCTCTACATACGGTCGGGTTCCAGAGAGTTTCAGAAGAAGCCATGCCGTCAGTCCTGAGAGCAGTGTGTGCTTAAATGATACTAATGAAGAGTTCGTGGACGAGGAAACCGAATCCGTTACAGAGAGCGAAGAGGAGGACGATGCAGAATGTGAAGAGAATTCGGAGGAAGGCGACTCTTTCACTGTTGAGGTTGAGCCTGTTTCTAGGAACTCTTCCACTTCAAGTCACCAGGCCTCTATCAGAACAGCAAAAACGGATGCTCCTTTGTTTGATCTGAAGGAGACGGTTCAGGTCCTAACACGAGGCAACATTTATGATGAGCCCAACCTAGCCAGAGACTTTATTCAAGCTGCCCAGGCCAAAATGGTGAATGTATTGGGAGTAAGGTTAAAAAATAATGCTTCTGAGCTGTATAAGATGCATACAGCACCCCCAGGCTCTCAGCCATACCCCCCTGAGCTGCTGCAAACCTCAAGGACTTATGGGAATCCCGCCAGTCTTATTGGCTCTAGTTATGGAGGTACAATCAATATCTCCACTTCCCCTGATGGAACGCATGGCTCCACCATTCCTGGAAGCGGTCATCTGGGGTCAACCAACTCGAACAATGTTGTGTCCTTTTCTGTGACGGTGACAACCATCCCATCGGGCGTAAACTCAGGTGGACACGAGCAGCCAGTTTCTGTCCAAGCCTTCACAGAGGACAGCGGCTTAGAAACCGCCCCTAACAAATGCTACTGTCGATTAAAAGCCATGATTATGTGCAAGGGCTGTGGAGCCTTCTGCCATGACGATTGCATCGGCCCCTCAAAACTCTGCGTCTCCTGCCTTGTAGTGCGGTGATCACAAGTAATGTCTGGGTGCAGAAAGCTTGCAGACAGACCTTAGTGTCAGCTCAGTAGTGCGGTGGTCACAAGTAATGTCTGGGTGCAGGAAGCTGGCAGACAGACCTTAGTGTCAGCTCAATAATGTGATGATCACAAGTAATGTCTGGGTTCAGGAAGCTGGCAGGCAGACCTTAGTGTCAGCTCAATAGTGTGGTGGTCACACGTAATGTCTGGGTGCAGGAAGCTGGCAGACAGACCTTAGTGTCAGCTCATGATGAGCTATGTTCAGGAAACTGAATAGGTGCAATTCTAGAACAAAACCATCTAAACTGTAGGGTGTGAATGAAAATGTATATTGATTTAGTTGGTGCTTTTAACTCCTTGAATGCTAGAGAGATCTCGCTATGCAATGCTTTGAAGACCTCTCTAGCATTAAAGTGATGAACCATTTGAGTGCCAGCGGGGTACGCAGTGCGTTGCAAAGCAATGCGTTGCCTACCCCTCTGATGCTCAAAGAGTAGGCTGACCAGACCTCACCTTTAACCGGGGACACACAGGAAAAATGCATACTGCAGGACTGCTTTGATTTCAGTGAAGTACTGAAATATGCCTATTTCCTATGTGTCCCCGGTTAAAGTTGAGATCTGGTCAGCCTATCAAAGAGTAAAAAGCCCATTTAAATCAATATGACATTTTATTTGTCCCTTATGGTGCTATTGGTTTGCCCTATAATTGCAACTTTTAAATGAATATAGTGCGATCTTTCTTGCTGAGAAAATCAAGGGTAATCTCACTGCGGGATGATTCTTTATATTATATATATATATACACAACTCAAGATAATGCTGCTTCCTACTGCAGCGTGTTGAGAGCTTTATTGTCGATGACAGAGGTTCTCTATAGGGGAAATAGCACCGCCTAGTGGTGGAGTTACGTGCTGTATGTTGCCATTGTGTACTATCAAATTTGGTAATTTCATCTAACCATCTTGTTTTTGGTCATTGGCATTTTATACCGAGTGGAATCCATCCAAAATTTGTTTGGTCTATCTGCCATGAGGTCTCTTGCTATGAAGCCTGCCCATTTACATTTTAAACTCTTTTTAAGCTGTATTTTTTGTGGGTTTTCTTGAAAGAAAACCAAAATGAGAAAAAAAAGTTTACGCCGTTATAATCTTTTAAATGAATTATCTCCCAGGTTTGAGAGTACCCTTGTTTTACTCACCAGGTAAAGTCCTACAATATATATATATATATATATATATATATAAAAATTCTGTACCTTTAAGCTACCTGAATTGGCCCAATATGGGCAGGGAGAAGGGGATATTGCTGTGGCAGAAGGAGATGTATCAACGATCATTGAAGGTGATAGTAATAACTGACACCTTTATCAATCATGACATGTTTGCACTTATGAAATACTGTAAATAGTACACTTGTGTGTGTGTTCGAAACTGAATTTTTTATGAATTTTTAATGCCTTTTATCCAAAGAATATTTTCCCTGTAAAATAATAGCAATATTTCCTGGGCCCTATAGGGTTGGGATTTCCTAATGAAGCAATAATCTTTTAACTATGTAAAGTCCTCTTCATTAGTATGGAGTGGCGTGATTTGCACCAGAAAAGTTTGACTTGAGGCTCATAAAATACTGTCTCCCCTCCTGCCTCCTGTTAAATATCTTCATTTTGCATCTTTAAAAACTTAAAGGGATAGTAATGTTTCATAATAAAAGCAGCTCTAATTAATCATAATAGTATTTGGACTTTGGAGAATGTTATTTCAATTCTGTCAGAGTTGTAGTTCAAGAGTAATTCAATGACAAAGTATCCCCCTCCAGCCCCTTTTACTGATGTAACACTGCTCAGCCAGATCAGAAGGGAGGTGCCCAGGTAGACTGCAGAGAGGGACAATCTTCAATTAAGATAAGGGAAAAACCTGAAAAACATGTCAAGGGGGGGCAGGGCTTTCATTGTTCTCATAGGAAGAAGATTGTCCCCTTCTGTTATCTGTCTGGTCTATGGACTGCATTCCACATCTGAGAAGAGATGGCTTACACTAGGTAAAAGGGGCGGGAGGGGAAACTTTGCTTGTGAATATCTCTCAAACCATAAAGGTTTGAGAGATAAGACTTATATCATTCTTCATGTTTTTGTAATGCCTACAAAATAAAAAAAAAAGATAAAACGAAGTATTACTATCCCTTTAACCCTTTGAGTGCAGAGGGGTACAGAATGCATTGCAAAGCAGTGCGTTCCGTACCCCTCTGGCAATCAAAGGGTTCATTTCAAACAGCCTGTGTATCATGTTAGCTAAAAGACCAACTGATTCATAATTTAGGAAATATTGATATTTATAGTTTGAAACCTCATCTCTCTGAGTGCAGAGCTGTATGTTAAATAAGCTCCTGGTGCAGATTGCATGCAAATTAATTTCTGTTCTGCATTAGTAGCTTAATCAATGTACCGTGCTTTACGGAGAGCCCAATTAGTCCAAAACACATCAAACCCCGGGAACAGTAGTTTATCAAATACGCTGCTCCCTGCCAGATTTTTGATGCGATCATTGATGATACTTTTTGAGACTTCATCATTTTTATTTTCCTGTCTCGACTACAACAAGCAGGAAAATTCAATTAAAAATGTTGTGAATTGCATCATTTCGCTGATACATGATGTATGTGAATGTTCACCTCCACTACCTACAATGATATTCAGTAGCTTAAAGCGGAACACAGCTAACAAACGTTGTCTGTCATAATTCCCTATCTGGCGACTAGCTGCTTAGTAGCGCTAGTCGCCAGAAATTTGAAGTGATCCTCGGCTGACAGGCAGGACAGAGCGCGGACATCTTGCCCTAATGACGTCCGAGCGCCTGCGCTGTCAGTCCCAGACGGCTGTACGAGGCGTTGCAAGGAGCCATTCGGCTCCGGAAGGGACTGATAGTGTAGGCACGCTGACGTCACTAGGGCAAGATGTCCGCGCTTCGTCCTGCCTGTCAGCCGAGGATCACTTCAAATTTCCCCATGAAGAGGTAATAATTCTGGCGACTAGCGCTACTAAGCAGATAGTCGCCAGATAGGGAATTATGACAGACAATGTTTGTTAGCAGTGTTAGTTCCGTTTTAAAGATAGAAGATAGATCCGCCAATTCTATCTGGCCATTGCTTAATTAAGGAATAAAAGATGGCCACTTGCAATCTGGAATCTCCTGAATTCCTTGCACGTTGAGCCATTCACTGATGAATTTCGGCCCTAGTAGTATGCAATGTTAAATGTCAGGAGTGAATCGTTTTTCAGCCAAAACGATATTAGAACAAGAACATGAAAAAGTAGCCTAAATCCTCACTCCAGGAAAACACTCAGGAATATGTAAATAAAAGTATTCTTTCATTTAGCTTACAATGAAAATAACAAATGTCAGGAGGTCTACAACTTATGGTAGCCAAGTAGCATCAGATGAATTTCGCGCTCATAGACTTTCATTATTCATTTATTAAGCACTATGATCACGTAAAGCATCTGATGTTACGTAACTACCGTGAGTTGTAGGCCTCCTGCTGTTTGTGTTTAACACCCGAATTTTCTCTTAAAGGGATAGTAATACTTTATTATTACTATCCCTCATATTGTAGATAGTTGCAAAATAAGTTAATAGCCCCCAGGTTCATCTCTCAAACCTTTATGGTTTGAGAGATAACCAAAGGCAAAGTTCCCCCCCTCTCTCCCCCTTCCCTGAAGTTAGTGTTGTGCTGACTGCAGGGGATGTCTGTCGTACGACAGGCTTGCGGCTCTGCAGCTGAACCGAGATCCCGTTAGTTAAGAAGAATTATTTCACTGAAACGGTTTTCTACATGTGCATGGTTTGTGCTTGGTTTGTAAGCACATGTAGAAGACCGTTTCAGTGAAATAATTTTGTCACTAACGGGAACTCGGCTCAGCTGCAGAGCCGCAAACCTGTTGTACGACAGACTTCCCCCGCAATCAGCACAACGCTGACTTCAGGGAAGGGGGAGAGAGGGGGTAACTTTGCCTTTGGTTATCTCTCAAACCATAAAGGTTTGAGAGATGAACCTGGGGGCTATTAACTTATTTTTCAAATATCAGCGTGACATGGGTAAAAGGGGAGGTGCCGGGGGGGTCCTTTAGAATTGAATTACTGTTAACTACAAAACAAACTATTGAAATACAGCTCTATATGACTCTCATTATATGAGGATCAATGCATTTTTTTCCAGCTATTACTATCCCTTTAAGAACTCTTGGCATTGACACGGTTGCTATTTTTAGGATTAAATACATTTTAAATAAATAAAGAAATTGGGTCCGGTATGGTTAAATTAGTTATTTTTTAGCCATTGAATTCTATGTTCATTTGTCATAGAAAGACATCACTTTACAGAAATAAAAGCATCAATGTCTCCTAGACTATTATCTGCTGGTCTTGTGGATAACATGATACATAGTCTGTTTGGACTGAATGTGCATACTTAATTCAAGGTGATAGATTTACTGTAACCTTCTGGGTATTATAGAGAGGTCGTGACATCTCTAGTATCGAAGGGTGGGGTTAACTGACCTTTCAGCGCACAGTAATTATAAAATGCAAATGTAAGGTTTTGCTAACCCTGGGCACAGCGCAGGCACTACAGATATAAATCATCCCTTTCGTCTTCACATCGGTATTTTAAAGTTTACAAATGTAAGACTGTACTTAATGAACCATAAGCACTTATAGACCAGACAGTTGTGCGACATATTTTTTTCAGTATGTTGCAGATCTCGCTGGTCCTTTAAAGAGACCGCTTCAGTCGGATGAAGCAGTTTTGCCCCGTTTTGTTGCCTGTCACATGTTGCATTTGGGAGAATTAGCACTGTATCATCATTTTATTGGCCAACACTGTGATTTTAATTGTTACTACCTTGTTTCCCATCTCTGCCATCAGCTTTGGAACGGCCCACGTCGGCACGTCAGATTGGGAATTTATCTCTGTACATAGAAATCTCATGGGGCACTGTCTGTAAAGGGTTTCCAGTTTAGGAATAAGCAATACTGTGAGTGAACTCGTTTGATTCAAAGTCACTAGAAAGTGTCTCTTCATGTCCTGCTTTGTTCGATCCCAGGTGGGAGTTACATACTTCTCTACAGAAAGCCATATCTTAATCCTTTAAAAGCCATAGCGGTACATAAAAGCATTGCAGAGCTTTTTAAAGGGATAGTAATGTCCATTTATAATTTGATGCTATACGGTAGATTAAATAAAAAATATCTGGAGCAAGTTCCTTCTCTCAAACCTTTATGGTTTGAGAGATATTACATTTTAAAGTTCCCCCTCCCTCCCCTTTCCCTGATGTCAGCTGTAAAGCCGACAGAAGGAGATTTGTGTCGGCCGACTCAAGGCGGCTCTTCAGCAGAGCCGAAATACTGCAATCTAAGAAGAAGTACTTCGTTGGAGTGGTCTACAAAGTGTGCTTGCAAAACAGACCGTTCCAATGAAGTATTCCTTTTTAGATTGCGGTATTTTGGCTCTGATGAAGAGCTGTGGGCTGGTCCTGGACCGGGATCTCCTTCTGTCTGACGTCAATGCAACGATAAGGAGGGGGAACTTCATAACGTTGTATCTCTCAAATCATAAAGGTTTGAGAGATGGGACTTGCTCCAGATAATTTATTTTTTTTTATATCTACAATATATCATGAAATTATAAGCGGGCATTATTAATCCTTTAATTCAGGTATTCAGATGTTATTACAGATCAGTCTAATTTTTTAAATTAAATTGTTGACAAATAGTGTCCAAAATGTGAGGCTTGCAGGTTATAATGTAGGATAGCTTGGGGGCTATGCACTGAGGCATGATGGAGAGCTACAATGACTGCAGTGCAGGAGATTCACTAAGGTGTGATAAAGCGGTGATAAGGTGGAGATAACTTCTCCAGTGATATCACTTCTCCAGTTCCTATGTTATTCTATGGAGCCAACTCACTAAGATCTCTGCTACTTGAGAAATCTTAGTGAATTGGCTCCATACAATAACATAGGAACTGAAGAATTGATATCATTGGAGAATTTATCTCCACCTTATCACCTCTTTATCACACCTTAGCGAATCTCCTCCACTGCAGTCATTGTAGCTCTCCATCGTTAGTAATGGAAACAGCACCACCTGATGAAGTAAATGAAGTATATTGAAATCGTACACCACTGCAGCCCATAGATCCGCTGTGCACCTAAGGGCCACTCTAGATCCTACTGCACCAAACTCAACTCAAAAAGAAACGTTTATTGTTTAAAATCCTCGTTATTAGTGTCAGTAATGTGAAAAGAGGGGTATTTAAAACATGAGCAAGATGCTACGATAAAACAAAGAACGAGTTACAGGGATATGAACTGAAAGAAGATATTAAAGGGATAGTAATACTTCAAATTTACTATCCCTTATATTGAAGCCCTTGAAAAACTGAATAAAATGCCACCAGCGGCATTTCTCAATCCTTTATGGTTTGCGAGATAGCCGCTTTTAAATTTCGCTTCCCCCTGCCTCTCCGCTGACGTCAGCGTTCTTGCTGCAGTAAGGGAAATCCCTTCTTTGAATAAAGAGGAGGCTCTTCAGCAGAGCCAGATCTCGTTATAAAAGAAACGATCCTTCACTAAAACGGTCTTCTACATGTACTTGGTAACCAAGCACATGTAGGAGACTGTTTTAGTGAAGGATCTTGTCTTCCATAACGAGATCTCGGCTCTGCTGAAGAGACTCCGCCGGTCCCGGGACCGGATTTCCCTGCTGCAGCAAAAACGCTGACGTCAGCGGAGAGGAAGGGGGGAGCGATGTTTAAAAGCAGCTATCTCGAAAACCATAAAGGTTTGAGAGATGCCACTGGTGGCATTTTATTCAGTTTTTCAAGGGCTTCAATATAAGGGATAGTAATTTTGAAGTATTACTATCCCTTTAACAACAACAAAAAAAAAAAAAAAAAAAAGCAACAATTATGGTGTCTATTAGGACTTTCCGGCCGTAGTAAGGTGTGTGTGTGTGTGAGAGAGATTTTTAGGAAGTGTTCTCCCTTTAGTCATTTTTAATTCTGGTTTGTTGCTCCTTTAACCCTTTGAGTGTCAGAGGGGTACGCAATGCATTGCAGAGCAATGCGTTGTGTACCCCTCTGGCACTCAAAGGGTTAATCAGATCTTGGCCTCATCTAGGAAGCCGGTCCAGGTGAGATGCAGGACATCACTGGATCCGCGTAGAACCGCTGTTTGTTGAATAGTTCAGCTGCTAAACACATCCTCACCGTTTACCACCCAATCACTCTGTACAGTAAGAATCATTCAGCATCTCTATGTCATCATCCATAGTAACGTTTAACCCCTTATGGACCAGGGTATCCTTTTAAAAGGTCACACACGAAAGAGCGTGTGACCAAAGGATACATTAAGCATGTCGTCAGCATAAAAATGTCAACATGAGAATCTCACATTGCATGACAGAGCAAGATTCTCATGTCGGGTAGTTAAAGGTCACACCCCAGTCTGACTGCCGGTCTTCAGACTGCGGTAGACAGAGAACAAGGCAACGGCGAGAGAGAGAGAAAGCAGTTCCAGTTCTCTAAGAGACTCGGCCTTCTCACAATTGATCACAAGGCAAAGTAACTTATCATGGTGTGGACACTGCAAATTGTGTGCAAATCCATGGAGCAGTTTTTGACACAGAGATTATGATGGTGCAAATGTAGGTAAAATTTTGAAAATTCAAATGCAAAAAATGTTTGTTAAAGCCAGCATGAAAAACTAAAAGCTTTTAAAAGGTCGCACGTGGGACCAAAAGAGTTCGAGGCAACGGAGGGAGAGATGGAGATCGAGGCAACGGAGGGAGAGACAGAGAAAAAGCAGAGCACAGGACAAATGAGTGTGTGAAGAGGGGAGAGAGAGAATGCAAGAAGGGACACACAAGTGACATTAGCCCTTTGAGTGCCAGAGGGGTGCACTACGTGTTGCAATGCATTGCGCACCCCTCTGGCACTCAAAGAGTCAATCACTCTAATGTGTCCCTTCTTGCATTCTCTCTCCCTCCGTTGCCTTGATCTCTGTCTCTCTCCCTCCGTTGCCTCAATCTCTGTCTCTCCCTCCGTAGCCTTGATCTCTGTCTCTCCCTCCGTAGCCTTGATCTCTGTCTCTCCCTCCGTAGCCTCGATCTCTGTCTCTCCCTCCGTAGCCTCGATCTCTGTCTCTCCCTCCGTAGCCTCGATCTCTGTCTCTCCCTCCGTAGCCTCTATCTCTATCTCTCTCTCTCCCTCCATTGCCTCGATCTCCGCCTCTCCCTCCGTTGCCTCGATCTCTGTCTCTCCCTCCGTTGCCTCGATCTCCGTCTCTCCCTCCGTTGCCTCGATCTCTCTCTCTCCCTTCGTTGCCTCGATCTCCGTCTCTCCCTTCGTTGCCTCGATCTCAGTCTCTCCCTCCGTTGCCTCGATCTCTCTCTCTCCCTCCGTTGCCTCGATCTCTCTCTCTCCCTCCGTTGCCTCTATCTCTCTCCCTCCGTTGCCTCGATCTCCATCTCTCCCTCCGTTGCCTCGATCTCCGTCTCTCCCTCCGTTGCCTCGATCTCTCTCTCTCCCTCCGTTGCCTCGATCTCTCTCTCTCCCTCCGTTGCCTCTCTCTCTATCTCCCTCCGTTGCCTCTCTCTCTCTCCCTCCGTTGCCTCGATCTCTGTCTCTCCCTCCGTTGCCTCGATCTCTGTCTCTCCCTCCGTTGCCTCGATCTCTCTCTCTCCCTCCGTTGCCTCGATCTCTCTCTCTCCCTCCGTTGCCTCGATCTCTCTCTCTCCCTCCGTTGCCTCGATCTCCGTCTCTCCCTCCGTTGCCTCGATCTCCCTCTCTCCCTCCGTTGCCTCGATCTCTTTTGGTCCCACATGCGTCTTTTTAAAAGTAAACCTTTTCACATATAAGAGAAGTCGGGGTATATTTGGGTTGCTCATTGGATATATAAGGAATTCTTTATCTATCTAGGAGTCGCTTGCAAGTCTATATAAGTTGCTTTGGACATTACCTAGCCACAAGGGATTTGCTTTCAAGACCGGCAGTCAGACTGAGATGCGACCTTTAACTACCCGACATGAGAATCTCTCGCTGTCATGCAGTGTAAGATTCTCATGTAGACATTTTTATGCTGATGACATGCTTACTGTGTCTTTTGGTCGCATGCTCTTTAGTGTGCAACCTTTTAAAAACAAACCTGGACCAGTGGGGCGTGCAGTGCTTCTCAGTATGTTGCACAGCCCTGGGGTGCTTATGTGTTATAATCCATACTCCTAGAAGTAGTCAGATCTCCTCCATGCATCATGACAAATGAGTTTGTGATATCAGCAGTGATGGCTGCTTGGTGAAGATTCAGGAGTCTTATGGATTGTACACCCCTCTGGCAATCAAAGTGTTACAGTCAATGTACCCTAAAGTAGTTTTCGATTACACAGTCCTTTGTCTGTGTCACCTTTTTTGTGGGGGGAGGATGATTTTGGCCTGGTCATTTTGTTGTATTAGAGACCTCCCTGGCATTCAGGCGGTTAACCCCTTAAGGACCCATGTTGTGCCAGGAGTGACATGGGTGAACTTGCCATAAGGATTTCAGGGCTCCCCGCGCAGCTGCACGCCTCCATGGTCCTTAGGTGCTGGTCATTAAAGGGCTAAAAGCCCTGTTTAACCCTTTGACTGCCAGAGAGGTGTCCAATGCATTGAATACCTCCCTGGCACTCAAAGGGTAAGTCAGCGGCAGTTTTCGTTACCCGGTGTGTAGTTGATTTCCTCCAGTGTCTTACAGTGCGCCCCCCCCCGGGTCCTGATTTTGGTACACAGGGATCATTACTGAGCTCCGATACTCGCGTTCTGGCAAATAAATATCAATGGGAAAATGTAAATATTTCTGGGATTCATTTAGATTCGGGTTTCCATGAGCCATGTGATTATTTCCAAGTCCTGAGCAAATAGCTACAGGCTACATTTTAACCCTTTGAGTGCCACGGAATGCATTGCAAAGCAATGCAGTCTGTGCCACTCTGGCACTCAAAGGGTTAAGATTAGGGTAAAGGAGGTTGCAGCTTCAGCAGAGGAAGGGGTTCTTTTACTGTAAGGTTTGTTATATGCAATTAACAACCTAGAGATGTGGCAATGGCAGAAACAATAGATACATTTAAAGTGACCGTGAAACCTCCTTTTTGACTTTACATATTACACACTTACACAATGTGTACATCTCACTGGAGAAGTTATTGTCATTTTATCACACCTTAGTGCATCTCTCTCCAGTTCCTATGCTATTCTTTGGGCCCTATGCACTACGTATTCTCAAGTGGGTCGACATCTTAGTTCATAGGCTCCATAAAGTAGGATTTGGAGAAATGATATCACCTGACAAGTTATCTCCTCTTAATCGGTGTATAACACCCTGTTCTATGAAATCAGACTTTCCATAGAGCATTGTGTGAAGCAATTTATCTCCAGAATACACAGTTCAAGGTTCTATGTACAATACTACAAAAATGACTTATCTTCTAGATATTTCTTCATCAGGATCCACAATAGGATGAAACTTAAATGGATAGTAATACTTAAAGGGATAGTAATACTTGAAAATAAGTTTATTTTATATTGTAGCCCTTAAAAAAACATGAAAAATGATATAAGTCTTATCTCCGAAACCTTTATGGTTTGTTAGATATTCAAGTATAGTAAAATTCTCTTTTCCTTGCTGTTTCAGCCAAGTCTGCCATCTAGTGGACAGATTTGGAATTCAGTCCACAGAGCAACCGGCAGCTCTTTAGCAGTGCCGAGATCACGATCTTTGAAAAGAACTGGAACTGTGTACAAAGTGTGCCTGAAGGGTGTAGCAATGACATCACTCCAGGGGAAACTTTACTTCTGAATATCTCCCAAACCATAAAGGTTTGGGAGATAAGACTTATACCATTTTTCATGTTTTTTTAAGGGCTACAATATAAAATAAACTTATTTTCAAGTATTACTATCCCTTTAAGTATTACTAATCCCTATAGTAAAGTCCTATTAAAAATAAATGTATTGCCCCCGGTGTCATCTCCCAAACCTTTATGGTTTGAGAGATAATCGCTCCTAAAGTTGCCCTCTCCCTCCCCCTTCCCCATAGTCAGCGTTGTAGCTGACTGAAGGAAAATCCGGTCATAGATCATCAGGCGGCTCTGCAGCAGATCCGCGATCGTGTTAATAAAAAAAAATCTTTCACTAAAACGGTCTTCTACGTGTGCTTGCAAACCAAGTACAAACCAAGCACACGTAGAAGACCATTTCAGTGAAAGTTTTCTTTTTTATTAACGCGATTGCGGCTGTGCTGGAGAGCCGCCTGAGAGTCGTACGACTGGTTTCCCTGCAGTCAGTTAGATCACTGACTACGGGGGAGGGAGAGGGAGAGGGCAACTTTGGGAGCGATTATCTTTCGAACCATAAAGGTTTGAGAGATAACAGTGGGGGCAATACATGTATTTTTAAAAGGACTTTACTGTAGGGATTAGTACTATCCCTTTACACAAAGGAGTCAAACACTGAAGTCCTTATCAGTCTTTATTATGAGGTTTGTAACCACAATCATAAATCAGAGAGATAAGCACACACGGTAAACTTGTAAAACATTATCTTCATTTCTATTGAGTTTTAATTGGCTTATAAAGTATGTTTATTACACAGTTTTACATTTTTATCACTGTCATAGATGGCAGAGGTGTGCAAATTATGTTAGAGCCCCAAAAGGACTGACTGAGCAGCTTACAGCCCTGTCTAGTTTGCCTGGAAGACATATAAAATGTGGGAAGGTTTTTTTGTGAAATCCCGTAGAAGCCAACACTTTAGGACAGTCAGCATGGCGCAGAGCTTCCAGTCTGTAGGTGCCTGTGTTGGCTGTGTTTACCCATAAATCAGGGACCTTATAGGGTGAATGTAAGGCATGAATATGTGTGCAGTATGTATGTATGTATTCTGTGATTGTGTGACATCACATACATGTATACAGTGTGTACATAAACATGGTTTTGTGATGCTGTGTTTACTTCTGGTTCAGATCAAGACATATGGTGTGAAAGGGAAAAGGGGTGTGTGTGTGTGTGTGTGTGTCTGTTTGCGTTGCTCTACCCATTACGATCTGCTCAGTGTCACTGTGTTATGGGTTGCACTCTAATAATACAGGAGCTCACATAAATTGTTTACATTAACCCTTTGAGTGTCACAGGAGTATGCGTTGGATACCTCTCTGGCAGGCAAAGGGTTAAAAAGTGGTACTCCGTCTCAAAACTCCCCATTCAGACAAAAAGTGGAGATTTCTTGGACAAACCAAGTACAGCGAAGCGGACACACAAGCATTTGCCACTGACTTAAAGGGACAGTAACATTTCATTATAAACGCAGCTCAGATCGGTCAGTAGAACGTATGGTACTGGTGCAAGATGCTCTTATTGTTCAGAACCGTTCCGATATTTAGATGCTGATGTTGATCCCTCACGCCCCTTTTCACTTTGGAAGCCTCCTCTCCTCACAGCCGATAGAGTATCACGACAGGGGACAATATACTGTGAGTATTAGGGAAAACCTGTCCTCCTCCATCAAGGAGGGAAGATTGCCCCTGTTGTGATCTGTCTGGTCAAGCGACCGGACTTCAGTTCTGAGGGAAGGTGGCTTTGTAACAGGAAAAGGGGCGGCGTGAGGGATCAACATCAGCATCTAAATACATCGTAACGGAACAGTTTTGAACAATAAGAGCATCACACAGTAGTACTATACATTCTATTGAAGGAACTGAGCTGGGCTTATAAGGAAATATTACCATCCCTTTAAATGGGGCTTTTCAGCCACTGAATGCTAGCGTGGTCTGAATGGTATTGCTTAACCATGCACTGGAGTCCCCTGTAGCATTCAGTGAGTTAATAGTCCCATACAGATCATGGAGATTTAGATAAATCTTATTTGTTTGCCCCCGATTGTTCTATGTTTCTCTTGTGCGAATGACCTTATATCGTCATCAGTGAATGAATGAAGCACAGTGTTGCTGATTACTCCTTACAGCCAGGATAGGCAGCCTTTGACTCGCTAGTTCCAGGGGACTACATCATCCCCTGCAAGCCCCAAGGGATGATGGGAGTTGCAGTCACCAACATCAGATAGATTTACAGCGCCTGTGTATATTTATAACAAAGCAGCTCTTACAGTAAGACGATTTTGGTGCACCATTTCCTAGCACCAACCAAATGTTGGCATGAAGGAGAAACCCGAGGGGTCCCTTCCCAAACAATAAACCACTTAACCCTTTGAGTGCAAAAGGGGTGAGGAACACATTGCAAATAAGTGTGTCGCGCACCCCTTTGGCACTCAAAGGGTTACTCCCCCCCCCCCTTTCATTCTCAGTGTGTGTTTGTCACACATACACATACTATTCTATGTAGTCTCCAGTGTATTCAAGAGAATTAAAAGTCCCATTTAAATCAATGGAGATTTATATATGTTCCCTATGGACCAGATGGAATGATCCAGAATTCTTCCATTTTTACTTTGAACATGTGACCCTACAGTATTTAAAGAGAACCGGTCACCTTTCCTATCCACAGTGGGAGCCTCCATCTTAAGTGGATTTACACGATTATTCTGCCCCGTTCGTTTATTGTACCCCTCTGGCAGGTGGAAACAGTGGAATTTCTGGAAATGTGAATAATGTCAGCAGAGCTTTGTTCTCTGACCTCTCTGGTCAAGCTGTGTAGATGCCTCAACTACTAAACCAAAAATCTCAAAAACAAAAATCAGACATTATAGGCAATTTAAATAGATACATTTAATGAAAATAAACTCTGTATAGGTAACAGGTCCACATTGATTATTTTTGTATGACCAACATCACAGCCCCAGTTTATTGGTGACGTTTTCATCCCTCTAGTATTGCAGACTCTTCTCAAAAGAGTTTTACTTTTTCTTTTTTTCATTCAGCTTAGCAAAACCGAAATCATTAACCACACATGACACAGCGCACAAACCACACGTACCCACACGGAGCCTGGATATGATTCATCAAAGGGATTCTGGTTTCACTGCTACCGCTTAAAGGGATAGTAATGGTTAATTTTAAGTTGAATGAATGAATATGTTTATTTATATAGCGCCACAAGTGTACGCAGCGCTTTACAATCTCAGAGTTTAAACAATACAGGGTTACAGGTGCTTTTTGTAGAGTGAAACATTGGGTGCGAGGTCCCTGCCCGAAAGCAGTTGATTTAATATTGTAGACATTAAAAAAGATTAACATCAATGTAATTCTTATCTCTCAGACCTTTATGGTTTGAGAGATATAACTTGCTAAAGTTACCTTTTCCTGGCTGTTTTACTCAAGTCTGCCATCTAGCTGACAGCTGCAGATTCCAGTCATTTGACCAGACAGAGGCTCTTTAGCAGAGCTGAAATCATGCTATTTAGAAATAAAGACTTCATTGAAATGGTCTATAAAATGTGCTTGCAAGCCCGGCACACTCTGTAGACCGTTCCGAATTAAGTATTTATCTTTAGATATCATTATATTAACACTGCTGAAGAGCCACATCTGGTCAAGCAACCAGAATCTGTTTCTGACAGCTGTACAGCTCGTCAAGCAGAAAGGGGAGGGACCAGAGAACTTTATTTTCTTATATCTCTCACACCATAACGGTTTGAGAGCTACGAATAAGTGCAAGTACTCTCTTTTAATTGTGTCTACCATATAGTTAGTACATTTTTTCTGACATTACTATCCCTTTAACACTGATCTCACCTTTAACTCTTTATTGAGAGACAAGTCTATCATATTGTAAACCGCAACACCTCTCGCCAAAGGACTTACACAGAGAATGCCTTTTTATACTGATTTAATAACTTGTTTTCACTGATTCAGGGCAGGAGAAAAAGGCCATATATTTACTTTATCAGAGCTGTGAAATCTGGTTGATTTCTGCAAATGTTATTGACCTGTAAAGTCTTGTTTTATTGATTTTTAGCTGATAAAAGTTGATTCACAAAAACATGTTTGGTGATAATGAAGCAATTTAAGAAGGAACTCCTGATGGTAAGACTGAGTTACGTTGGGGTATTGAGGCTGAATTAGGTGGTAAATTTATATTTTTGGATAAGGAAAACAAAAGTATTTTATTACGCTTCAGACTGTTGCACTTTTATAGTAACAGTGCCACCTGGTGTCCAAATGATTCACCTGCACTTCAGATAGTGCCCAAAAAGTTATTGTATTGCATTCTATGAAAAGCATCAACTGCAGCTCTCCATTTAATGTGATACTAGCTGCTTCACCACAGTTTGAACTGTAATGACTTTTGAATAAAGAAACTACCATTAGTGGAGGGGGTTAACTTTATTTTACTCTGCAGGAGAAACCCTACATTAGAATTAAACTGTACTCATCTCTTAATAAGAACTGAAGCAGCCACCCTCAGATTCACACCTATTTTAAACAGGGTTTTTAAACCATTGGAACACTGGAGATTCAAAGGGTAGCGTCTCCATTTAAAATCAATCGGAATGTTTGTTAGTCCTCTATGGAATGCTCCGGAATGACTTCCAATCTTTTTATGAAATCAGCTTCGTTCTTAAACCTTTGAGTGCCAAAAGGGTATATGCAACACATTACGAAGCAATGCGTTGAATTCCCCTCTGGCACTCAAAGTGTTAACTGCAACCCAATATTCCAATTAAGTACAATGGAGCGAGAGACAATCGATCCACTGTTTTGGTCTTGAATACAAAAGCTCCCCAATTTTTAATCCTTGCAACATTGTGATCTGTGATATTTTAGCAATATAAATTTGGCTGCAAAATAAATGAAAGCAAGCATATAATAATATATTTTAAGTAATATATATTTACATAAGAATAAGATAGAAAATTGAATTCATATACAGGGTATTGTGTACGTTTTTAGAAGATAAATTTTATGCGACTTTAAGCTCTTAATTTTTCCAATAATGCAATAAGATTTGGGTTTCTTCTAAAAGATGAAATTCTACCTTTATGTATTGCGTATGTTTATAAAACAATTGTTCATTTGTTTTTTTTTTATTTACTTTAAATAAAGGGACTGTTAAAAAAATCGGAGGTTAGGGTATGTACAGAAAAATAAAGTTTAACAGCCTTTAAAAAAAAAATCATTTTTACAGAGTAGATTGAAAGGAAGAATTTAATTACATTTTAAGAATTGTGGGAAAGGAAAACTATATCTGTGTATATATGTGTATGTAAATTTATACAGTTCACATATTCTTTATTTTAGAATGTATTTGTAAGCAGTTATGAAATAAAATGTTGAACTTGTCGTGATATATGTGTATGTTGTATAATTTATAAGTAACCAGTAACATGGTAAAACAGAACTGCATTGCTCCAGAATTTATACATCTTTTTACAAGCACCTTTTCATTGGCTCCTGAAAATTCTACTAGTTTCCACCGATTCTTAAAGCGGAACTGTCACTCCAATTACAGTGTCCCCCAAATCATTATTCATATAGTGATGCGCATATCAGTACTAGTATTATCCTGAATAAGTCTGGCGTTATTGAGAAATCCAACTTGATCCAAGGTGAACAGGCAGGCATCAGTGCTGACATCTTTACTCCTGTGCTGTTCGTCACTGTCTCCTCTAGGATTGGTGAGGGGGAAGTTGCATTGTACCTTATGCTACAGGAAGTGGCTGATTAAACAATCGCACAGATGCTGCTACACCAAGATGCCTGCCCGTTAGTCTCTGAACAAGATGGATTTCTCAACGCCGGACTTATTCAGGATGATACTAGTATTGATATGCATATTGCTGTATGAATAAATATTGGGGGTGGACACTTTAAGTTGAGTGATTGTTCCTCTTTAAAATCCCACAAATATTGACCATTTGTGTGCTGGTGTGAAATGTAGGAGAGAAGGAAGATACTGGGCTCTGTGAGATTCCCAAATGCACCATATCGGACAGATAACCATTCCCATTTAGTTAACTCTGAGCGCCAGATGGATATTCAACACATCGCGCTGCATACCTCTCTGGCAACCAAATGGTTAAATTAGGTTTTTTTCACCCCAATGCCTTGGAGACTGATCTGGAACTCAGGACTTAACCCTCTGAGTGCCAGAGGTATTCAACGCATGCGCTCAGACAGGCCGATTTATATCAGTGCGAATTTTGGGATTTTTTTTTTTATTTGTCCCCTGTGGGGCATTTGGTTTTACTCCTGAATTCCTCCAGTTCTCGTCACTTCAGAAAGTTCCAAGTATTTCCAAATTCAGCGAATGCACCTTATACGGGAAGTAAACTAGCGCCATTTCCCTGCTCTACTACCAGATGTTACTTGAGGGGCTGTATGCATCATGATAAAGAGGTACAATTCCGGAGTAAACCAACTGCACTGTATGGAGGAAGATGAAAATTCCTATTGATTTTAAATTGAGCTTTTTACCCCCAATTAAAGTGTTAGTAATGTCCACAAAAATGTTTTTTTTTTTGCATTTAGAAGAGCTTAAAAAGCTGAGCTAAATGCAAAAAAACGTATCTCTCAAACCGCTATGGTTTAAGAGATACAGGCGTTTAAAGTTTGATCTCTCCTACTGACAGCTGTAAAGCTGTCAGCAGGAGATTCGTGTCGGCTGACACGGAGGCGCTTGAGAAGTGCCGCAATCTCGTTACTTACACGGAATCCCTTCATTGGAATGGTCTAAAACGTGTGCCTGGTGTTCAGAAGAGCTTAAAAAACTGAGCTATATGCAAAAAAAAAAAAACATATCTCTCAAACTGCTATGGTTTAAGAGATACAGGCGTTTAAAGTTCGCTGTCTCCTATTAACAGCTGTAAAGCTGTCAGCAGGAGATTCGGGTTGGTCGACACGGAGGCGCTTGAGAAGTGCCGCGATCTCGTTATTTACCACAAATCCCTTCATTGGAATGGTCTAAAACGTGTGCCTGGTTTTCTAGCACTCATTTTAGACCATTCCAATGAAGGGATTCCGTGTAAGTAACGAGATCTCGGCACTTGTCAAGCGTCTCCGTGTCGGCCGACACGGATCTCCTGCTGACAGCTTTACAGCTGTCAGTAGGAGAAATCAAACTTTAAACTCCTGTATCTCTTATACCATAGCGGTTTGAGAGATATGGTTTTTTGCCTTTAGCTCAGCTTTTTAAGCTCTTCTAAATGCAAAAAACTTTTTTGTGGACATTACTAACCCTTTAAATCAGTTTGAGGAAATGTTCTTATATAGCGCCTTCAGGTTAACTTTGTACTTTACATGTATTATAGCGAGCATACAATAAGTGCAGGAGCAAAGTAGACAATTATCATAAGGCAGTGATGGCGAACCTTTTTGGGCCCAAGCGTTCAAATTCCGTCAGGCGACTAGATTGGATATATTAAAGTGCCAGTGCAGAGAATGTACCATGGAGACTTGATATCATGGTGTAGAAACATGTGAAAAGACAACTATACATAATTAAGTGCTCCTTATGTTATGAGACAGATCTAAACTGGTTTTGCTATAAATAAAAACACATGAAACCAACTTTCTTTGCTGATTAATTTTTACTGAGACTAAAAGCACACAGTATCACCATCATGTAACACAAGTAAATGGAGAGTGACACTTGAATGTATTTTAAGTTTGAAATTGAATGTACAAGTTTATAGTCATCCACTTTGCACTATTTCAAAGTAACGACAACAGCTTTCAGCAAAGGATACCCAGCATCAACATTAATACTCAAAATTGAAAGCTACATTTTTGAAGGGAAGCTAGAGCAACGTACAAAAATTGTAATCAGCATGAAAAAATCAATTTCCAAGGTGATTGCCTTTAATGTTGCACTGTTCCCCAATAATGGTTCTCGTTTGGCCTTGATAAATACAGGAATGTAAATATGAGAAAAACACAGCTTTGGACAAAGGAGGATTTCAGTTCCAAAATACTTTCCAGCAACAGCCCCCAACTCCTCAACACTGTGTTGCGCAAAGTAACTGGTGCAAGATGCAAGGATTGTTTCTCTGGCTCTTCACCAATTTTGACAAAAATTTCAGTGTGGGAAACACTGGGTTATAGGACTGTGGTGTTGGCAATACAGCAGTGAAAACACAGAAGCTGTTCCTTACTCCATTATTTAGCAGTAAAGATGAGCTATTAACAATTGGAGTTACATTAGCTTAGAAGTGAAATTTACACATATAAAAGTTATTTAGGGTTAAAGGGATAATAATGTTTCATAATAAAAGCGGCTCTAATCATCATAGTATTTGGACTCTGGGGAGTGTTATTGCAATTCTGTCAGAGTTGTAGTACAAGAGTAATTCAATGACAAAGTATCCCCCTCGTGTCCCTTTTACTGATGTAACACTGCTCAGCCAGATCAGGAGGGAGGTGCCCAGCTAGGCTGCAGAGAGGGACAATCTTCAATTAAGATAAGGGAAAAACCTGAAAAACTTGTCAAGGGGGGGCAGGGCTTTCATTGTTCTCATAGGAAGAAGATTGTCCCCTTCTGTTATCTGTCTGGTCTATAGACTGCATTCCACATCTGAGAAGAGATGGCTTACACTAGGTAAAAGGGGCGGGAGGGGAAACTTTGCTTGTGAATATCTCTCAAACCAAAAATGTTTGAGAGATAAGACGTATATCGTTCTTCATGTTTTTTTAATGCCTACAAAATAAAATAAAGATAAAACGAAGTATTACTATCGCTTTAACTGGATAGAAAAAGAGGTTCTTGACTGTTTTCATCAATAGGTTCTTGCAACAGTTTTGGCCAACATTTGAGTGTGGAAAATATGGGGTTATTAGTTTTAAAGCCCGTGTACACATGCCAGCACTGGCGGAGCTGAAATCATGCACAGTACAGACTGCCCGCGCCACGGAGCAGGGCACTACGAATTCAGACCGCAGTCCTCCCTTGTTTGCAGAGAGGAATCCGGTCTAAATTCGTAGTAACCCGCTCCATATCAGCCGCGGTGTGGGCAGTCTGTACAGTGCATGATTGCAGCGTGTGCAGACGTCTCTGCTGTGCATGACGGCTTCTGACAAACATCCTTAGTGAATTGTAATATAGGATAGGACCATGGTGTAAGAAACAGCAGTGGAAAAAAAAAATCCTGTTTTACAGAAGCATGCACCTTTAAAGTGATAGTAATACTTAATTTTATCTTTATTTTATTTTGTAGGCATTAAAAAAAACATGAACGATATAAGTCTTATCTCTCAAACCTTTGAGAGATATTCACAAGCAAAGTTTCCCCTCCCCCCCTTTTACCTAGTGTAAGCCATCTCTTCTCATATGTGGAATGCAGTCCATAGACCAGACAGATAACAGAAGGGGGCAATCTTCTTCCTATGAGAACAATGAAAGCCCTGCCCCCCTTGACAAGTTTTTCAGGTTTTTCCCTTATCTTAATTGAAGATTGTCCCTCTCTGCAGTGTACCTGGGCACCTCCCTTCTGCTCTGGCTGAGCAGTGTTACATCAGTAAAAGGGGCGGGAGGGAGATACTTTATCATTGAATTACTCTTGTACTACAACTCTGACAGAATTTAAATAACACTCTCCAAAGTCCAAATACTATGATGATTAATTAGAGCTGTTTTTATTATGAAACATTACTATCACTTTAAGAGTGAGAAGATATTAATTCTTTGATTAGCAAAAGGGTATACAACACATTGCAAAGCGATGTCCTGTATACTCCTCTGGCACTCAAAGGGTTACAGCACCTCTCTACATTGCTGAGTTGAACACTGGCTTCTGTAAACCAGAGCTCAACAGACGAGAAAGACTGAAACCATTGTTTAAGAATAGGCTTCTAACCCCTTGAATGCTGAATCCAGAACAACTTTTCCCACTTTGTTTTTATGCTCAAACTATGTATGTGGAACAGTAACCACCAGTATCCTGACAAAAACAGGTTATCCTCCTCCCCCTGTCTCAATTATCGCAGGAGGGTTAATATAATAATATTCAACTATTATAACTAGTTTTAAAGCCCATGTACATAGGCCTCAGTGCCACCCAGCAACCTCAGCTGGTGGCCGGATCCTCTCTTCTCACTGGCGGTGCTGCAGTCATGTGCAGTACTGACTGCCAGAATGCACCGCGGCCAATACGGAGCGGGGTGCTCCGAATTCAGACCATGGCCCTCTCTGCGCACCTTCCTGAGACCAAGCAGTCCCAGGAAGGTGTGCAGAGAGGACCCTCGGTCTGAATTTGGAATGCCCCCACACCTTATCAGCTGTGGTGTGTTCGGGCAATCAGTACTGTGCATGACTGCAGAGCGGGCTGTCTCTACTGCTCAAGACAGCTTCTGACAAACATCCTAGCGAATTATTATATAGGATTAACACCCCTGACATAACTGAGCACGTTAGAGTTAGATAGAGGGACAGCCTGATTTTAACAGGACACTCACTGGTAGGTACTCTTCTCTCATACATAGCTTTAACATAAAAACAAAGTTAAAAAGTTTCACTGGAGCCTTTGTCTGCAGTCAAGAGGTTAACCCTTTCTGTGCCAAAGGGGTACGCAACGCATTGCAAAGCACTGGCACGGAAAGGGTTAAAAGAATTACATTTTTTTGTAAAGTACATCCAACAACCATACACATCCAACAATAAAGCTGGCGCTCCAGTCTGACACATATATCATCAAGGACCAGGATTGTGAAGTTTTTCACTGCTTGCGCATAGGTGAGTGGATTGAAATAACCGGGCCTCTGATCAATTCAACTGTGCCCCAGTCTTGGTCTGTTGATAGTACTTAATAACAGGTCTGAGAGACTTCTCTAAAACATACACATACTTTCTGATTTGCAACATCATTTCACAAGTAATCAACAGTGAAGAGATTAACGTATCTAATGTAATACCATCTATATGGGTAGCACATACAGAAACCATACTGCATCATCCAGCATTTGTATAACTTCTATCACACTACTAATTACTTCCTATAATACAGGGGTGGACAGCTCAGCTGTTGCTAGACTACAACTCCCATCATGCTCCATCCTTTTTGATGGAAGGAGGAGGATGATCATAATTGCAGCCAAAACAGCATAGAAGGAGCGTCACTTTGCCCTATTCCTGTTATAGAACAAAACTGTAGCATTTGGGGTTCTCAGTCTTACAATCCAGCTGGTTTAAATGGACAGTATCATGCAAAGACGACATTTAAATAGGGAAGATCAACAGAAAATGTGGTGCTATTTTTGGGCAAAATAACGGCATGCTATTTATAAAATTAAGACCTTGGCTGCGAGAAGCTTCTAGTATACAAGAGGTTAAAAGCACCTATTATGCAACGCAGTCTATTTGCTCCAAAATACTCCACTTCTGTTTATAAATACGCCCTTATGTACTTAAAGGGATAGTAACACTTCGTTTTAACTTTATTTTATTTTGTAGGCATTAAAAAAACATGAAGAATGATATAAGTCTTATCTCTCAAACCTTTATGGTTTATGAGATATTCACAAGCAAAGTTCCCCTCCCGCCCCTTTTACCTAGTGTAAGCCATCTCTTCTCAGATGTGAATCTGGTTGTATGACAGTACAGATAACAGAAGGGGACAATCTTCTTCCTATGAGAACAATGAAAGCCCTTCCCCCCTTGACAAGTTTTTCAGCTTTTTCCCTTATCTTAATTGAAGATTGTCCCTCTCTGCAGTCTACCTGGGCATCTCCCTTCTGATTTGGTTGAACAGGGGGGGGGGATACTTTGTTTGTGAATATCTCTTAAACCATAAAGGTTTCAGAGATAAGACTTATATCATTCTTCATGTTTTTTTAATGCCTACAAAATAAAATAAAGTTAAAATGAAGTATTACTATCCCTTTAAAGCCAGCATTTTAAACAAAAAGACCTTTGGTACAGAAATCAACTCTGACGACTTCTCCCGCTCCTTGTTAGACGCCACAGAGCTACGCAACTACATGATTATGTGACATCTCAGTTATAACACGCTTGTCCAATCATATCACCCTCACCGCCTTAGTCCAGTCCACCAGTAGCAATTGTGGGGTTTTTTTTGGTTGTTTTTTTTTAACCCCTTAACGACCCTTGACTGTCATAGTACGTCATGGGTAGATCCGAGTTAACGACTCATGACGTATTATGACCGTCATGGAATTCTGGGCTCCCCCTGCTGCACGCCCTTCGGGGAGTCCGGACACAACAACAAAAAAAATGCTCCGTGGTCCTTAACCCCTTAAGGACCGGGAAAATCTGAGGTCGTTTTCCCTTAAGGACCGGAGCAATTCTGACCTTTTTGACTATGTCTTTGTTCATCAGTGTTTTCCCTCTTAGGCTTTTATTCCACCCCCATAAATTAAAAACTGTTTTTTTTAAGCATAAATAGGGCTTTCATTTGATACCCTACTTATAAGGATAACCCACCATTCACTTTATTAAAATTAAAAAAAAATGTAAAAAAACCACCATTTTTGATTTTTCTCTTAGGATCAATTGGCCACAAAGGGTTAAATTTTTATGGAGACTGCATGAAAGGTATGACCGGTCAGTCATACCTACAAAACGCACAGTTTAAAGTGGCCACTGTCCCCCCTGGGTGAAAATCCCCATGTCCCTTTTTCCCACCCTATTTTGACACTTTTTTGTCCCTGGCATTTGGTGGTGTATATAAGTGTATTACATGGCTCCACAACAATCACACTTGTAATATTGTTTAATTATATATATATTTTTTAAAATAAAAATGTTTTTGTAAAAAAAAAAAAAAAAAAAAAAGCGTGTTGTGTTTGTTTTTTTTTAAAAAGTGTAAAATTGCAGGTCAAAAATTGACCTGCATTTAGCCAGCCTCCTGCACCAGCAGTGAAGGGGTTAATACCCCCAACTGCTGTATTTTTTTTAACCACTAGGTGTCTCCCATCTACTTCTGTCTCCCTTACTTTGAGAGCAAGGGAGACAGAGGCAGACGAGACAGGCACAGACAGCATGCTTTGCATGCTGCCTCTGTCTGTCACTATGCCGGTACATGTGATCACTGATACGGCGATCACATGAACCGGAGGAAGGAAGAAGGGCTGAGACTGAATGCCCCGGTCTCGGAGCGCTCAGTCTCAGCCTGGATTTAATGATAGCAGCGTGCACGGAGGCACGCTGCTATCATTTAAGCCATGACTGTCCTGGACCGTCATGGGTCGTTAAGGGTATAACAACCCATGACGGTGCAGGACCGTCATGGGTCCTTAAGGGGTTAAGTGACCGCCACGTGCGTGGCTGGTCCTTAAGGGGTTAAATGCAGAGCATTTCCCCTGCTTTTCTGTCTGCTTCCACAGCAAAAACGTAGAGCTGTGTGCCACCATACAGGCCTCTGCGTGCCATCACTGTCAAAAGTTATGCATACATTAGGAAAGGAGGTACCTGCCCCATAGAGCTTACAATCTAATTGTAGGATGGGTGACATACAGATACATGTAGTGGAGAAAGTGCATATGAGAAAGTTTACATATTACAGGAGTGCTACATTTAAAAAGGTGGATTTGGATTAGAAGTTGTTAAGGCTTGGTGAATGCTGGGTGGTAAAGGTAGGGAACAGCAATGGAAAAGGTCTTCTATAGCCACAGACCAATAGAGGTTATAGAAGCAGAGAGCCATCTGCTATGTGTGGAACGTGTATATGACAGGATATCAATAAGGAGATATAGGATGGGGACGAACGCTGGAGAGTGTTGAAGGTATTGGGGGGATTTTTATTGTGACACCTTGCTTTATGGGAAGCCATGACAATGATTTTAGTAATGAAGGGCAAGTACTGTACTAGAGGAGAGGAGGAGTATTCTGGTGGCTGAGTTAAGAATTGATTGAAGACGAGAGATGTGAGGAGCAGGCAGACCACTAAGTGAGAAGATGCAATAGTCCAGGCAGGCAAGTATAAGTGTGCATTAGGGTTGCACCGATACTGGTATCGGTGCCGATACCAGCATTTGCGCGAGTACTTGTACTCGAGCAAATGCGGCCGATACCAGCACCGATACCCTGTGTCAGGGTCGGTGCTGCAGAGAGGGAGCCCGGGGAGCTGCTCACAATGCTCCCCGGTCACCTCACTTTCTCCTGCAGCGTTGGAGCGTTGCCGCGGGTTACCATGGCAACGCTCCGATGCTGACCTCTGCCGGGGCTCGCGAGAGAACAGCGAGCACCCGGCAGAGGAGGGTAAGGGAGGCAAGATGGGGCAGCGGGTGGTGAAAGAGGCAGAGAGGGGGGCCAAGAGGGAGAAAAAGGCAAAAGGAGGAAGGATCAGGAGACAAAAGGAGGGGGACCAAGAAGAGGCAAAAGGAGGGGGGGGGGATGAGGAGAGAGAGTGAGAGGCAAAAGGGTGGGATCAAGAGTCAAGGAGCAGGAGGGGGAGAAAGGGGGATTAAAAGGGAGAGAGAAAGCCAAGGCAAAAGAAGGGGGCTCAAGAGGGGGAGAATGAAGCAAAAGGTGGGAATCGAGAGGGGGAGAAAGAGTCAAAAGGGGAGAATCAAGAGGTGGTGTGTGTGTGTGTGTATGTGTGTGTATATTTCAAGTGCTCACCGATACCAATTACCGATACTTTTTTTTGCGGTCATTTGCCAGTTTTCCAAGGACCTAAAGCATATAGATACTTGGAAAACTGGCAAATGACCGTAAAAAAAAAAAGTATCGGTAATTGGTATCGGTGAGTACTTGAAAAAAGTATCAGTACTCGGTCTTAAAAAAGCGGTATCGGTGCATCTCTAGTGTGCATGAGTTTTAGTTATAGAACCAGAGATAAATGGCTGGATTTTGTAACATTTCAATGAAAGAAGCTACAGACATCTATTACTACATTAATGTGGGTGTTGAAGGAGAGAGAAGAGTCCAAAGTTACCAACAGGCAACGTGCCTTACTCACCAGGTAAATTCTGAATAGGTGTAAGGCTAGGCCTGGATTTGTGGGAGGGGCTGGAGGGCTATTTAGTGACGCTAGGCCAGCCCCTCTCTGTTCACATCTGTATGCCAAATTTTCGGTTGTTGGCTGTGAACCGGTATCAGCACGCGCCCATCAACTCACACTACAATCCGCTCATCACGCTCATTTGCTCTAATGGTAATCTCCCCCGTTCGTCTCCTCAGCAATCGCCTCATATACAACAGTATTTTCACTTCGATTGTCTTCCTCCCTTGTTCTTCCCTCTGTTACCAGTGTATCCCCCACGTCATTCACGTGCTATTTCTCCCGTGCATCCCTTTTCTCTTCAGTAAGCTCCCCGTCCCTCCTCCAGTCTCAGCATCTACTATACCTCTTTCCACTGCTGCAGTTTATACAATTCTCCATCTGTCTCCCTTATCCGTTCTCAATTCATCCCCCCTCTCAATTAACAGCCAGTGTCCCCCCCATTCCACACTTACAGCTCCTCTCCATTTACTTTCACTTCCCTATCTATTCTTTTTCATTCTGTTGTCCCTGATTCATTACCTCTGATCCATCTGTCTCCCTTGTCTGTCCTCTGTCTATCCCTCCTCCCATGTCACTGCTTCATTGTCCCTTATCCCCAGCTTTCCCTAGCTAGTTTCTTTCCTTCTGTCTTCCCTCCACTAGGGGGCATACAAACCCCACCCCCTCAAAAAAAAAAAAAAAAAATACATATTATATTTAGATCTTCCATTATGTTGACTCTCCTCCCCCTTTCATGTTTCAATACTGGGCACCCCCCACTCCCACCTCTTCAACATGGGACTTACTACCCCAGTATATCTCCCCCAACCACCTCCTCCCCATTATTTTAACCCAGCCTAACAGCTGTGCCCTATCTAGCCTGTTCCCCACATATATTTCCCCCTCTCAGAGGTCAAAGGACTAGCATCACTCCTTTACTGTCATAGGATCCAGGATTTGCTAAAGTTCCTTACCCCTTCCTTAAACGCCAAAACTGCTAACAAGTACTTACCCAGCTTACGATGCCAGTTAGCTAGTACTCATTTCCTCTTTGGTAGACTAGCTCCCCCTTCTTTTCATTTACAATAAAATGGGAAAGAAAAACAAAGACCCTCTCTCATTCCCTACCGCTTTCTCAGAGGCCAGCGAACGAGTGGACAAACAACCCTTACCGCTTTCTCAGAGGCCAACGGACGAGTGGACACACAACCCTTACCGCTTTTTTTAGAGGCCAATGGACAAGTGGACGCCCATCCCTTACCTCTTTCTCAGAGGCCAATAGATGAGTGGACACACACCCCTTACCTCTTTCTCAGAGGCCAGTGGACGAGTGGACACACAACCCTTACCTCTTTCTCAGAGGCCAGTGGACGAGGGGACACACAACCCTTACCTCTTTCTTAGAGGCCAATGGACGAGTGGACACACACACCTTACCTCTTTCTCAGAGGCCAGTGGACGAGGGGACACACAACCCTTACCTCTTTCTCAGAAGCCAATAGATGAGTGGACACACAACCCTTACCTCTTTCTCAGAAGCCAATGGACGAGTGGACACACACACCTTACCTCTTTCTCAGAGGCCAATGGACGAGTGGACACACACACCTTACCTCTTTCTCAGAGGCCAGTGGACGAGTGGACACACACACCCTTACCTCTTTCTCAGAGGCCAGTGGACGAGTGGACACACACCCCTTACCTCTTTCTCAGAGGCCAGTGGACGAGGGGACACACACCCCTTACCTCTTTCTCAGAGGCCAGTGGACGAGGGGACACACAACCCTTACCTCTTTCTCAGAGGCCAATGGACGAGTGGACACACAACCCTTACCTCTTTCTCAGAGGCCAATGGACGAGTGGACGCCCATCCCTTACCTCTTTCTCAGAGGCCAATGGACGAGTGGACACACACCCCTTACCTCTTTCTCAGAGGCCAATGGACACAACCCTTACCCCTTTCTCAGAAGCCAATAGATGAGGGGACACACACCCCCTTACCTCTTTCTCAGAGGCCAATGGACGAGTGGACACACACACCCCTTACCTCTTTCTCAGAGGCCAATGGACGAGTGGACGCCCATCCCTTACCTCTTTCTCAGAGGCCAATGGACGAGTGGACACACACCCCTTACCTCTTTCTCAGAGGCCAGTGGACGAGTGGACACACACCCCTTACCTCTTTCTCAGAGGCCAGTGGACGAGGGGACACACACCCCCTTACCTCTTTCTCAGAGGCCAGTGGACGAGGGGACACACACCCCCTTACCTCTTTCTCAGAGGCCAGTGGACGAGTGGACACACACCCCTTACCTCTTTCTCAGAGGCCAATGGACGAGTGGACACACAACCCTTACCTCTTTCTCAGAGGCCAATGGACGAGTGGACGCCCATCCCTTACCTCTTTCTCAGAGGCCAATGGACGAGTGGACACACATCCCTTACCTCTTTCTCAGAAGCCAATAGATGAGGGGACACACACCCCCTTACCTCTTTCTCAGAAGCCAATAGATGAGTGGACACACACCCCTTGCCTCTTTCTCAGAGGCCAATGGACGAGTGGACACACAAGCCTTACCTCTTTCTTAGAGGTCATTGGACAAGTGGACACACAACCCTTACCGCTTTTTTAGAGACCAATGGATGAGTGGGCACACAACCCTTACCGCTTTTTTAGAGACCAATGGATGAGTGGGCACACACCCCTTGCCTCTTTCTCAGAGGCCAATGGACGAATGGACACCCAACCCTTACCGCTTTTTTAGAGACCAATGGATGAGTGGGCACACACCCCTTGCCTCTTTCTCAGAGGCCAATGGACGAGTGGACACACAACCCTTACCGCTTTTTTAGAGGCCAGTGGACGAGTGGACACACACACACCCCTTGCCTCTTTCTCAGAGGCCAATGGATGAGTGGACACACAACCCTTATCTCTTTCTCAGAGGCCAATGGATGAGTGGGCACACACCCCTTGCCTCTTTCTCAGAGGCCAATGGACGAGTCGACACCCAACCCTTACCGCTTTTTTAGAGGCCAGTGGACGAGTGGACACACACACACACCCCTTGCCTCTTTCTCAGAGGCCAATGGATGAGTGGACACACACCCCTTATCTCTTTCTCTGAAGCCAATGGATGAGTGGACACACAGAAAAACAGAAACATAGAATTGATGGCAGAACAAAACCATTCGGCACATCTAGTCGCCCATTTTCCTACTGTAAAATCCTCAAACCTTATTTGGTTCTTGGTCTTGTCTTATGTTCAGGACAGCCTTATGCTTATCCCCTGAATGTTTACAGTCCTTCACTGTATTAACCTTTACCACTTCTGCCGATAGGCTGCTCAACTTATTTACTACCCTCTCACTAAATAAAACTCTTACATTACATCTAAACCTGTGTCCCTCTAGTTTTAGACTATGGCCTCTTGTCCTAACATTTTTACTCCTTTGAAATATACTTCCATCCTGCAGTTTGTTGAATCCCTTCATGTATGTGAATGTGTCTATCATATCCCTTCTCTCTCTTCTCTCCTCCAATCTATACATGTTCACATCCTTTAGTCTGTCCTGATATTTCTTTTCCTGCAAACCAGTCACCATTTTAGTAGCCCTTCTCTGAATTTTCTCTAGAGTATCTATATCCTTCTGGAGATGGGGTCTCCAGTACTGTTCACAATGCTCTAGGTCTCCAGTACTGTACACAATACTCTAGGTCTCCAGTACTGTACACAATACTCTAGGTCTCCAGTACTGTACACAATACTCTAGGTCTCCAGTACTGTACACAATACTCTAGGTCTCCAGTACTGTACACAATACTCTAGGTGAGGTCTAACGAGACATCTGTAGAATGGCTTGGCCACTTCCCTTTTTCTGCTACTAATGCCCCAACACAGCACCCTGCTTGCATTCCCCACTGCTTTATTACATTGCCTGCCTACCTTTAAGTCATTAGAAATAATTACTCCCCAATCCCTTTCCTCTGTTGTCTCTGACAGCACAGTACCGTTAATACTATATTTTTCCTTTGGATTTTTACGTCCCAAGTGCATTATTTACATTTATCAACATTAAACTGCAGGTGCCACACTCTTGTCCATTCTTCTAATTTACCCAAATCATTTGTCATTTGGCTTATTCTCCCAGGAATGTCTGCCCTGTTGCAGATCTCTGTATCATCTGCAAAAAGGCATACCTTACCTTGAAGACCTTTTGCAATAGCACTAATAAAAATATTAAAAAGAATGGGCCCCAGTACAGATCCCAGCGGTACCTCACTAGTCACACTCCATTCATCCGAATTTTCTTCATTGACTACCACCCTCTGTCTCCTGTCACTCCACCAATGCCTTATCCATTTAACGATTTTTACATCCAGACCCAAACACTGCAATTTATTAATGAGTCTATAAGGGACAGTGTCGATAAGCTATATCTACTGCTCCCCTTTGTTCGATTATTTTAGTTACCCAGTCAAAAAAATCTATAAGGTTAGTTTGACAAGATCTCCCTGCTGTAAACCCATGCGGTCTGGTATCTTGCAAGCCATTTGAATTCAGATATTCAACAATTCTTTCCTTTAACATAGTCTCCATTAATTTTCCCCCTACTGATGTAAGACTTACTGGTCTGTAGTTACCAGACTCTTCCCTGCTACCTTTTTTTTTTTTTGAAGAGGTACTACATTTGCTAACTTCCAATCTTCTGGAACTATTCCTGTCGTTAGTGATTGATTGAATAATTCTGTTAAAAGTTTTGCCAGAACACTCCTAAGTTCTTTCAATCCCATCTGGTCCCATTGATTTATCTGTTTTAACCTTAGAAAGTTGAAGCAGAACTTCTTCCTCTGTAAACATGCATGTTTCCAATGTCTTGCCATTTTGTTTTTCTAACAGAGGTCCCTACCCTTCATCTTCCTCTGTAAAAACTGAACAGAAATATTCATTGAGACAGTCAGCTAGTCCTTTATTCTCATTTACGTAGTTTCCATATTTTGTTTTCAGTCTAACTATTCCTTGTTTCATTTTCCTCCTTTCACATGTATCTAAAAAAAAATGTTTTATCCCTTTTTTTTTGTTGGCTGAGCAATTTTTTCCTCTGTCTGTGCTTTGGCACATCTAATAATGCATTTGTCCTCCTTCAGCCTAGTCTTGTACTGATACCTATCTTCTTCCATCTGCATATATTTAAGTGTTCCTTTTTTCTCCTTTACTATATTTGCCACTTCTGCTGAGCACCACAGTGGTTTTCTTTTTCTTTTACCCTTGCTGACATGTCTAATACAATGCTCTGTTGCGTTTAGTAAAACACATTTCAGATAATCCCATTTCTCCTGGACTCCATCTAAAGATCTCCAAGTTAAGGACTGACAAAAATGTTTCCATTTTAGAAGTATATAAGAATTCTATTCCAGCGATTACAACTTAACCCAGACCTCTACTCAGGCCATGCCTTCAGAATTGTAGCAGCGGATACTGGAAGTCCTCATGCTTCACAAAATACATCCCCAGCCCTCAACAACACAAAATACACTTAACACTCTCTTCCCTTACACATTAGTCTAATACTACCATTCACCTTTTTTTTACTGTTTTGGCCTCTAAACAGGCCCACTGTCACACTCGAGCCTGGGTCCTCTCACCTAGGCGTTTGTCACAACTCTTCACCCTTCACATTTTTGTAAAAACTAGAGGAATGAGTGAGGGGAGGAAGAAATGGTGGTCATAATGGTGGTCATAGTGGGTGGAAGAAGGAGGGAAGGAGTTCTACAGACAGTTATAATGTGGGGGTCCAAGAATGGAAAAGAGGATACAGAGTAATTTAGCAGGAATCAGTTATTTGTGAACACCAAGTCAAGAGAGTGACTATTTTATTGTGTGCTATATTCAGTCTACTGTTGAAGGGTGAAGTAGGGGGTTAGGTAAAGCAGGCAGGAGGCCTCTGTAAGGGAAGGATCATAGTTACATAGTAATTTAGGTTGAAAAAATACTTGCGTCCATCAAGTTCAACCCTTTTCCTATTCCTGTTTACCATCATTTATCCAGAAGAATGCAAAAAACCCCTCAATATAGCAATATCAAATTATTCCTTGAATGAGGGGGAAAAACTCCTTCTTGATTCCAAATGGCAATCAGATTTCTCCTTGGATGAACAAGCCCTAACTAAATATTAATCCCAATACTAACGTACATAGCCCTCTATGTTCTGCTCTTTTAAAAGTATCCAGGCCCTTTTTAAAGGCATCTAATGTATTCGATAGCACCACCTCCTCAGGCAGTGAATTCCATACCTTTATTGTCCTTACCGTAAAGAATCCCTTCCGCTGCTGCAGATGAAATCTCCTTTCCTCAAGTCTAAGCGGGTGACCCCTTGTCCTGTGTACTGTTCTGTTAATGAACAGGTGTTTGGAGAGCCCTTTGTATGGGCCCTGAACATCAATTTGATGATAGAAGATAGAGGGTCTGCTGCTGAAAGATCTGTATGCAACAACAACAACATGCAGTGCCACAGGGTGGAAAAGCTGGATGTCATGGACTTCAAAGGGGTTAGTGGAAAGGGATGGCGCAACATGTGTCTGCTGAAAGAGGCAAGAGGAAGCAAGCAGTACACCTGTGTCACCACCTCTGCCAACTGGGTGTCCTGTGTGTGAGAAATACAGGCCTCAATGTAAAACTGCAGACTCTAGAGCTGAAACATGTTGGGAGAGCCAGGTCTCAGTATCAGCAAGAAGGTGGAGTGCCTGCAAGCAGTAATGGTCATGTATGGCAGCAGATTTGTTACTGAGGGCGCAAATATTCAATAGAACATGTGAGAAGGGTTGGGCGTGAGGTGAGAGATTACAGCCTCTGCGGGATATAGAAGAAGGTAGGTGTGGGCAGTTACAAATGGGAATTTGATCAGAGCCAAGATTTAGGGAGATCGCTACAGCCACAAGGAGGAGAATAACACACACAACATGGAGGTGGGAACGTGATTTGTGTCTGGGGATTAACGAGAGAGAAAAACAGACAAGGTATGGCTGCAAAGTGGATACCATATGAGGAGGTAGGAGGAGATAGGAATGTGAGGTAACAGGCAAGTACAGAGTGCAGGATTTTGCAATACGAAAGGAGAATTGTATATAGCAGTAAAAGTGCAGGATGCACGGTGGGATAATATAGCAGGGAAAAATAAAACCTTACAACAAGCACTGTTAAACAGGACGGATGTTTACCTTCAGTCCACCTCCAACATAAATCCACTGAGCACTTAATGTAGCACTTCATTTGCTTTCACATCTAGCACAGGAGATTCCTATACTGTCCCAACCAGTCCACATGATAGGAGTGCAAGTCTACTAGAATTCTAATTGCAGTCTGTCTTGCGTCATGTCTGCCATCAAAGAGGTGTGGCATACCATGCACAGAAGCATAGGCGTAACTAGAAGCCATCGGGCTCTGGTGCAAGAATTGCCATGGGCCCCCCCCTGACCACATTGGCCCCCCTCAACATTGACCCTTCCACAATACCCCTCATTCTCCACAGTGGCCCTTCATCTCCACAATGCCCCTCTTTCTCCATATTGCCCCTTCCACATTGCCCCTTCAACAATGCCCCCATCACAATGCCCCTCATTCTCCACAATGCCCCTTCCACATTGCCCCTGTTTCTCCATATTGCCCCTCAATCTCCATAATGCCCCTTCCACAATGCCCCTCATTCTCCACAATACCCCTCATTCTCCACAGTGGCCCTTCATATCCACAATGCCCCTCTTTCTCCATATTGCCCCTTCCACATTGCCCCTTCAACAATGCCCCCATCACAATGCCCCTTCCACATTGCCCCTGTTTCTCCATATTGCCCCTCAATCTCCATATTGCCCCTTCCACAATGCCCCTCATTCTCCACAGTGCACCTCATTCTCCACAACGCCCCTACTGACCGCCCCCCTCCTCCTACCTCGAGTCCCTGGTAGTCTAGCGGTGAGACAAGCTCCCGCACGGTTGTTAGTAATGCAGAGCGCTGTGAGATTGTCATCTCCCAGCGCTCTGCATTACTAGAGCGCCAGGAGATCACTTGTGCTGCAGGCGCGTGGGTCGCAGGGGGCGGCCGGGCCCCTGAGAGTGACGGGCCCGGTCGCAGGTGCGACCCCTGCGAACCCTATTGTTACGCCACTGCACAGAAGTAAATATTGCAGATCCTGTGTCTTGAGCGTATTAAGGGTAAGTTGTTATTTCCTCTCAGTTGGATCCTCTGCTTGTTGTTGATCAGCTGCATTTCATTCACCAACTGGTCAGATGAAATGGTCACAACATAGATCCTGACAACTGTAGTCTTAATCCTTTGTCTTCTGCACAGGTGTTCCAAAGTTTAGTTCTGCTGAAGTATTCGTATCTCTGTGATAGATGTTCTGGTTTATAGAGAGGATACATCATGTGATCATATAAAATGGTCCCAATCAGGTAAAAAACAAGCCAAGTGTTGCCAATAAACAGTGATAGCGTCTGAGAGCTGGAAGACACAGATGACACCTGTAGGGAGACAAGAAAAGATCAGGATACATCCAGTCTACTCCAAAACACAATCCAGGTAACTGTGGTCTATAACACCAACTGTAACAGATACAATTATACAGTAACAGTATAACAGACATTCTGGATAACTCCTTGCTAGACTTAGAAGTCAGACTTGGAAGACAGACACTGCAAAATTCTCACTGCAGTGCTGAAGTGCAGTTGGTTTACTTTAGAATTGCACCGAGGGCCGGCGCTACCATTAAGGCAGGATAGGCAGCTGCCTTAGGGTGCCGCAACAGAGGGGCGCTGAAAAGGGGGAAGCTGGGATTTTATTTTATTTTTTTAATATATATATCTGCCGCGAGGGAGCGCTGATTTACACTACCAAGCGCTCCCTCGCGGTGTCTATGTGACACAACACAGAGCGCCCCAGGCTCTGTAGTAATACAGAGCGCACATCTCCCAGCGCTCTGCATTACTGACAGCAGCGCGCGGGAGCGTCAGCTCTGTGCCGAAGGTGACACAGAGCTCTAAGTTATGGCACGCCGCTAGACCACCAGGGACTCAAGGTAGGGGATGAAGGGGGCATTATGGAGATGAAGGGGCAATGTGTAGATGAAGGGAGCATTGTAGAGATGAAGGGGCATTATGGAAGGGTCAATGTGGAGATGAAGGGGCAATGTGGAAGGGTCAATGTGGAGATAAGGGGGCATTATGGAAGGGGCATTGTGGAGATGAAGGGGCATTGTGGAGATAAGGGGGCAATGTGGAAGGGTCAATGTGGAGATGAAGGGGCAATGTGGAAGGGGCATTGTGGAGATGAAGGGGGCAATGTAGAAGGGGCATTGTGGAGATGGAGGGGGCAATGTGGAGATGAAGGGGCAATGTGGAAGGGTCAATGTGGAGATGAAGGGGCAATGTGGAAGGGTCAATGTGGAGATGAAGGGGCAATGTGGAAGGGACATTGTGGAGATGAAGGGGGCAATGTAGAAGGGGCATTGTGGAGATGGAGGGGGCAATGTGGAGATGAAGGGGCAATGTGGAAGGGTCAATGTGGAGATGAAGGGGCAATGTGGAAGGGACATTGTGGAGATGGATGGGGCAATGTAGAAGGGGCATTGTGGAGATGGAGGGGGCAATGTAGAAGGGGCATTGTGGAGATGGAGGGGGCAATGTAGAAGGGGCAATGTGGAGATGAGGGGCATTGTGGAGATGGAGGGGGCAATGTGGAAGGGGCATTGTGGAGATGGAGGGGGCAATGTAGAAGGGGCATTGTGGAGATGGAGGGGGCAATGTAGAAGGAGCATTGTGGAGATGGAGGGGGCAATGTAGAAGGAGCATTGTGGAGATGGAGGGGGCAATGTAGAAGGGGCATTGTGGAGATGGAGGGGGCAATGTAGATGGGGCATTGTGGAGATGGAGGGGGCAATGTAGAAGGGGCACTGTGGAGATGGAGGGGGCAATGTAGAAGGGGCACTGTGGAGATGGAGGGGGCAATGTGGAAGGGTCATTGTGGAGATGAAGGGGGCATTGTGGAAGGGGCAATATGGAGACGGAGGGGGCAATGTGGAGGTGGGGAGAGCGTGGAGGTGAATATGTGGGCGGGGGCAGGGGATTGTGGCAAGGTCGGGGGGTGGGATTGTGTCTGCGGGGGGGGGGGCCATCAAAAATGTACCTTCGTCTGTGTATGCTAAAATCCTTGCACCGGCCCTGATTGCACCTCATTATCTGGATCAATAAAGCTCACAGAGGGGTCACCAGTATAAGGCAATGACTGTATTAAGGGGGACAAACACCTGAACAAAACATTGCTACAATTATTTAACCCTTTTATCACACTGGGCACCATTCTCCTGTTCGAGCTTGCAAGGTCGATTGAAGCCACTGCTGGGCCCAGAGGCACCGTGTAAAGCAATAGTGCAGGTTTTCAGGTTGTTCCTGTTTAATCACAGGTGAGTAATTAGTGGCTCAGTCACTTTGATTGATTCACCTGTGATTAATTAGGGATCTCTTGAAAACATGAGCGGTTGGTGTGCCCCGAGGACTGGAGCCGAGAATAACTGCCTTAAAGGGTTAAGCGTTAAATCACCCCAACTGTTGGTCATTTTATATAGAATTTGTTTACTGATTAAAGGGATAGTAATGTTTCACAATAAAATCAGCTCCAATTTATCTTCATAGTATTTGGGCCATGGAGAGTGTTATTTCAATGCTGTCAGAGTTGTAGTACAAGAGTAATTGAATGATAAAGTATCCCCCTCCCGCCCCTTTTACTGATGTAACACTGCTCACCTCAGAGCAGCAAGACTGTCCGGAAGGATCACAGAGAGGGACAATCTTCAGTGACCATAAGGAAAAACCTGAAAAACCTGTCAAGGGGGGGGCAGAGTTTTCCTTATGATCACAGTAAGAAGATTGTCCCTTGCTGTGACCTGTCCGGTCAAGAGACCAGATTCCACATCTGAGGGGAGATGGCTTACACTAGGTAAAAGGGGCTGGAGGGGGATACTTTATCACTCAATTACTCTTGAACTACAACTCTGACAGTATCAAAATAACAGATGAGAGTTGGTACCGTGTTAGCCGTAGAAATACAGGAGGTATAACATGCCTGAGGAAGAGACCTAAGGTCTTGAAAGCTTGCATTTAAATCTGCTTAGTTAGCCAATAAAATGTATCAAAAACTATATTTGCCTCCAGTATCAAAATAACACTCTCCATGGATCAGATACTATGAAGATTAATTGGAGCTGCTTTTATTAAGAAACATTACTATCCCTTTAAAAGGCCTTTAAATGATCAGTAAGAGATCTCTTTAAACAATTATAAGTGCCCTTACAGCTTTAGGTATCCACAGCTTAGAACTCTATTCTCACATGGTGTGTCCTGCAGATCATGGAGAGCTGCAGAGCTGGGTGATGTCAGTGTCTCACTCACCTCACAGGAGATTTCTCTGCTCTCTACAGAAGCCCACTAATGGCAGGTTCATCAACACAGGGCTTCTATGGAAATGGTGAGAAGCGGGCATTACCCCGCTGGGCAGATCTCTGATCTGCAGGGCAAAGTGAGTGTGAACAGTGAGTTCTAAGATGAAGTGACTCTGTTCCCATAGCTCTGAGGAAACTGCCAATAGGGGACCTTTTACTGACCTTTAAAAAGGGAGAAGCAGACTGTTCTGGGCAATTATAATTTTTTGATTTCCGTGAAGTGTTGTACTTGGCAGGAAAAGTTCTTTAACATTTATTTTCATAATATAACATTATACCTTCAATATCCCTTTAATGGGATATCAGAATAACAGATTCCCATTTTGGTGTAATGAATAAGTGATACATTCAGCCTTATGTAGAAAGGAAAAGTGAAGCAATGTTACAGCAAACTGTTCTCAGGGTGGGCAACTGTCTAAACAAGAAGTTTTGAGGGGTGGTCCAGGGAGGGCTGGCATGGGGAGCAATTGCCCCCTAGGCTGGTCACATGCGTGGGCTGATGGGCCATTCCCACTTGTTGCTGGAAACGTAGCTACATTAGTGATACCACACAGCTCACAATTGAAATGGAGCTACAATTCAAGATGAGATCCACTAATAGTATAACCCATTTCTCTTGTAAGCTCTATGGTATCACTAGTGCAACTTGACTTCAATTGTAAGCTCTGTAGTCGCACCAGTGTAACCCCATTTCAGTTGTAAGCTTCGTGGTACTGCTTGCCTTACTTCACAACACCAACCCTTTGAGTGCCAGAGGGGTATGCCACGTATTGCGCGGCATACCCCTCTGGCACTCAAAGGGTTAATGGCAATTTTAACATTAACAAAAGGGTGTGGGCTGGAACGCTGGTAAAATTGGGCCACTTGATTGTAGTTGCGCTCCACGCCACAACTTGCCAGGCCTCCCCTGGGGGTGGTGCCTAATATATGATGGCCACACCCACAAAGTAACAATCTCCGTGTTCCCTGCATCTTTTTAAATACACCATTACTGGCGGTTATTTATGCGATGTGTCAGATTTCGCTAGCAACCAAGAGTTAAAAGCTATTTGTCTGTAAAAGACTAAAGGTGTTTACTGCACGGGGAATGGACAGGAGGTGGGGCTATGTGGCGAGTGGGGAGGAGGTACTGGGAGGAGCTACGGACACCTAGGGGTCATTACTTAGGGGTACCTGAGATGTAAATACAGCCCTGCTCTCTAGTATTCAGAGGGTTTAAAGGAGCAGTAAACTTTTTTATGAAAAAAATATATATTGTAGGGATTTTCCTATTGAGTAAAATAAGGGTACTCCCACTGCCGAGAGATTTATATTTCCAGAGTAATTACAGTTTAAACCCATGTTTTTTTACATTAGCAGTGCCATCTAGTGGTCAAATTCTAATTACATTTCCTGTTAGATTCTAATGGAGAGGAAAGTCAGAAAAGTCAGACACACAGTTCTCCATAGAATGTGATATAAACTGCCTGTCACTTCCTGTCAGTTAGATCTATCAGGAAGTAAACACAGTAAATTCACTTCCTGTCAGTTAGAACTATCAGGAAGTAAACACAGTAAAGTCACTTCCTGTCAGTTAGAACTATCAGGAAGTAAACACAGTAAATTCACTTCCTGTCAGTTAGAACTATCAGGAAGTGAACACAGTAAAGTCACTTCCTGTCAGTTAGAACTATCAGGAAGTAAACACAGTAAAGTCACTTCCTGTCAGTTAGAACTATCAGGAAGTAAACACAGTAAAGTCACCTCCTGTCAGTTAGAACTATCAGGAAGTAAACACAGTAAAGTCACTTCCTGTCAGTTAGAACTATCAGGAAGTAAACACAGTAAATTCACTTCCTGTCAGTTAGAACTATCAGGAAGTAAACACGGTAAATTCTCTTCCTGTCAGTTAGAACTATCAGGAAGTAAACACAGTAAATTCGCTTCCTGTCAGTTAGAACTATCAGGAAGTAAACACAGTAAATTCGCTTCCTGTCAGTTAGAACTATCAGGAAGTAAACACAGTAAATTCACTTCCTGTCAGTTAGAACTATCAGGAAGTAAACACAGTAAATTCGCTTCCTGTCAGTTAGAACTATCAGGAAGTAAACACGGTAAATTCTCTTCCTGTCAGTTAGAACTATCAGGAAGTAAACACAGTAAATTCACTTCCTGATTATTTAAACTGCTATAAATTTTGAATAAAACATCTGACAGTGATGGGAGTACCCTTGTTTTATTCAGCAAGAAATGCTCTATAAAATGTATGTTTTCATAAAAAAAAGTTTACTGCTCCTTTAAAGAAGCCATTTAACTTAATGAGAATTTTTACTGTCCCTTATAATCATACCTTGATTTCTCTCTCTCTCTTTTGGAGCTGCTGAAGAGAGCTCATGGGCATGTCTGGTGGAATAATGTGGGTGGGGCTTGATCAGGTGGGTGTGGCTTGATGAGGTTTAAGAGGAAAGGTGGGGTTTAATATTAGAATGAGTAGGAAGTGCGCAAAACTGGGTAGGAAGAATGGAGTAGTGGGCAGAGTTACCCAGGAAACTCACCAAAGCCAGAGAATCGGCCTCTGTCCCCGGAGACCCGGTAATTAAATAAACCCTGAGACTCCGGGACAGATCCGTACAGTTCCCAGGTATGGCAATACAGCAGTGTTTTGCTCCAGAATATTCCCACTCTAGACGTACATTTCATTGTGTTGTGTTCCTTTAAATGAGGAGATCTTGCTGATTACATGCAGAATTGCACAGTGGTAGATGTGGATCCCAGTAACCTTGTACATGCACTGCACTGCTCTGCACCAGTCTTTAGATATACAAGTGAAAGGAGGAGAATGAAATCAGAAATAGACTGAAAACAAAAAATGGAAGTTACATAAATGAGAATAAAGGGCTACCTGACTGTCTCAATGAATATTTCTGTTCAGTTTTTACAAGGGAAGGTTAAGGGAAGGGACCGCTGTTAGAAAAACGCAACAAGACATGGGAAGCATGCGTGTTTACAGAGGAAGAAGTTCTACTTCAACTCTCTTAGGCAAAAACAGCTGAACGGATGGGACAAGATGGGATACACTCAATGTTATTAAAAGAACTTGAGTGTGTTCTGACAAAACCTTTAACTGTATTATTAAAATCGGGTCACTATCGACAGGAGTAGTTCCAGAATATTGGAAGGTAGCAAATGTAGTACCGCTTCACAAAAAGGGTAGCAGGGAAGAGTCTGGCAACTACAGACCAGTAAGTCTTGAGTCAGCAGTGTGAAAATTAATGGAAACCAAGGTACAGCAAAGAATTGTTAAATACCAGTTTACATGGCTTGTAAGATCCCAAACAGCATGGGTTTACAGCAGGGACATCTTGTCAAACTAACCTCAGATTTTTTTTTTGACCGGGTAACTAACAGTAGATATAGCTACTCTAGATTTCAGTAAGGAAACTGACACTTTCCTCACAGCAGACAGTCTGATCAATTGCAGTGTTTGGGTCTGGATGTAAAAACAGTTGAATGTATAAGGCAATGGTTGAATGACGGGAGATCCAGGGTGGTAATCAATGGAGAATATTCAGACGAAGATCGTGTTACTAGTGGGGTATCTTCTTTTTAATATTTTATTAGTGATATTGCAAAAGGCCTTCAAGGTAAGGTATGCCTTTTTGCAGATGATACAAATATAAAAGTGTAGACATTCCTGAGGCAATAAGCCAAATGACAAATGATTTAGGTAAATTAGAAGAATGGACAGTGTGGCAACTGCAGTTTAATACCGATAAATGTAAAATAATGCACTTGGGATGTAGGCAGGCAATCGGGGCCGGATTTCTAAATAGGCTGACGAGGCACGTGCCTAGGGTGGCATATTTGTACGGGCGCCTGGCAATGGACCTGTCATGCCCACCGGCCTGTTCACCGGCTCACTTGGAGATTGAGCCCCCAGAAATGTAATGCAATACAGCACCTCCGAGGGGCAGGCACTTTGTTTCTGTGCCAAAGCCGTCCCACGTGAGTCTGATGCACAATTCCCTTCCTTGAGCTGCATTGCTCAAGTAGCGGCAAGAAGGTGAAAATGTAACCAATCCACACACGAAGCCTACACTGTAATCTTTCCTTGGCCACCTCCTAAGTTCGACCCCATTGGTACTAGCAGGGGGTGAGTGAGCACATACGGATGATGGCGGTGAGCCAGCCTAGTCAACTTATTGTGACATCATGTTGTGTGCGCTAGCCTAACGGGGGGAGTCATTCCTGACCAGGTACTAGAGTCTGTTCCGAATCATTTAATTTAACACTGCAGTGACCAAGACTGTTGCATTGTGGGGGGAGGGCACATACACAAGGGGAAAAATGCTCAGCTTACTGTGTCAGTCAGTGGGGCTGCCCAGCAAGAGTGCAACAGTGAACAGAGAGACAAGAAGACTGTTGAGTTCCTGGTTTCCTATTTTGCCTTTTGCAGTGGACATAAGCAATTAAGCCGCTTTCAAATCTGCATCTAGGACATTTAACATAGCCCATATCTGTTATTTTATTTTATGTGTAGATTATCAATCCTATATTTATATACTTCCCTGCACAGCAATGCCTTGCCTCGTCTTTCCTTATGCCCACTGAAGATTGTCCCTCTCTGTGATCAATCCGGACAGTCTTGCTGCTCTGAGGTGAGCAGTGTTACATCAGTGAAAGGGGCGGGAGGGGGACCGTTTCAGTGAAATCATTTTTTCACTAACGGGATCTCGGCTCTGCTGCAGAGCCTCCTGATGAAAGTCAGACCAGATATCCCTGCAGTCAGTACAACGCTGACTTCAGGGAAGGGGGAGGGAGGGGGGAACTTTGCTTTCGGTTATCTCTCAAACCATAAAGGTCTGAGAGATGAACCTGGGGCTATTAGATTATTTTGCAAATAGCTACAATATGGGGATTAGTAATAATAAAGTATTATCCCTTTAAGGTTGATAAATAGGTAAAGCAGGAAAGATTCAGCTCATAGCCCTTATATTGCAATTGCTTTGCTCCAAAATGTCTCCAGTTCTTTTTAATGTCACAATACTTTTAAAGTCAGAATAAAATCAATATTTTACATGTTTACTGTGAAGAATAAATCTAAAAATGGTTTTGGCCACAAAAGAGGTTGTGGTTAAATGAGGGGTGTTGCGTCTAGGGGAGCTTAAGATATAAATCTGGCCCTGCAGGCAAAGTAACAGAGGTGGGGAATGCAAGCAGGGTGCTGGGTTGTATAACTAGGGGCATTAGTAGCAGAAAAAGGGAAGTGGTCATGTGACTCTACAGATCTCTAGTTAGACCTCCCCTAGAGTATTGTGTACAGTACCGGAGACCTAGAGTATTGTGTACGGTACCAGAGACCTAGAGTATTGTGTACGGTACCGGAGACCTAGAGTATTGTGTACGGTACTGGAGACCTAGAGTATTGTGTACGGTACTGGAGACCTAGAGTATTGTGTACGGTACTGGAGACCTAGAGTATTGTGTACAGTACTGGAGACCTAGAGTATTGTGTACAGTACTGGAGACCTAGAGTATTGTGTATAGTACTGGAGACCTAGAGTATTGTGTACGGTACTGGAGACCTAGAGTATTGTGTACAGTACTGGAGACCTAGAGGATTGTGTACAGTACTGGAGACCTAGAGTATTGTGTACAGTACTGGAGACCTAGAGTATTGTGTACGGTACCGGAGACCTAGAGCATTGTGTACGGTACTGGAGACCTAGAGTATTGTGTACGGTACCGGAGACCTAGAGTATTGTGTACAGTACTGGAGACCTAGAGTATTGTGTACAGTACTGGAGACCTAGAGTATTGTGTACGGTACCGGAGACCTAGAGCATTGTGTACGGTACTGGAGACCTAGAGTATTGTGTACGGTACTGGAGACCTAGAGTATTGTGTACGGTACCAGGGTCCTAGAGTATTGTGTACAGTACTGGAGACCTAGAGTATTGTGTACAGTACTGGAGACCTAGAGTACTGTGTACAGTACTGGAGACCTACAGTATTGTGTACAGTACAGGAGACCTAGAGTATTGTGTACAGTACCGGGGACCCCATCTCCAGAAGGATATAGATACTGTAGAGAGAATTCAGAGAGGGGCTACTAAAATGGTGACTGGTTGATAGGAAAAGAAATATCAGGACAGACTAAAGGATCTGAACATGTATAGCTTGGAGGAGAGAAGAGAGAGAAGATATGATAAACACATTCAAATACATGAAGGGCGGAAGTACATTTCAAAGGAGTAAAAATGTTAGGACAATAGGTCAGTCTATCCATCTATAAATATTAGCAATGTGGGACGGCGCTTCCAGTGTTTCAGGCCCTAAGCCCCATATCAATACATCCAAATCAATCCCGAAATGTGTGAAATTGTTAATAGAATTAACAATATGTCTGCCAGTGGGGTATGCTTACCCCACTGGTACTCACAGGGTTAATCTGACCAAGTTAAAAAAATAAATAAATAAAAAATAGCCCTTGATAAACACTTACCAGTAATCCTGATGTCCAGCGGAGTCTTCAGCACCCTGGTCAGCTACCGTATGTCTTCTTCAATCTCCTGGTTTGTATAATCTTCCTTCTATTGTCTTCGGCCCTCTTCCTTCTTTGTCCTGCTCTCTTTCCAATCTGAAGTTGAGGGGGGAAAAAAAAAAGTAAAATCACAATGTTTTAAAAAATTCTCTCAAGATACCAGACTTAACTGTGTGCTTTGTCACAGCTCTTGCACCAGATCTGACACGAAATGGGTTCCCTGGCCAGACAGAATCTCACCCAACTCATATGAAATTAGTTACCAGGGTATCTACCTTAGTGGTGGATATGAAAGACAAGGCTACTGCTTCTGTACACAAAAAAGGGGGCCGGTTTGCTACTTTTTGCCATTTGTTCATTTAACAAAACACACCCAAGTGTAATGGAACATATCATGAAAGACAGACGGGAAATTATTCTTCTACAAAATGCAGCATTGTTTTAGTGTGACCTTAGTGTATGTGTCTCTCTGTGTCACGTACCTGGTAGTCCACTGATCGGACACAGCAGAGGTATCTTCGTGTGGAGAAGGCAACTGCGGATATTCTTCCATTTCCAGGATCCACAACTGCGCACTCGAGTCCTGGATTATCATGTTCAATTCTGAGAGGGAGACAAGAGCAGAACAGCCCACATGTATATAACCAAAGTAGTGGCCCAATTTCAGAGCAAACCAGAGCATACAAAAGGTGAGAGATGGCCACCTGATTAACCCCTGAAGAAGTGGCGTTCAGCTATGTAACACGTAGGGTAGTAGTGAGGTCTGTAGTTTTATTTTATTTCTATAGTGTACTAGCAATGTGGGACGGCGTTGCCCATCATATTATTTACACAGAAAGACATTGTGTGAAACAGAAATATGCAGTGTTACAGACATGCACTTAAAGAGACAGAGCGGGTCACACACTGTGAAACGCATACATACAGAGAGACGCGCACATACATGGACGTATGTCACATATGTAGACAGTGTGTGACAGACGCAGTGGGGATGTAGATATGCTGATAAGAGTTGCAGCTCTTCAGCTTGATGAATAAGGCCCTGTATCATTTTGTACTTGGAAAGCTTACAGTTGAAGTGAGTGTGCGGTGTTACTTGATGAATAAGGCCCTGTATCCTTACAGTTGAAGTGAGTGTGCTGTGTTACTTGATGAATAAGGCCCTGTATCCTTACAGGTGAAGTGAGTGTGCTGTGTTACTTGGTGAATAAGGCCCTGTATCCTTACAGTTGAAGTGAGTGTACTGTGTTACTTGGTGAATAAGGCCCTGTATCCTTACAGTTGAAGTGAGTGTACTGTGTTACTTGATGAATAAGACCTTGTATCCTTACAGTTGAAGTGAGTGTACTGTGTTACTTGATAAATAAGGCCCTGTATCCTTACAGTTGAAGTCAGTGTGCTGTGTTACTTGATGACTAAGACCCTGTATCCTTACAGTTGAAGTGAGTGAGCTGTGTTACTTGATGAATAAGGCCCTGTATCCTTACAGTTGAAGTCAGTGTGCTGTGTTGGTGAAGGTCACAGTGAGAAGATGTTTGTGAGTAAAGGAATAATTTAGATTACAGCAGTGGATACTGCAGTACATTTGAAGAAATAGGTTGGCAGACAGAGGGTTAAGTGACAGATGCGGTGATAGATAATGTAATGGTGATGTGGGAGTAAAATGGCGAGATTGGGACTATGGATGAAAGTCAAGGGGATAGGTGAGTGGGGGTGACAAGGGAGGAGGAGATGAGAGATTGAGGAGAAGAGGGACAGTGAAGTGTTAAAGTAAAGTAATGGGTGAGGGGGAGAAATGACTATACATAGACAGTGAAGCAGACATGAAATACAGGGCTGTAGGGTTACTGCATTATACAGACCTAGTGTAGCAGTTGGTTGGAGTGAAGCACTTTAACTGTGAGTGTGAGAGAGGTACACAACACATTGCTGTGTAATGAATTGTATAGTTCTCTGGCAGTGAAAGGGTTAAGTGACACATGTTGGGCGCTCCTTGCATTAGTGGGCCGTGGTGGTCAGCTGGGACAGAACCGGATTATTTGTCCATGGGCCGTAGGCAAGGGATCAATACAGGGACCCCTAACAGCTAATAGGCTTCAAAACAGGAAGGCTCATATACTAAGGAAAGTGGTGGAATTTTGTGGAAAAGTAACAGCAGCACAGGGAACAATACCCATTTATTTAAATGGGCGTTTTAACGTCTTCAACGCTAGAGAGGTCAGCAAAGCATTGTATTTGTTCTGTATGGTACAGATGAATTGTTCCTCTTTGTGTTAGTACATCAGCCTCACAGATCACAGTGCGCAGTCAGCTGCTGCAAGAGCCAAAAGTATAAATGGGTCTAGATTAATGGGGTAAGAGTATAACTTATATATATATATATATATATATATATATATATATATATATATACTTATATACTTATGTATCAAGATAAAGGGTGGAACTAAAAAAAAAAAAAAAATATGACACCATAGGGTTGAATTGAAAATTCAGGAAAATCGTGTTGACATAAATGGGGCTTTAACCCCTTGAATGCTACAATGGTCCCCAATGCGTTGCTTTGGCTATGTGTTTGCATTGTCTGTAGCGGTCATGGAATTAATAGTCTCATTGAAATCAATGGACATTTTCGAAGAAATCAGTTTAACCCTGTGGGCCGCTTGTGAGGAAAGAGTGGGCTGCACAATATCCAAATGTGGAAGCTTTCCAAACAGATATTAACCCTTTGAGTGACAGAGGTACGCAGAGCAATGTGCTGCATATCATCTCTGGTACTCCAATGGTTAGTGGGCTTAACCCTCTGAGTCCCAGAGAGGTATCCAAGGCATTACAACAGCACTCAAAGGGTTAAATTGAAACAAAGTGAGTCCATCAGCCCCAGTTCTTACCATGGAAACTGAAGATCCGTGTGTTCTAACCTATTCCCCAGCTGACTCCATTCATCTGATTCCAATCTGCCTCTGAATGTCCCAGTGCATTATGGGACAGGGGGTGGAAACAGAAGTTTTTATGCTCTTTGAAAGAAGTGATCAATGTGTGGCTCCCTAGCAAAATGGGAGCTGCTGGTTGGTGGGTTATATTATTGTGCCAGGAGTTGTTTACTGTAGGAGTCGTAAGTCGAGAGAAGTGATGTAGCAGTAGGTGAGTTGTGGAGGGTTAACCCTTTGAGTGCCAGAGAGGTACGCAACACACTGCAATGTATGCGTACCCCTCTGGCACTCAAAGGGTTAAGACTGATGTTGCGGGCGGACTAACTTCCTTACAGCTGCCCCTGGGTGTGTGTGGCAGGGGACGCAGGTTTTCCCTCATATATACTACCAACGTGGGACGGCGTTGGCCGTCATGTTATGACCGTTTGGCGCACGTGTGTGAAAAGTAGACACACTGATAAACACAGACATATGCAGCATACAGGCAGACACATACATGCAGTGAGCTGCAGAAACATGCAAAAGACATGCACACACACAGACACACCGGAGAAGCACACATGGACACACATATGTAACAGATGTACACACACACGCAACATATATGCGCAGAAACACAGGCGCACATGAGTTGTGCACCCCAATGTCACTCAAAGGGTTAAGGTATAGAGAGGCATGTCAGAGTTAAATAGTAGTGGGAAGTGTGTTCATACCTGGGAACACTGACTTGTGAAGTCCCTAGAGGGGACTGATGTGGTGCTGATGTGGAGAGACAAATGGGGCAATCTGGGTTAAAAGTGGGTGGGGCTTAATCGCAAGTAGGGGCGGGGCTTAACATAAATGTGCAAAAAGTGTTAGTAATAGGCTGGGGAAGGAGGAGAAGTGGGAGGGAAATGCAAGTTTACAGTGTGAGGGGTTTGAACACCCTCCGAGGGGTAAAACTTGATACACAACCCTGTGGCAGTCAGTGGGTTAAGTGTGTACCGGACGGCTGTCTGTCCTGTGTCTTGCATTGCAAATGATGACAGTCCACAAATAATTCAGCAATGAGGGCTTACCTTAACCCTTTGAGTGCAATTTTGTTCCCCTGGTGCTGCAGCTTCCCTTCAGTGACTGTAATACAGGTCCTGCTGAGGCCACTGGGAGTCAGGGTGAGTGACTGTGTGTGTGTGTGTGTGTGTGTGTGTGTGTGTGTGTTGGGATGTGGAGGGGGTGAAAGTGTATGTGTTTGTATGTGTGTTCTGTAGTGTATGTGTGTGTGTGTGTGTGTGTGTGTGTGTGTGTCAGCCATATTTCTTTCTGGCTTTGTGTGGGTGTGTGTGGGCGTGAGTGGGGCAGTGTGTGTGTGAGTGGGGCAGTGTGTGTGTGAGTGGGGCAGTGTGTGTGTGTGTGTGAGTGGGGCGTGTGTGTGTGGGGCATGTGTGTGTGTGTGTGTGCGGGGCGTGTGTGTGAGCGGGGCGTGTGTGAGAGTGGGGCATGTGTGTGTGTGTGTGTGTGAGTGAGGCATGTGTGTGTGTGTGAGTGAGGCATGTGTGTGTGTGTGTGTGAGTGAGGCATGTGTGTGTGTGTGTGAGTGAGGCATGTGTGTGTGTGAGAGAGTGGGGCGTGTGTGTGTGTGAGAGAGTGGGGCGTGTGTGTGTGTGAGAGAGTGGGGCGTGTGTGTGTGTGAGAGAGTGGGGCATGTGTGTGTGTGGGGCATGTGTGTGTGTGTGAGTGGGGCATGTGTGTGTGTGGGGCATGTGTGTGTGTGTGTGTGTGAGTGGGGCATGTGTGTGGGGCATGTGTGTGTGTGTGTGTGGGGGGGGCATGTGTGTGTGTGCGGGGCGTGTGTGTGTGTGAGAGTGGAGCATGTGTGTGTGTGAGTGAGGCATGTGTGTGTGTGTGTGTGAGAGAGAGTGGGGCATGTGTGTGTGTGTGTGTGTGAGAGAGTGGGGTGTGTGTGTGAGAGAGTGGGGCATGTGTGTGTGTGTGTGAGAGAGTGGGGCATGTGTGTGAGTGGGGCATGTGTGTGTGTGTGTGAGTGGGGCATGTGTGTATGTGGGGCATGTGTGTGTGTGGGGCATGTGTGTGTGTGTGTGTGTGTGTGTGAGTGGGGCATGTGTGTGTGAGTGGGGCGTGTGTGTGTGTGTGTGAGTGGGGCGTGTGTGAGTGGGGCGTGTGTGTGTGTGAGTGGGGCGTGTGTGTGTGTGAGTGGGGCGTGTGTGTGTGTCTGTGGTGTAGGAGCAAGTGGCATCCATTTTGTTTTTTTCTGACTTTGATAGTGGTGGGCGGGCTGCATAGTGGGGGCGGACCAACTCACTGCATGATTTTCATGCCCCCACTGAATCACCCAATGGGAGCAGTAACTCGGCACAAAGTCTATATATTATTATATATATGGGTCAAAGTTATTTTGTTAGGAGGATTCCCTAGGAGCCCCCATTTTCCAGATATATTGGGGTATATCTCTATCTCCCACAATGTTTTCTATTAATGGAACTGTCAGGGTACCTGTGCGGCGGCTGCTTGATCCGACCGCATCTTTCCTCCCGCGGCTCCAGCTGCATTCTCAGCTGGCACTGTCTTGCCTCCGTTGAGGCTTGGCCGCGTCCCGGCGGCTCAGCCACCTGCTGGTTCCATGTGCGGCTCCAGCCACTTCTGCTGTCGACATCATTTGGGTGCACGTCCAAGGGCACAGATGTGCATTCTATTTAAAGGGACAGCCACCTGTTGGCTACTCCTCCTCTTCCGGTGACTACACTGTTTTAACTGCCTGGACACAGGGCTCAGTCGCCCTTTCGTGGTGTCCAGTGCAGTTCTATATTTTGGCTTTCTGTGCACGATCTGGCTTCTCTGACTAACCGACCTGGTGCTGACCTGTGGCTCTGTCTGACTATCTGCTCTGTGTATGACCCTTGGCTTTGTCAGATAACCATTCTGGTGCAGACCTGCAGCTCTGGCTGACTACCCTTTCTGTGTTTGACTCCTGGCTTGTCTGACTATCCTTTCTGGTGTTGACCTGGGGCTCTGTCCACTGCGTATCCAGCATTCCATCGCTTCAATGAACATCCAGTCTGGTGCAAACCTGTGGCTCTGGCAGGCTTACTCCTGGTCACCTTCATATTTTGTCTGGCTTCTCCCAGGTGCGGACCTGTGGCATTGCAGACTACTCCTTGTCCCATCTCTGGGACCGATCTCAAGAGAATCACACGGAAGCAGTCTTCTATTTCTGGTAGTTGTCACTTGCTCCGCTGTGCGCTTCTCTTTAACACCATCTATTGTGATGTTTCTGTTTAATTGTTGATGCCTAATAAAGTTGGTGTTACCTTTTAGTACTTGTCCTGAGTTTTCTTGCTGAACCGTGACAGGAACTCTATAGATAATATATATTTATTGGAGAACTAAGAAACATTTAAGTGAGGGGTGGAGTGCAGATTTTACCCTGAGAAAGAAGGGACAAGGATGGGGATTGAACCTTACAGATACCTGCACTGGGGGTAATCCAGTGAATAGGGTTATACTGAGAGGCTGGTGTATGCCTCTGGAACATGTGAGTACAATCATTAACTCTTTCAAAAGGTGATACCAGTGGTGCCAGTTTTATACAAGAACTACAGTCTGCACTCAGAGCGTGTGCGCACTTCTTGTGTTCTCTCATTAAGGGCACAGTGCCATCCCAAACCCTGCGATAGATTTTGGCGAAAACAGGCTGAGAGCTCCGAGCATAGTCTCAAGTTCCATGCTGTTAAGGCGAGGTTGTCCAAGTGGTATGATGAATAGGCCCTTGAGACAAAAGGTCCAGAATCAGAACTAAACACCAATTCATCTTCACAGACCGCTCAAGTAGCTGATGAAATCAAGCCCTTCTTGGTCTAAACGGAGCGATAAGAGTGATCCCTCTCTCCGGATCTTGGCAATGATCCTGGGAATCATGGCCAGAAGAAGGAAGACATACACCAGAGAGTACTGCCATGGAATCTTCAGAGCATCCAAGGTGATCACCTGCAGATCCTGCACCAGAAGTTCCACATTGAGTCAAGAGTCCATCAAATCCGGCCTGCCCCAGAGTTCAACCAGTTGAAGGAAACCTTCCCACTTCAACCACCATTTGCAAGGATTGACGGCCGAGATAATCCACGGCCCAATGTCCACACCCAAAATAAACTGTGCGGACAGGACAAGTACATGAGCTTCCACCCCAAAACAGAATTTTATACTTCCATCCAGGCGGTGCTGCTTCTGGTGCCTCTGTTTGATGAATACCATGACTGCGGCATTGTTGAACTGAATCCGCACAGGAAGACCCTGCAGGAGACCAGGACAACAGAGCACTGAAAACTGCCCGAAGCTCCAGAACAATGAACTGCATCTTTACTTTGGTGGCTCTGGGAAGGTGCAGGTACGCGGGGCCCCAGACCAGTGCTGAAGCATAATAAGTTGAAAGGTACACAAATGAAACTTGGCAAGTGGCACAGCTTCAAACATGGACACCCGAGTGCCCACCAGAAGTGTGTAGTCAAGTGTCATGATTGTGCCAGAAAGGCAAATCCTCTCCAATAAAATTGACACTTAACTGAGACAAGAAGATCTTGTGAAGAGGTGCATCGAAAACAAGCACCAGAAACAGCAGGCAGTCAGATGAGACCAGGTGAGACACCTGTGGTTCTGAAGAACAGTTAAAGTCAGCCTCAGACACTAGTGCAACAGACCTGGAGACTGCGCCTTCAGAAAGTCAAATCTACCCCCTGGAACCACAAATAGGCCATCAGAGGAGCCAGCACTTTCGTGAACACCCGTGGGCCTCTGGCCAAGATGAATAGCAGAGTCAAACTGAAACATGTTTCTGAAAGAAAAGCCAAAGAAAACAGTGATGTCTTGGCCAAATGGGCACATGAAGTAAGCACCTGATTTCAAGCGATGCCATGGACTAGTCTCGGACCATGGCAGCGATAACCGACAGACCTGAGAGACTCCATTTTGAAGCTGGTTACATGAACAAACTTGTTCAACGCTGTGGAGAAATAGGACCCTTTGTATCCCCTACTGCTGAAAGTTGTTGCCCCCTGGAGTTATAAGTTGGTGTATTTTCTATGTTTCCCCAGTATGCTCAGCTAACAGCCCTTGTGAAACAAGAAAGGAATGGTTTAAAATGTTGATTTATACCTTTTGTGCTTGATAAGATTGTCTGAAAATGTAGGACATTGCTTGGTTGGTCAAGCATACCAAACCTATTCCAAGCCAAAGTCTGCATTCTGATCTTGAAAAGTGTGTCTGGAAGTGTGTATAAGCAGTGTGTGTCCCCAATAAAGGCTGTTTTGTTTTACCCTCCACGATAAAAGTTTCAGCTGTATTTCTGGAGGGGCTTATAATCATCATCACAACCACTGTAAGCTAAATTCACTTGCTCGCTGGTCTGCTAGTAAGAGGTGGCCATCTGTTCCCGCCTCTTGCCTGGTCTAGAGTATCCAGAACAAGAACTCACGGAGCGGTTCCGCTGATTGGGCGAGTGTGTGCTGTGACCTCCACAAACTCCTTGAGATCCAAGACAGAAAGAGCCTGCACCCGTTTTTGGCAAGGCAAAAAGATTGGAATAAAAGCTCTAGAAGCTCTGAACCCTGAGGAACAGGGACCACTGCCCCAGCTTCCAAGAGAAACTGAATGGCGCAGTGAAAGGCCAGAACCAGGTGAGTACGGGACACAAAAAACAGAGATGAAAGGGTTAGAAAGGGGATGCGATAACCCTTGCCTAACAGGCGTAGGACTCCGGTATCAAAAATGTCATCTCTTCACTGGAGGACAAAATGAAGGAGCTGGCCTCCGAAGAGAAGCAGACTAGAATGTGGTCACAGTCCTGAACATGACGAGCTAGGAGGACTCCCTCTGAAGGGTCTTTATAAGGTGGTCATCAAGGTATGGCATCAGAGATGTCTTGAGTGTAAATGAAGGCCACCATGATCTTTGTGAGGATGCGTGGCGCAGAAGCCAGGCCAAATGGTAGTGCCCTGAACTGGTAATGACTGGAACTGAAAGCAAAGAGCAGGTAGCACTAGCTGTCTTGGTGAATGTGGACGTGTAAAGTATAGGACCTGAAGATCCAGAGAGGCCAGATACTCCCCCAGGGACTTCGCTGCTATGATGAACGCAGATTCCATTTGGAAGTACATAGCAACCACATACTCGTGTGGGCATTTGTGGTCCACAATAGGGTGGCAGCAGTCGTCCTTCTTTGGGACCACAAACAGGTTGGAATACAAACCTGAAAAGTGCCCGGGGGGCTGGAACTGACACCATTACCTGTTTTTCCCAGCCTTGCCTTTTCTGGTTTTCGGAACCCTTGACAAAAAACAGATATGGACGATGGGATTTGAAATTTATGTGGTACCATTCTGAGATTATCCTCAAAACCCACTGGTCTGTTACGGAGGATGAGCAAGCATCTCGACAGAGGAGAAGGCCCCCTACTGACCGCAATGGACAAGGATTCCACAAGTCATGCAGAAGTGTGCTTGTCAGACTTACCCTTTGTATCTGAGAGCTTGGCCTGCCAGACTCTTCTGTTTCATGGTGGGGAGCTCGAGAGGCTTGCAAGCACTGGACTGTCCCCTGTTTGATGGGGGACAAAAAAAAAAACAAACAAAAAAAAAAAGCGCCTTTCTCTAGTGGAGATATGAGGTAACAAGGTACTCTTGCCAACAATATTGTCACTGATTAGCAGTTTCAGATCAGGTCCAAAAGGGACTTTCCCTGAAATAGCAAAGAGACCAGTAACTTTTCAGAAGATTGATCTGCAGAACAAATCGTGAGCCACAAGGTGCGGCAATCAGCAACAGGAAGGCTTAGGCCTCAGCAGAGAATCTGACAGCATCAAAGATCTCTTCATAAACCCAAGTATTGGCCTCCTTGATGTTAACCCTGTGAACCAATAAGTCCTCTTTGGCCACAACAGCACAGACAGCATCAGAAAGTTGCTTACCCAAAAATAACTCACCCCGATGGCAGCGAAGACAACCTTGAGAGAATACAATGGTGTCTCTTATCCACAAGCAGGAGTGCAGCTGTCTTTGCCAGCTGTGAAATGGGGGGTCCGTGAAGCCCAATGCACCAAAGCCTCAGCCGAAGAAGGGTATGGCTTCGAGAAGCTCTTACTAAAGAAAAATGTTTTATCAGGAGTTTTCTGCTCATCCATAAAGATCTGATGAGCCCCTCCATGAAGGGGAGCATGTTAGCCTCACAGTAATCTCTAAACAAAGAATCCATGTCCTCATACTCATCTTCCACCTCCTCCTCTTCTGGGAGCAATTCATCCTCAGAGGAAACACCAATAACCCCTAGAAATGGGGGCAATTTGCTTAAAGAAGGAAGAAATAGGCTTCCATGAAAGAAGCACCATGCTGGATTCCTGAGCGGTTCTAGAGGCCCCCGGTGGAGTAGTGGGGACCATAGCACGAGGGGTATAGTGACTGAATACTCTCTAAGTAGCCCCTGAGACCTTTGCCTTGGATTTACCCCCATGCCCCGTAGAGTCCAACAAACTTCCCACTAGAAAGTAACCCAAACCAGGTCAATATACTAGAGATGTCCCAGACCAAAATAGCACCCTTAAAAGCCAGAAATACACTTATATGGCAAGCAAAGCATTAAGATGGAGGAGGAGAGTCAGTGTCTGAGTAGGAAAAGCAAGACAGGTAAAATGGCCACTGGAAAACAGTCAGCCAATCAGAATAAAGCCCACAAAACAGCATTCTGGGCACTGTAGTCTTCTCCATTGCAGCATCATCTACAACTGCTCGCAGTTCGCCATGAGCTACCTGGGCACTCAAAGTCGACCAGATGAAACGGCATGAGGAGACCAGAAGATAGAGCCCTCTCTGACCGTTTTATCGCAAACAGTTGCAAAGATTTGTCCTATAGAAGTTTCCCCAATAGAAGGAAATGGGGCAAAGATGGTGGAAGGCAGGCTCCCATTCTTATAGAGGGTCGCTGCACTAAAAAAAAGACCCTAAAGAGACCCTGCTATGAGGGTAGACTTGGCAGCAAGATTCCCTTCACTCCAGGGAAGCCCAATGATTGTAAGGCGCTTAATGGGGGACTATACAGACCCATATCTAATAAGAAAATAATAAATAAACCTAAGATCCAAGAGGATAGCCTTGCCACTTCCAGTTCCTAGCAGGACACCTGAATTCTATGAGTTAGTGGGCATGGGGAAGATGTGCCCTGCTCACCAGGAAGAGGAACTCAACCCCATGGTACCCGTGTTCCATAAAATAAATAAATACATTTTGAAAAGTTTCATTTGAACCCTATCACTGCACCACTTGTGCAGTTAAAAGTACATATACTAGAATGGTGCAGGGTCTTCATGACACGGGGCACCAGGACAGACACAAAAAGTGTAATATGTACCGCTTGGAGGGAAGATATGACAAATATATTAATGGATTTAATATAGGTAAAAGTTGTCTTGAAAGCTTGCACTCTGAAGCTATGCAGGTAGAAAATAAGGCATCACTTTTACTCTAGCAGACTCCTGGATATAATCTTGCATTTTACAGAATAAGAGGAATGATAGAAGAGGTCATGATCTAACGTTACAGGGTGGAAGACTCAGAGGCAGTGTGTGTCTTACCTTTCATTACGTTTTATTGACATACCTGGGAACTTACTGGTTTTCACCCGGAGCTCTGTCTCTGGATGAAAACTTCAGGTCTCCGGGTAACACTGACTCATGTCGAGGACATTGCTCATCATCAACAAAAACTCAGAGGACGCTGAACCTCTATATGCAGTACCGTCTATTACTCTGTCTACCGATTGCTCCAGTGTTTGAGGTCAGTCACAACTTCTTTGTAACCTATCTTTGTGTCACCCTGCCCTGCCATCCCCCATTCACATTAAGCACTGCCCCTTTTTGACACAATTGGCATCATTTTCCTCACCCCTTCAGCAGCAAAGGACACCCCTCCAGGGAGACAACACTTTGAAGTTCCCAGGTATGTTTATTGAGCGTCTGTGTTTTTATTTACTTGCTACAGGAACATAGGTCAAATGGTTCTTATCCACCATCAAATTCTATCTAATCTGCCCATTTTTCCAACTGTAAAAACCTCAAAATCTACTTGGTCCTTTGTCATGTATTATTTTCAGGATACCCTTACATCCCTGCATTGTATTAACCTCTACCACGTCTGCTGGTAAGCAATTCCACTTATCTACTAACCTATCAGTGCAGAGAAACTTTATTACGTTACATCTAAGCCTCTGACCCTCTAGTTTTAGCTTGTCCTCTTGTCCTAACATTTCTATGCCTTTGAAATGTATTTCCCTCCTGCACTTTGTTGGTCATTATTTTAATACACTGTGTGTACTTACTGAACATGTGCTTGAGTGCCATCCTCATAATACCATGTGACGTTTTCCTTGTGCAAGAGAATATGGACTTCATGATTTCCACACAACTCGCTAATTTCCTGTGATTAAAATAACAAAGCATAGTTTCTCATTAACCCTTTCAGTGCCAAAAGCTTGTGAAAACGTTCTACTCTAGAGACCACATATTTTCATAATTATAGCTATCTATCTATTTAGTCATGATTCCTGTAGGTAACTTTGTAGTTATATATGGAAAACTAAATATTGATTTTTTTCAGATCAAATTTAACGTTTTCATGGTGCCTCCCCATAAACAAAATTCATTATGCAACAAGCTATGAGGTCATAATTACAAATACTTATTTCTTTATAATCACACACTTTGCATCAAAACAGTTGTAAAAGTTTTTTTTTTTTTTTTTTTAAAGTTCTGACTACAAATATACTACACACTATCAATATTGGCATGGAGCTGCCCGTACGGTTAATAAAACAAGGACTGTGTGAATGAGAGGATTGTTGAATTCTCAGGGATTAGCCATTTCAGCTCCATAAACGTGTGCAACTCAGTGAGAAGCACTGCATTACACCACTAGTCATCAGTGGGTGTGTGCGCGAGCGTGCGTGTATGTGAAAGCATGTGAACCTGCGTGACAGCAAGAGCGAGTGACAGCATGCGTTGTGTGTGTATTGCATATAGCATTTTGTGTTTTGCTTATTGTGTATATCATTGCACATATGGTGTATAGCATTTGGCATATTGCGCTTTGTGTATGATGTTTAAAGTTTTTCATATTGCCTTTGGTGTATTGCTTATAGTGTTTGGCCTTGCGCACTTGGCATATAGTGATTGAAGTATGGTGTTGCGATTGGCATATAGCGTGCTGTGTAATGCTTTTGGCATATAATATTTTGAGTATAGCATATTGTATTTGGCTTATAGCATTTGTTGCTTTTTACACATAACTTTTTGTCTATTGCGTTTGGCATATAGCATATTGCACTTGCCATATGAGAGAGAGAGAGAGAGAAAGAGAGAGACCCCCTGAATCTCGTAAATTTTTCCCCTTGCCCCCTAGAAATATCCCAAATCTACTAAATACTAGATAAAAGATCCCCAGAATAAAGATAAAAACTATAAAAACTCATCTGGCAAGTGAAGGGCTAATCCAGCAAAGGAAAGCAAGGCGAGTCAGCCTCTGTAGGATAAGCAAAATGGCCACCAGAAAATTGTTAGCCAGTTGGAAGAAACCCTTTGAAACAGGCATTTTGGGTATTGTAGTTCTCGCTCTTAGTTGTTGCCTAGCAACACATACAACTCCATTTGCAGATTGATGCGGCCCGCCTGGACAATCTGAAAAAGGACCAAATGATATGGTACGGGGAGACAAAGAGCCCCCTGACCATTGTAGCCCAAACAGCTGCAGAGATGTGTCCCATCGATGTTTTCCACCATAAAAGTCAACGGAGAAAAGATGGCAGCAGAGTACTTAAACAGGTAAAGTGGAACGATGGAACATCAATTGAGCCCCAATTCCTTAATACCTTAGCAATATAAATACTTGTATTTTTCTGCACAAGTCCGGCATTAGTGAAAATTAGAACCGGCTCGGCAGGCAGCAGAGGGGCATCAGACATCTTGCAGAGAAGGCATCTGAGTCTGCGCTGTCCGTCCCCTTCACCTCCACGATTGGCGAGTTGGATGCCTTGTTACCTTAAGGCACCTTAAAGGTAACAGAAAAAGTTCTATTGCTCACTAATGCATCAAAATAAAAGTACGTATATGTATATCTCTATGGTATTAAGGATTTGGGGCTCAATTTAAGTTGGATGATCGTTCCACTTTAACAACTCCAATCAGCAAAGAAAGGGTTAATCCAAACATACAAAAAGCAGCCATCTTCACTCCAAAGAGAATAACAGATACCCATAATGAGTTCCAGAGCACTACGGAGATCACACCAAACCCTGTACAGAGGGACAACATAGCACTCAAAGGGTTACTCCCAGTCTTTTCTTCAGGTTACCACCAAAGGAGAGGACAGAGTCCCAAGAGACCTTATCACGAGGAAAAACTTGGCAGATTCCCTCCACAGGGCAGAGTAGGCCCCACAGGTCACCTGTGAATTGGGCAGTCTAACGCCAAGGAAGACCAGTGATGGTAACCCGCCTAAATAGGGTGATTTTACAGCCCCATAGATAAAGTAAAATAATAAAAAAACACAAAAAAAAACTAAGAAAAAAGTAATAATGATTTTATATATATATATATATATATATATATATATATATATATATATATATATATATATATATATATATATACTAGCAGTTTGGGACGGCGTTGCCCGTCATGTTATGCAGGAAATGTTTCTTTTTTTTAAATAAATGTTATGATAGTGAATTATAGCGTAGGGTGTACGTGTCAGAAAGGTACACACAGTGATAGACAGAGACACATGCAACACACACATATACACACACATGCACTGACAACACAAACAGTGACACACAGCTGCAAATCAGAACATAAATACATACAGTGTGAGCAGTGTAAGTAACATACCTCCCAACATTTCATATGGCCAAAGAGGGACACTTGTGTTTTCGGTGGTGTTACTGGGGGCGTGGCTGGTGGTGTATTTTAGAGAATTTTTAACCCTTTGAGTGCCAGGGGGTAAGCAATGCATTGCATCCCCTCTGGCATTGAAATGGTTAAGTTACTCTTTCTGTAAGTGAATGATTTAGAAGAAGATGAAAGTATTTTTTTTACACAGACTAATTTAACAGATATATACAGAAGTTTATTCCCACATTACTGTGGGTTTTATTGATGTGGAGCAATCTGATACACTGGTATATACACCACACAATGTGATCTCCTAAATAGAGGAGCAGAGGGATTTGGGTGTCAAACAGGGACTGTCCCTCCTATACTGTATAGTGCCAGTCCTTATACACAGACACATGCAGACTGTATACTATACAGCAGAGGTTCTCAGTCCATGCCCTCAGTGGCCACTAACAGGCCAGGACTTAGGAATTTCACTGCTAGAACACAAGTGTGTTGATCAGAGGCTCAGTCATATTGATTAACTCACCTGTGCTCTTAAAAGGAAATTCTAAAATCCTGGCCTGTTAATAGCCACTGAGGGCACAGATTGAGAACCACTGCTATACAGTGCCAGACCATTGTAGAGAATTTTTAACCCTTTGAGTGCCAGGGGGTAAGCAATGCATTGCATCTCCTCTGGCACTGAAATGGTTAAGTTACTCTTTCTGTAAGTGAATGATTTAGAAGAAGATGAAAGTATTTTTTACACAGACTAATTTAACAGATATATACAGAAGTTTATACCCACATTACCGTGGGTTTTACTGATGTGGAGCAATCTGATACACTTGTACATTAGGCTGACCAGACCTCACCTTTAACCAGTGACACATATGAAAAATGCATACTGCAGGGCTGCTTTGATTTTGGTGCACTCCTGAAATATGCTTATTTCCTATGTGTCCCCGGTTAAAGGTGAGGTCTGGTCAGCCTACTGTATATACACCACACCGTGTGATCTCCTAAATAGAGGAGCAGAGGGATTTGGGTGTCAAACAGGGACTGTCCCTCCTATACTGTATAGTGCCAGTCCTTATACACAGACTGTATACTATACAATGCCAGACCATATATAAATAGTTTGTCATACATGCTATACAGTGAGCTATGTACAGCATGGAGATGATTGCAGGAACTGGCACCTCTACTTACAGACAGACTGACAAACAACCTGCTCTCTTTCTCTCTCTTTGTGCAATATATAAATACAGTCACATCCATGTCTCTGCCATTTACCAGCTCAGCTGAAGCCTTGCTCTGCACTGCCTGATCACCTCTCTGCCGTTGTTTCCACTTTCTCAGCAAGCCAGTATCCTCCTGCTGATTGTTTAGAAATCAGCTCACTTGTAGTAATTAGCAGAGCTGTGTAGGCTCAAAGACAGGGAATGAAGAAGCTGCATAATACAGATTGGACCATGGCCTTCCAGCTGTAGCTTGAACATTGTTCCCATCATCCTCAGCGTGCGTGTGTGTATATGTGTGTATGTGTCTGCTAGTGTGTGTGTGGGAGGGCATGTGCATGTGTCTGTGGTGTAGGAGTGTGTGGCAGCCATTTTTTTTTTCAGCCTTAGATAGTGGTGGGCGGGCTGGATAGTGGGGGCAGGCCAAAAATCACACTCCCACAGAATCACCCAATGGCAGCAGTAATCCTTTTTACTGCCGCCCCTGGGTGTGTTTTGCCAGGCACAAAGTCTTCTTTTATATATATAGATATATATATATATTTTTTTTTTTTTTTTTTTATAAAATATACGATACATACACACTCGTCTACAATTGCTCCTATCTAGCCTCCTGAATGCAGCCCAAAGGCTTATAACCAGTATCATTTGTAACACACACAACTATACAAAGCACGGTAAACTTACCTTCGGGGCCCAGTGTCTTGGATCAGGAAGAGTGGCACCGCGAGAAGCACAGGTTTCCTTACTCAGTTTATGATTAAAACGATTCGTCTTATCCAACTCAATGCAGAATCCTTTGTGGTAGTTCTCATTATCACGACACTGTTTTGTACCTAAAGATTAGATCATGGTTATTGCCGTTTGTATTTATGTAAAGATTTCACATTATCCAATAACAAAATGTATTGCTACAGGTGACTAATCCTTTGAATGCAAGAGGTGTCACCATTGCATAGTTCATCAATTTGTGGGAAATCTAATATTCAAGGGGTCTGTGTTAAGGGTTAATATTCCAAATGTAGTTCTAGTGAATCACGTTTCTTTACATTGCAGAGCAGAAATGAGACCCATGCTCCGGCTCTATACTCTTTCCCAGTAACTTGCTTCTGTTTTTATCGATCACTAAACTATACATGACTACTACTACTCTTGGTTACTCCTAACTGGTTATGGGATTTTAAATCCACATAGGTTTGTTTACATACACAGTGCTTATGATTCCACACACACACAATATTTATGTGTGTTATTATAAGAGGATTTTAGTCTTACCTGTTAAATCCTTTTCTCTTAGTCCATACAGGTTACTGGAAACTCTGGGAGGCGATCTGCCCCTTAGTAGGCAGGAACAATTCTAGAAGTGTATGCAAGGGGTGGAGCCTACCTTTCCTCCTTGGCTGCAGCTAGCCAATCGGCTCCAAAAAGATTTGAGACACTAACTATAACTAGATAGTAGAAGGGAAGAAGACTCCTGTGAGCATGACCCCGAAGGACCCCCACGGTCTGCCACAGGAGAGCCAAGCATGGTCCCTTGACAGGGTGGGAGACCAGTAACCTGTATGGACTAAGAGAAAAGGATTCAACAGGTAAGACTAAAATCCTCTTTTCTCTGTCGTCCAATACAGGTTACTGGTAACTGGGATGTCCAACCATTAAGTTTCTCCGAGGCGGGAAGGCAAGGACCAGGAGCAAGGCCCCCAAAGTCACCAGTGCAGCTATGAACCATCAGATCAGAGATAGCCCAACAAAACGATGAAGTGTCAACTGACACTGAACAGGGGCAAAAACACCCCAACTGTTACACATCACACAGAACTAGAGCCAACAGGGCTCAAAAGTGAAGGAAGCACCAAGAACCGAAGATCCTAGACAGGCAAAACTGCCTCCAGGATTTTCCTCCCAAAGCTGGCATCAGCCAATGCCAACACATCAACACGGTAGTGCTTCGAAAAGGTGTGCACAGATGACCAGGTGGCAGCCTTGCACAACAGATCAGAGGAGGCCTGATTCTTGTAAGCCCAAGAGGCCCCAATGGATCTTGTAGAATGAACCGTGACCCGAAAGGGGACAGGCTTCTTCCTTGGCTTGTAAGCCTGATGAATAGTGGACTTGATCCAAGAAGCAATAGTCACTTTGGATGCAGGTCCTCCAGCCCTAGGACTGTCAGAAATGAAGAACAGCGCGTCCGATTTCCTGATAGACTCAGTGCGATGTCCATAAAACTTGAGACAACGCACCACGTTTAACAAGTGGAGATCCCTCTCCTTGTCAGAGGTAGGGTCTGGGCAGAAACAGGGCACCACGATCTCCTGACTGATATGGAACTCAGAGACCACCTTCGATAGAAACTCCTTAGAAGTGTGAAGAACCGCCTTGTCCTTGTGAAACACCAAATAGGGTGGTTTACAGGTTAAAGCATGCAAATCCGTGACACGGCGGACAGACACAATCGCCAGGAGGAAGCCCATTTTCCATGTCAAGAGGCATAGAGGAATAGTAGCCAAAGACTCAAATGGGGGACGTTGAAGAACGCCCAAAACCAAGTTAAGACCCCACTGAGGAGCAGGCATCTTAAAGGCAGGACGAACATGAGCAATGCCCTGGAAGAAAACCTTGGCATCAGGAAGGATGGTAATGAGCTTCTGAAAGAAACCGCAGAAGTCTGAACCTAAAGGGAACTCAAACTGAGGCCCTTATCCACACCGTCCTGCAAAAAGGCTACGACTGTAGGCAGATCAAATTCCTGAGACAGGTCCCTGTCAGCACACCAAGACAAAAAGGTCGACCAGACACTATGGTAGATCTTGGAAGAAACAAGTTTGAGGGCACTGAGCGTAGTAACCACCACACAAGAAGAGAACCCTTTCTTCTTCAATATACTGAGGGTTCAATTTCCAAGCCTCTTTCCACAGGCAACCCTGTAGAAGAAGGTCTGGACGGTATGGGAGCCGGAATGGCTCCACCACTGATGGAGCTAAGAGCTCCGGAAACCAGGACTGACAAGTCCAGTACGGAGCAATCAGAATAACTGGACAAAGCTCCAGTTGTAATTTCCGTAAACACCCTGTGCAACATGTGAAGGGGAGAAAAGATGTAAGCCAGAGGAAATGACAAAGGGATGGACACTGCATCCGCCGCCAGAGCTAGAGGGTCCCTCCAGCGAGAGCAGAACCTCGGAACCTTCCTGTTGTGTCTTGTCGCCATTAGGTCGATGTGAGGAAGACCCCATTTCTGAACAATGAGGGAGAACACGTCTGGGTGCAGCTCCCACTCTCCGCTGTCCACTGTGTGTTGACTGAGGAAGTCCGCCATGATGTTGTCTACACCTGGAATGTGCACTGCGGATATGGCAAGAACATGTTCTTCTGCCCAGGACAAAATAGCCTTGACCTCTAACCAAGCAGAAAGACTTCTTGTTCCGCCTTGCTTGCTGATGTAAGCCACGGCAGTGGTGTTGTCGGACTCCACACGGACTGGACAGTCTTCCAACTGAGTTGTCCAAAGTCATGAAATATCGCCCGACGTTCCAATACATGGATTGGAAGGAGGGACTCCTCTGGAGACCACCGGCCCTGAGCAGTCAAATGACCCAGGACCGCTCCCCAGCCAGAGAGGCTGACATCCGTCATCACCTTGAGCCAGAAGGGTACCAGGAAGGACCTGCCCTTCAGCAGGTTGGAGAGGTCGAGCCACCATGACAAGCTCAGTTCCACATGAAGACGAAGAGAAACTGACATCCTCAGAAGATCCGGTTGACCCTTGCACACCTGGATCACGAACCTCTAGAGCTCCCTGGTGTGCGCCATTGCAAACGGAACCGCTTCTACGGTGGAGATGAATTTTCTCACTAGAGAGGATAGCTTCTGGACTGGAACTGGATCCTGAGACAGAATCGCGAAACCCTGTGGGCGATCTGGCGAGCCACCTCGTCCATGAGGAACACCATGCTCTTCTAAGTGTCAAAGAGAAGGCCCAGAAAGACCAGACGCTGGGAAGGGACAAGATCTGACTTGTCCATGTTGATGATCCACCCGTGATGGGTGAGAGCCCGAATGTAGTACTGAGCCTGCTGATGAAGGTCCGCAGAGGGGTCTTTCTGAAGAAAGTCGTCCATGTATGGAGTAACTCGGATGCCGGTCCGGTGAAGGACAGATATCAAGACACCCAGGACACGGTTGAAGACCTGAGGAGCCGTAGTCAAACCAAATGGAAGAGCTGAGAACGGTCCCCTGTCACAGGCAAACCAGAGGTACTGCCGGCTCTCTGGATGAATGGCAACGTGTAAGTACGTGTACTGAAGATCCAGAGAAGCAAGGAATTCCCTCGGAGACATGGCATCAATCGCTGTGCGTAGACACTCCTGGAGATGAGTCCGGGTCACAAAGGAATTGAGATCCTTCAAGTCCAAAAATAGGGCGACAACCTCCGTCCTTTTTGGCGATCACAAAAGTTTTGTGTAGAATCCCAAACCCTTGTCCTGGATAAGCACCGGCTCTAGAACATCCTTGTCCAGAAGAGCCTGAACAGCGCTGTCGAATAGACAGCGTTTCTCTACACCCTGAGGCGAATGAGAAGGATGAAAACGAAAGGGAGGAAGAGAGATGAAAGGGATTTTTTACCCTTCCTTCACTACCTGTAAAACCCATGGGTCCGTCATTGAGTCCCCCCAAACGCTGTGATAGTGTCGGAGACGACCAACCACAGCAGCGTGCGGACCCGGGTTCGGTGAGTCATGCCGAAGAAGTCTCGGAAGCCTTGGGCTTGGAGGAGACCTTGAGCTTCCATTGCTGTTTGGGCTTGGAGGAAGATCATGGAGCTAAGGGAACCATCTGGCTCGCCGAACTTGTCTCATTCTGAAAGGAACGAAAATACCAGTTATGTTTAAGTGGTGTTTTCTTCCTAGGAACCAAGGGTAGAAGTGTACTCTTACCCCCGTAGACTCACTGATTTAAATCCTTGATATCCGGCCCAAACGAAGAAGTGCCTTGAAAAGGCATGGAGAGCAATGCTTTCTTAGAAGCAGTATCAGCAGACCAGATCTTGAGCCAAAGGGCCCATATGGCAGCCACAGACATGGTGGAAGCCCTAGCCACCAAACAGATGGCATCAAATAGGGCAGCAGAAACAGTTCTGTGCCTCAAAGTGCAACTTATCTGAAGTAGGTGTGTCCCGATGGACAGCCTGGGTGAGCTGTTCAGTTCACACCGCAATGGCCCGGTTCACCCATGCCGAGGCAAAAGCTGGGGGCATAGCAGAACCGGCAGCGGCAAAACGGACTTGAGGGAAACCTCAAGTTTCTTGTTAGTCCAGTCCTTCAGAGCAAAAGCATCAGAGACTGGTAAGGCAGTAGATTTAGACAGCCTAGAAACAGGGGAATCCACTTTGGGGTGGGGATGAACCCACTGAGCAAGTGCAGCTTCGGAAAAGGGATAAAGCTTGGCAAATTTCTTGGACACAGAGGGTTTATTGCCCAGTGATTTCCACTCCTCAGACACAAGGAGGTCAAGACTGGGATTAGGTGGAAAATAAGTAAGGTGCTTTGCAGGCTCCTGGAAGACAGAGGGATCAGAAGGGACCTTCTAAACAAGGGGAATGTTAAGAGTAGTTAAGACGGCCCTCATCAGGCCCTCAGCGGAGGGCTCCGGATCAGCCTCAAAAGGGTCCCCAAAAAATTGAGGACCCCAAAACAGAACACTCCTCAACATCCAAATCCACCAGCAGTTCCTTCTCCGAGGAATCAGGTACCCCCTGGGGTTTGGGCAGGGAAGACTTGACAGAGGAGGGGGCCTGCCAAGACTGAAAGGCCCCCTGTAACTGGGATGGAAAGAGTTGCAATGTGGACCTAAGGTCCCTAGTCACAGCCTTGAACTCTTGCACCCAAGCTGGCTCTAATGAATGGCTGGAAGTCCCTGGAATGCTGTCAGGGACATCAGAACATGCTGGGCATAAATGACCAGAGAATTCTCTAGGTAGCCCTGAGTGACAGGAAGAGCAATGCGCAATGGGGATACAGAGACCCCAGTCTCCTTAGTCTTAGGTCTAGTCCCAAGCTCCAGCTGTATAGACATTCTCACAGTGTCAAATAACCTACTGTACAATAAATAATCCAATTATAGTGTGTAGGATTAAAGATTCACCCCAGAAATCTCTAAAATAAACTTATCTGGCAGGCGAAGGAAAGTTCAAGCCCTGCGTAGGATACTCGCCCAGAAATAATCACAAAATGGCTGCCGCAGCGGGAGCCAATCAGAATCAAGGGCGTGAAGCAAGTGTTCATGGGAAATGTAGTTTTTCCCAAAAAGTTCCCCAAACAGTGCCCGAAGCCCCCCGAGCCCCCCAACACACTAGAAACATGAACCAGATGATAGAGCAAGGGCAGACAAGTAAAATGAGCCATCTATGAAGTAGCTAGGTTAAACGGTTACAGAGATACGTCCCAAACAGTACAGTCCCATAGGAGAGAATGGAGCAATGGTGTCTATGCGGTAAAGTGAGCCTTAAAGGCGCAGTACTCAAATTTTACAATTTTTAAAGTAAAATTGTAACAAGTGTAAAACATCAATAGAACATGTGAGGATACCCAAAAAAAAAAAAAACACTAAACCAGTAGGAAAAGTGTTGGAAAACTCCCCAAAAAAAGCTAAACCAACAGTTAAAGGGTTAAGTTACCACATAAACCTGCTACTAACACCCAACAGACATACAGATAGACCCAATGAGTTCAGGAGTGTGCAATAGGAACTCCAGGAATACAACCCATCTGCGGAGGGGCACTGTGGGACATGTGGATCTGCAGCACTCAAAGGGTTGCTCACCTTTCCTGCAGATCTTCTGTCTTCAGATTACCATGTAGTAAGAAGTAACCTCAGTGGGCAACTCCTGGGGAAGCACTTGGAATCAAGATTTTCCCCCCAGGGCTTAAGGTCCACAAAAAGCACCTGGATACTGAGCTAGCCACATCTAAGGGCATTGTCAGTTATGGTAATCTGCCTAATGGTGGTATTCCATATCTGACAGAAAAATAAAAAAAACGTGGCTGTCGCTAAGGGGTTAATGAGTGGCTTGTTGAATTATAACTGCTTAGCCCTTTCTGCTCCAAAAACGTGCAAAACATTGCAAAGCACTGTGTTACACAACACTACATCAGTGAACATGTGTTTGTGAATAAGCGTGTTTGAGCAACAGCATGAAAGCAAAAGCACACGTGTGAGAGACAGCTTGTGAATGTGTTTTTTGTGTATGCTGTGTAGAATATTGCCTATTAGCACTGTGCATTTTGCGTATACCATGTTGCCTATTGCAAATAGCGCATAGCATATTAATCTCTTAACCACCCATGACGGCCCAGCACCATCATGGGTAGAATCCCGTTAAGGACCCATGACGGTCCTGAACCGCCATGGGTTAAATGATAGCAGCGCGCCTCCGTGCACGCTGATATCATTCATTCCAGGCAGAGACTGAGCTCTCCGGTACTGGAGCGTTCAGTCACAGCCCTTCTCACTTGTGCCGGGTCATGTGATCGCTGCAGCAGCGATCACATGTACCGGCATTCTGAATGAATGACCTCTGTCTCCCCCTCTGCCTCTCTGTCTCTTACGATCAAAGTAAGGGAGAGAGAAGCAGAGAGGAAACACCTAGTGGGAAAAAAATATAAATAAAAAATGCAGCAGCTGGGGACATTAACCCCTTCACTGCTGTACTGGAGGCTGGCTTAAAAAAATAAAATAAAATAATAATTAACACAATTCTTTTTTACAAAATAAAAGTGTTATTTAAAATAACAAACATGTCAATGAACAAAACAGGAAGTGTGATTTTTGTGGAGCCATGTAATACACTTATACACTCCGCCAAATGTCATCAATAAAAAAAGTGGGAAAACAAGGTGGGGAAAAAGGGACATGGGGATTTTCACCCAGGGGGACAGTGCCCACTTAAAGCTTTCCATTTTGTAGGTATTACTGACTGGTCATACCTTTCATGCAGTCTCCATAAAAATTTAACCCATTGTGTCCAAATGATCACAAGAGAAAAAAAAACACAAACTTTTTCACTTTTTTTTTTTTTTTAATATTTTTACACTTTGCCTTAATTTTAATAAAATAAATGGTGGGCTATCCATATAAGTGTGGTATCAAAAGAAAGCTTTATTTGTGCATAAAAAAACAGTATATAATTTTCGTGGGTAAAACAAAGTACTTAGAGGGGAAACACTGTTGAACGAAGACCGTCAAAAAAGTCAGAATTGCTCCAGTCCTTATAGGGATAGTAATGTTTCATAATAAAAGCAGCTCTAATTAATCATCATAGTATTTGGACTTTGGAGAGAGTTATATCAATTCTGTCAGAGTTGCAGTACAAGAGTAATACAATGACAAAGTGTCCCCCTCCCGCCCCTTTTACTGATGTAACACTGCTCAGCCAGATCAGAAGGGAGGTGCCCAGGTAGATTGCAGAGAGGGACAATCTTCAATTAAGATAAGGGAAAAACCTGTCAAGGGGGGCAAGGGTTTCATTGTTCTCATAGGAAGAAGATTGTCCCCTTCTGTTATCTATCAGGTCTATGGACTGCATTCCACATCTGAGAAGAGATGGCTTACACTAGCTAAAAGGGGCGGGAGGGGAAACTTTGCTTGTTAATATCTCTCAAACCATAAAGGTTTGAGAAATAAGACTTATATCGTTCTTAATGTTTTTTTAATGCCTACAAAATAAAATAAAGATAAATGAAGTATTACTATCCCTTTAAGTGAAATCCACCTCAGATTTTCCCGGCCCTTCAGGGGTTAAGTTTTGCCTATTGTAATCATGTACAGGACATTGTGAGAAATCCTGTTTATTATGATATGCCACAAACACTAGCACAGCTTGATCACATCCCCTACAGCAGGGCATCCAAGAGTTTACAATCGTACTTCACATAAATTAGAAAGTGAATTATAGCCTGTCAGCTATTCAAAATTATTTATTGATCAAGTCACTGACAAAATTGGTCTATAGCAGACATCTATTCTTGAACTGTACAGTACTAGTAGTTTCTGTGCTAGTTAACTAGGTATAAAAATATATTTTAATCTAAAGAGGCCCGACCCTTGCCTACGGGCCGCAAATTGAACATCCTTCCCTACATTCCCATCACCTGCCCTACATCCTCATACCCCCCCCCCCCATCCACGCAAGGGGCCGTGTTCAGGAACTGGAGAAATAATTCTGGATCAAGCCAACCACACTAGAGGGGACAAATAAAATGGGTACACTAAGCAAAGCAAAGAGCAGTTCTGGAACAAACCAACTGCTCCCTATTTATCAAAATAAAAAGTCCCTTTGAAAGCAGTGAGGTTTTTGATAAATACGGTGCAGATGTTTACTCTCCACAATTGACAGATGAGACCCAGACCTCCCACCGATTTAAATGGGCTGAAGGTTATGTTTCTAATAAACCCTTTGAGGGGCAGAGAGGTGTACAACACATTGCAAAACGAACAGCTTTGCTAGTTGCCCTGTAAGATCCTATAGGCCATATGCACAGAGGTAAGAGGTGCAATTCTGGGGTAAACCATGTGCACACCCACAGAGGTGAAAAAAAAATTGCCCACGATTCCCAGGGATTTGCAATGTGTCAGAGATCTTTTTAGTATTCAAGGGGTTAAAATCACCATTTAAAATCAGCAGTAAATTCGGAAGTGTCTCTCTCCTACAATGCCCCTTATTATCCCCAGAATTTCTCCCCTTTCCTTTGTGCGCCCGGCCCATTTTCTTTTCTACTGGATGGACTTTGTACAATGTTTAACCCCTTCAGTTCCAGCTGCACATACAACACTCCCATGCAATGCATTAAGCACGTCTCGCACACAAAGACAGAGAAGGATTTCAGTGCATGTGATTAGTGGGGGTCATTTTTCAGTCTGGTGGTATTTGTGCATTAGGTGGTACCTGAGGCGCTGGACCAATTTCTGGCCACGTCTGGTGGCTCTGTAGTAGATATGGCAGAGTAGTTGCCTGGGGGAGAAAAAAAAAAATGTAATATGATATACCGCCATTTATCAAAATATTGTGAAGCTCTGAGCATTGAAATTAGAATTTTGCCTCCTGGGATCAGGAACAAAACTGGGATTTCCAGAGGAGGTTTCATAAACTAAAAGCAGAGTACAGAGTACAGCCTAAAATGTACTGTAATTCTGTATACAAATACATTACACATGACTGGGCCTAAACCAGGGTGGACTACACACACACAGTGCAGCTGTAGGACTGCTAGTCTCATTCACAGACAAAGGCTGTTGGGATTTGCAGTCCATCAGTTGTAAAAGGGCCTATATTTCACAAGAACATTTCTCTTCATGGAGAAGAGAAAGAAGGGAAAAAAAAATGTATGAAGAGAAGTGGTGCAATTCTGGAAAACACAAACTGCAACAAGGGGTAAAAACTCCCATTGATTTAACCCCTTAACGACCCTTGACGGACTATGACCGTCATGGAGTTCCGGGCTCCCCCCCCCGGCTGCACACCGTTCGGGGAGTCCGGAACAACAACAAAAAAAAAAAAAAAAAAAAAAAAAAGCTCCACGGACATTCAGTCACGTCGCCAATCCCCCGGTCGTTAAGGGGTTAAATGGTTTGTAACACTCTGAATGCTACAGAAGTTACCAATGCAATATGAAGGCCTGTGCTACCCAAGCCCAATTTACTACGTCACATACGCTAAAAATTCTCCCTGTAACGCAGCCTGCACCAGCTGGCGAGCAGTGGAGAAGTGACAGTTGGTAAGGATGGGGGAGGTAAGGAGAAAAAACAAACACAGATAAATCCTTTCCCCTTAGTCCACTGGGAGACACAGGAATGTCAGTAAACTTCCCCAGCATTTACCTCTGTGCATGAAAAGTCCCAACACAAGATTAGATGTAGGGGAGGACACACAAAGAAAATGGATGAATTCTCGTACATCCAATGTGAACAAGACACCCCCCAATGGGACAACATTTTTGCAAGACTGGTCACAGCATTAAAGATCTCAGGGGTGTCTGTACGAATGGGAAATTTTAGGACACATCTGAGAGTAGAAACGGATAACTAGGTTTAACACGCTGAACTCTGGCCTATGAGGAGTTAATAATTCCGTGTCACATTATCACAACACAAACATTTTGGGCCCTTTGGGTGTCAGATGCACAATACATTGCAATTAATGGGCTGCAAACCCCTCTGGTTCTCCGAGGGTTAACCCATACAGTCTATAGACATCCATTTTAGCTGCAGTCACAAATTCTCTACATTAAACTTACTGGAGAGGCAAAAAAGGGAATTCAATTTTAGACTTTAGACAAAGCAATGCGCTGCGTACCCCTCTGGCACTAACAGGGTTAACATAACCCAGACCTTGGCCCGTGTACACAGGCTTTTACACTAGTATTCAATAAAAAGCACAGCGCCTTGTACTGAAGTGTAAGCAGCTCAAGACAGTTCGGTTTGGACGTGCCCACATACGTCATCATCCACTTCCTGTAACAGCGCGCTGCATTACGCCTGAGAATTCACAATGACAGCACTTGCACTCTTAACCCTTTGTGAACTAGAGGCATGAGCTTTGTGTTTCATTGCAATTCGTTGCTCACCCCTTTGGTACTGAAAATGTTAATTACTACATTCAGAAAGCCACCCCCCTGTCTTCAACTCAAAAATAGTGTGTGAGAGATGGATGTGGTTCACCTCCCCACCTTAGATGCAAAAGGCCTCTCCAGCACCCAGTGAGGTAAATAGGAGCCAGTATGTACATGTGTAAAACAAACTGGCACCATAAAGCATAATCCGGTATACTGGTGCACTGGCATGGAGCAGGCCACACCTACCGCTCAGAATGTGGGTGGAGTCAGTACAGCAGAGGCTCCGCCTATCACAATCTAGCTCTCTAGACAGTTCCCTGTTCTGGGTCTATAATCAGGTGTAGTACTTAATAAAAACAGGAGAGAGCGGTAATGTGAAGAGGAGGATTCTGGGAGTGTAAGGACCTGCTATGTTACAGTGAATCAGAGGTCTGTGCTGATCACATTCTTACCTGCATTCCCATTCCAGTTGCTTTTAGTCCTGAAGTGTTCTCTGATGAAGACAATACCAACAGCAAACAGCAGTATGCCAGCACATACACATACACATAGAAGTATTATGTTCTTCATGATACAGTAGCGAACCTGAGAACACAAAACAAAGTGATAACTAGAGATGAACCATAACATCCCTGTAGACCCAGTTGCCCCTACAATCTGTTATTATTGACAGGAAAGACGTACAGCAATAACAGCAGCTGAATAACGACTAGTGAAGAACAAGGACATTTTAAGCCAATGGGTAAAGTACAGAGTAGTAGGCTTCTTTAACCCCTTGGGTGCAAACAGTCTCTAATGAATTGCTTCACTTGAGACCTCAAGCAACCAAGTAATAACTGCCCTGTCTGCCCTTCTGCTTGAGCAAGTGCCTCGTTGGCACGAAACGTTAACTACGTTTGCTACCCATTCTGTAAGTTTCCCCTGTCTACCTCTCCTGCTACATACAGGTACGATTATTATTACTTTTTATACCTGGATGAATAAAGGAATGATTTTATACCATTGTAGTATTACCGGTTTTGTTAGGCAGTGTGGGTTTTTGGTGCACACATACATTATCAGACATGCATTGTAATTGCCTAAAAGTGTGCCATTGCTATTTCTTACTAATAAGATGATTATAACACACACACACACACACACACACACACACACACACACACACACACACACACACACACACACTGACTTTATTTAACTGGATACATCTGGATGGTGTCAGTTGATCAGTTAACCGCCCCTGCACCCGATTGGATCCTGCAAAATTCAGGAAAATGGACTACAAAAAGGGTGTGAAAAAAAAAAAAAAAAAAAATCACTGTACTGACCAATCAGCTGACACTACATGTGCCAATGCACCCCCTCCACCCCAAAACAATTTATATCATTCTGTACATCACCGTTGGTTTCAAAGCAGATAAAATGTTGATCCAGTGAACTATCCGACTGTCATTTCAAGTCAGAAGCGAATTACTTCCATTTAAGCAACATGTGGGTAAAAACTTGTGCTTTGCTTTGGATCAACAGGGGCGATATGGCACGAGTTGGACTTAAAGGAGCAGTAAACTTTTTTTATGAAAACACATATTTTACAGAGCATTTCCTGCTGAATAAAACAAGGTCACTCCCATCGCTGTCAGATGTTTTATTCAAAATTTATAGCAGTTTAAATAATCAGGAAGTGAATTTACTGTGTTTACTTCCTGATAGTTCTAACTGACAGGAAGTGAATTTACTGTGTTTACTTCCTGATGGTTCTAACTGACAGGAAGTGACTCAGCAGTTTCTAAAACATTCTATTGAGAACTGTTATGTCTCTGACTTTTCTGACTTTCCTCTCCATTAGAATCTAACAGGAAATCTAATTAGAATTTGACCACTAGAGGGCACTGCTAATGTAAAAAAACATGGGTTTAAAAACTGTAATAACTCTGGAAATATAAATCTCTCGGCAGTGGGAGTACCCTCATTTTACTCAATAGGAAAATCCCTGCAATATATATTTTTTCATAAAAAAAGTTTACTGCTCCTTTAAATGTCTTTTCAGCCTCGTCAACAATGTTATGTTACTGCTGTAACTAGGGCTTTCTAAGCACAAAACCCACACACACTAGATTAGTCAAAAGTAGACACCTGCAGATACTACTAGTGATGGGGTAATTAAGGTGATTCAGGGGAAAAGGAGACATTTTCTTACTGATATTTCCTTTTCTTCTGTGTCCCTTCATGGTAATGGACTTCAATGCGTTGTCTCCCCCCCCCCCCCCCAAGCTGGTGTAGGACCAATCGAAAGTTATTTAAAGGGATAGTAACACAAAGTTTACTCCTCTCCATTTTGTAGCCCTTAAAAAATAAATAAAAATGACCCCAGAGGCATCTCTCAAACCCTATGGTTTGAGAGATAACCGCTTTCAAAGTTCCCCCTCCCCTGACGTCCGTGCTCTAGCTGACTGCAGGGGAATCCTTTCCTGGGACCAGCCGCCGGCTCTGCAGCAGAGCCAAAATTGCATTATTGCAAAATAAATCCTTCACTGAAAAGATTTTCTACGTGTGCTTGAACTTCTTTGATATGGTTATATGATAGTATGTGTCTTATAGATCTATTGTTAGGAGAATCTTCTGGTTCAATGGCCTGAATTATGGATGTTACCGTCCCCATCTTGAATGCATGATGTCTTATCAAGGTATTTAACTATTTTAAGTCGAGAACTGGACGAAAACCACCGGTGGTCTTTGGTACTATGAAGATTACGGAGTACCATCCTGATCCTTTTTCCTTCAAGGCCAGTTCCTGGATATTTCTAAACTTATTGCTTTTTCTGAATTATCTGGAATTCTTGAACTTTTGAACAGATTTTGTGAGGTCTGGTCTGGCACCATGCATCCAAGATCCGAAGGGTCCAACCAACCAGGTTGGTCAACGTTCTCCAGGTGGATAGATACAGTCCCAGTCGACCCCCCACTGGGACTGGAAGCAGGTTCCACTGTTCTTTAGGGGGTTCTTGTTTTAATTGTTTTAATTGTTTAAATTGGCTGAAACTTTGTCTCATAACGAAATGAATGCATTTTATTCCTGAAGGATGCATGAACCAGAGGTGCTCTGCATTTCAAGTCTTGGGGAAGGAAAGCGCTCTTCCCACCTGTCACTTTGATTATGTAATCTAGTTGTTCAAATAGTGAAGCTGTGAAAGGAAGGGATACTAATTTACTCTTGGATGAAGCATCAGCTCCCCATGTTCTCAACCAAAGAAATCTCCTTGCTGTAACAGAGTGATGAAGATCTTGCTGCCAGTCTAAGGGAATCCAGCGAAGCATCACAGAAGAATCCTATAGCTTCCTTAATCGTGGCAACTTCCTTTAGTGGTCTTGACCTTGATACCGATGACACAATATGATCTAACACAGATAGCCAAATTATGGTGGTTCACTATGCAGGCTAGTGCCGTTGCCACTTTCATGCTTTGTCCAATAAGGAAAAACTGTTTTTTTTAGTGAGCCTTCTATTATCCTACCCATGGCGTCCTTTAAGGAGGATCCGTCTTCCTCAGAATGGTTGTTCTTTTTGCAATTTGAGCTATGGAAGAGTCTATCTTAGGAAGGGAAATCCAAGTTGATGTATCCTCCTCTTTAAATGGATATATCTTTTGTAGTCGTTTCGATGTGGATATTTTTTTTTATCACCTTTTGCCCAGTCTGACTTAACTAATTCTGAAACTGAATGATGTACCCAAAAGGTAGGACGTTCCTTCTTCGTTCCCATAAATGCAGTGTCCAATATAACCTGTTTGGGTTCATCAACTAATCCCAGGGATTTTCTCATCAGCTTCAGGAATTAATCTATTTGTCCAAGTTAAGAGTACCTTCTTCATCATCATCTTGGATTTCTCCTTCTTCTGAAGAATATCTAGATAGGACTTCCATAATGCCGTCTTCTTCCATTTTCTCCATTCTGGAGGACGTACCCTCCCCAGGGTCTTCTGTGCTTGGCCTCATCTTTGGTTGATATTGCATTGTCTGAAAGGTCTCCTGCATCGACACCTTCATCCAGGACAAAAATTGCTGAAACGGAAACTTGATATCTGCTGGAACCTTGGATTTAAATCCTGCACAATTTTTTTGTCTTCAGCCACGATGTAAAATATGGAGCTCCTTGTATGGGCATGGAAGATGGGCGTCATCTGGGGACATGGTAAGTCCTCTTGTTTTATAGGATCTCTGTATTGTCTTCCAGTCAGGCCTCTGTGTTCCACCCTAGAACGCACGCCAGTGGGGACGGCTCTCTAACTTGAGCAGCAATCTTCTCTTTGCTAGGCTTAGGAGTAGTAGCCACAATAGCACAAAAAAACTTAATATAACCTTTAATAAACAACAATTAAAATAAAGTAAAAAGTATATGACATATCAGAGGCAGAACAAAGGGCTTAACTTGCCCTGGTACATGCAGAGATATTTACAGCAGTCCTCACCGGCGAGCGTGGAACACAGAGGCCTGACCAGAAGACAATACAGAGATCATCTAAAACAAGAGGGCTTACCATGTCTCAGATGATGCCCATCTTCTGCGCCCATACAGGGGCTCCATATTTTCCATTGTGGCTGAAGACAAAATAATTGTGCAGGATGTGAATTCAAGGTTCCAGTAGATACCAAGTTTTGTACTAAATGTATCAAGAAAAATACAAATACCGGCCCCTTTACCCTCTGTAATCTAACCCCGTAACGCTCCAGTGCGTAGCAACTTGTGGAAGAGGAGGAAGCCTGGTCTTCGGGATTTCCCGGGCCGGGACAGCAATTGACTGCGGCCATGGACATAAGGTATGTGGATCATCAAAAATAAATATGATTAATGCATAAAGCACTTAAAAAAATAGTCACTACAGCGGAGTCACTATCCTCCTAACTCCAACTGAGTATAGGACCAAAAAAGACTGGCAAAAGAGGCGTTGGATGGCCGTAAATAATTTTCGATTCATCGGACACCAGCTGGAGGGGGGGGAGACAACCATTGAAGTCAATTGCGGTGGAAAGGGACACAGAAGAAAATTAGTATAACCTGTAAAATGTAATCACTTACTTGTATGTCCGTTATGGACTATTGAAGGACTATATCTTCATCATTAGATATCCAATCATACGATTGCTTTAAAATCAGATACAGAGACTGCATCCGATTCCTTTCTGTAGGAGTCTGAACTTGCATAGTAAACACACATAAATATAAAGTCCCATGTCTATAACTTCAGTTTATTCTTGTTAAAGGGAGAAGTGCTGGCGCTTTGTATTCTATACATATTAGCACTATTAGCTGACATTTAGCTCCTTCACCTTATATTAAGTCGATATTAGGGTTGCACCGATACCGATACTAGTATCGGTATCGGTGCCGATACCAGCATTTGCGCGAGTACTTGTACTTGCGCAAATGCGGCCGATGCCAGCACCGATACCCTGTGTCAGGGTCGGTGCTGCAGAGAGGGAGCCCGGGGAGCTGCTCACAATGCTCCCTGGTCACCTCTCTCACTCCTGCAGCGTCGGATCGTTGCCGCGGCTTACCATGGCAACGCTCCAACGCTGACCTCTGCCGGGGCTCGCGAGAGAACAGCGAGCACCCGGCAGAGGAGAGTAAAGGAGGCAGGATGGGGTGTGGGGAGAAAGGAGTGGGGTGAAGAGGGAGGAAGAGACAAAAGGAGGGGGCCAAGAAGAGGCAAAAGGAGGGGGGATCAAGAGTCAAGGAGGGGGAGAAAGGGGGATCAAAACAGAGAGAAAGCCAAGGCAAAAGAAGGGGGCGCAAGAGGGGGAGAATTAAGCAAAAAGGTGGGAATCAAGTAGGGGAGAAAGAGTCAAAAGGGGAGAATCAAGAGGTGGTGTGTGTGTGTATATATTATATAATATATTTCAAGTACTCACAGATACCAATTACCTATACTTTTTTTTGTGGTCATTTGCCAGTTTTCCAAGGACCTAAAGCATATAGGTACTTGGAAAACTGGCAAATGACCGCAAAAAAAGTATCGGTAATTGGTATCGGTGAGTACTTGAAAAAAGTATCGGTACTCGTGCATCTCTAGTCGATATATCTAGCCATGCTGTGTCAGGGGAAGATGTGTGATGTTGCAGTACAATGGTTTATTCTGAATAAGTCTCTTTACATTAGAGACAAGGACAGGGCTGGTGAAAGGATTTTTGCCACCCTAGGCAAAACCTAATTTTGCCTTCCCCTTGGCTCTGCCCCTGGTGCCCAACCCCTTTATACCCCACCTACTTACAGGCTGTAAAATAACCGAGCCTAAACTGAAAGTTAACCCTATGAATTCCAGAGAGGTGTACACCATTCAGTTCTTTGCACTGCAACGTAAAGCAATGCTTTGTGTAACTCTTTGGCTGCTAGCATTCAAAGGGTTACTTTTCAGATTAGGTTATTCATTTTAAAGGAGTCTCCAGGGTCAGACTTTCTGCACCAGGGGGGCAGAGAGGACAAAAATAACCCTAACATACCAGCCAACTGTCCCGATTTACGCTGCGCTGGACAGTCCCGGTTTTAGGGCCCAAACCCGCTGTCCCACCTGCATAGCAGTTTGTCCCGTTTTACAGGTTACTGGTAACTCTGGGAGGTGATCCGCCCCTGAGTAGACAGCCACAGATGGTACTGGGGATACAGGAACCAGATATACTGAGTAGTGTAAGTGTGGTGGGGTTGTGGGACTTAAATTAAAAACTATATAGTGTTTATTGAAAATATTTAAACACTCAAATATATGAGTGGGAATATAAAAATAAATAAAAGCTGTACTGTACTCAAATATAAGTATAAAAAGTCAGCAAAAAACAATTGAAAGTGATATAATAGAAGCAAAATAAGCCAGAATACTTAGCTTGTATAAACTGGTCTTAGTAGAATCTGGAATATATATTAAGATAGCTCAACGCGTTTCGTGAATAGTTTCACTTCCTCAGGAGCAAATAAATATTTTTATATTCCCACTCATATATTTGAGTGTTTAAATATTTTCAATAAACACTATATAGTTTTTAATTTAAGTCCCACAACCCCACCACACTTACACTACTCAGTATATCTGGTTCCTGTATCCCCAGTACCATCTGTGGGGGACCCTATACTTTATAATTATATGTATATGGGCTAACATACAAGATCCACATTCATCCATCCATCCAGGGGAATTTTCCATCTGAAGTGTCACTAGTCTGGTGAGACCCCCCTATAAATCCAGAACAGACCTACAAACTGAGAGGCAGGGGAAACCTCTCAGACAAGTGAGTAGTTTTCTATAGGGGACAAAGGGACATATTTTGTTGTGACCAAATACTACCCTTAGAAGTGCACCTTGTTGCGCTGTCTTCTATTCTTTCGTTGCAGTTCTTCAGAGACGTGGGGAGAGGAATGTGATAACCCACACAGTACAGCGGCACAATTTCTATTGCACTTCATTTATATTCATAACCTATCTTATCACTCATGGAATAAGCGCATCACAGTTTTTTTTTCTTCCCTGAGTAGACAGGAACAGTTCTAAAAGTGTATGCAGGGGGTGGAGCCTCCCTTCCCTCCTTGGCTGCAGCTAGCCAACCAGTTCCAGAAAGATTTGAGACACTAACTATTGAATAGATAGTGGAAGGAAAGAAGACTCCTGTAAGCATGACCCCAAAGGACCCCCACAGTCTGCCACAGGAGAGCCAAGCATGGTCTCTTCTCAGGTCTCAGGGTGCGAGACCAGTAACCTGTAGAGAAAAGGATTTAACAGGTAAGACTAAAATCCTCTTTTCTCTGTCGTCCAATACAGGTTACTGGTAACTTTGGGATGTCCAACCACTGAGTTTCCCAGAGGCGGGAAGAAGGCAAAGACCAGGCGCAAGGCCACCAAAGTCACCAGTGCAGATATGAACCATCAGATCAGAGACAGCCCAACAACTGAAGTGTCAACAGACACTTAACAGGGGTAACAATACCCCACGAACTGATACACAGCACACTGAACTAGAGCCAAAAGGGCTCAAAAGTGAAGGAAACACCAAGAAAAATCCTAGACAGGCAACACCGCCTATAGGATTTTCCTCCCAAAGCTGGCATTAGCCGATGCCAACACATCGATACGGTAGTGCTTCAAAAAGGTGTGCATATACGACCAAGTGGCCGCCTTGCATAACTGATCAGCGGAGGCCTGATTCTTGTAAGCCCAAGAGGCTCCAATAGAGTGAGTACATTCCTCAGCTCATAAGCCTTACGAATAGTGGACTTGATCCAAGAAGCAAGTCACCTTGGATGCAGGTCTTCCTGCCCTGGGATCCTCAGGAATGATGAACAGCGCGTCTGATTGCCTGATAGACTCAGTGCGATGTACATAAAACTTGACACAATGCGCCACGTCTAACAAGTGGGCAGAAAGAGGGCACCACAATCTCCTGATTGATGTGGAACTCAGAGACCACCTTCGGCAGAAACTCCCTAGAAGTGCGAAGCACCACCTTGTCCTTGTGAAACACCAAATAGGGTGGTCTACAGGACAGAGCATGTAACTCCATGACACGGTGAACCGACACAATCGACAGGAGAAAGGCCATTTTTCACGTCAACAGGTGTAGAGGAATAGTAGCCAAAGACTCAAAGGGAGGGCGCTGAAGGACACCCAAAACCAAGTTAAGATCCCACTGAGGAGTGGGAGTCTTGAAAACAGGACGAGTATGAGCAATGCCCTGGAAGAAAACCTTGACATCATGAAGGATGGAAATGCGCCTCTGAAAGAAAAACCTTAAGGGAACTAAAACGGAGGCCCTTATCCACACCGTCCTGCAGGCAGATCAAATTCCTGAGACAGGGCCCTGGTCAGCACACCAAGGCAGAAAGGTCGACCAGACACGATGGTGGATCTTGGAAGAAACAGGCTTGCGGGCACGGAGCATAGTAGCCACCACACCAGAAGACAAGCCTTTCTTCTTCAATATTGAGGATTCAATTTCCAAGCCATCAAAGCTAGCCGATGAACATCCTCCTTCCACAGGTAACCCTGTAGAAGAAGAGCCGGACGATAGGGGAGCCAAAAGGGCTCCGCCACTGACAGATCCAAGAGCTCTGGAAACCAAGACCGACGAGGCCAGTACGGAGCAATCAGAATAACTGGGCAACGCTCCAGCCGTAATTTCCGTAACGCCCTGTGCAACATGGGAAGGGGAGGAAAGATGTAAGCCAGAGGAAAGAACATTGCATCTACTGCTAGAGCCAGAGGGTCTAGCCACCAAGAGCAGAACAGTGGAACCTTCCTGCTGTGTCTTGTCACCATCAGGTCGAGTTAAGGTGGACTATCACGGTTCCCATGATCTGTTTCTGTCACTCTTTGCTGTGGTGCGCTCCCATTGGCTGAGCTTGTTTGGCCCACCCATTGTGGCCTTTTTATACCCGGCCTTTGGCACCTGTCAGGTGCCCTTTCGTGGTGTTCCTGAGCCAGTGTTGCTGTGTTCCAGTGTTCCTGCTTCCTGTGTACCAACTTGGCCTGTCTGACTACGCTCCTTGATTCCTGCTCCGTGATCTGACCCGGCCCGCCCGACATTCCTGCTTCGTGACCTGACCCAGCTTGTCGGAGGATCCTGCTCCGTGATTGACCCGGCCTGGCTGACTTCCTGCTCCATGACCTGTACCGGCTCGTTGCTGACCCTGCCTCTGTTCCTGCTGTTTGGTGTCGCCTAGGCGACATTCTGACTTCCGCTGTGCTGTGGCAAGGCTGATCTTCGTGGAATTCATTGCCCAGGGAGGTAGTTATGGCAGATACAATGGATAAATTTAAGAGAAGATTAGATACATTTCTTTCAAAAGGGAACATACAGAGTTATACTGTTTATCAGTAGGCTGATCAGGAAGGTCTGATAAAGACTAATTTAATTGGTAGCAGGAAAGCTATAAAATTCTCAGTTACTGAGGTATGAGGAGAAGGTTGAACTTGATGGACTTGTGTCTTTTTTCAACCTAATTTACTATGTTACTATGATCTTGTCATTGCCTCCTGTGTACTGGGCCTCTCCGTTCTCTCTAGCTGAGCCTGCTTACTCCGTTACTCTGGGCCTCCGTTTACTCCTACAGAGCACTGTGCTGTACGTTAACACTTGCAGAGCCGTGCGTCCATTCGCTGAGCCTCTGTTAACACTTGCAGAGCTGTTGTCTCCATTCCCTGAGCCTCCATTAACACTTGCAGAGCCGTTACCCTGAGCCTTCCGCTACACTTGCCGAGCCTAGGTTATCTTGCAGCGCCTATGTGGGTGTCTGTGGCTCTTCCAGTTAAGCATTGCAGTGTAGTCGGTCTCCGTTACTGCTCCCGCAGGAGGCGCCATTGGCTCCTGTCTGTTGCGTTCTTGCAATGTTATTAGTCTCCGTTACAACGCCCGTGGGGGCTATTGGCTCTAGTTATTCTCACTCTTGCAGTGTAATTAGTCTCCGTTACTGCGCCCATGGGGGCTATTGGCTCTAGCTCTTGCAGTGTAATTTGTCTCCGTTACAACGCCCGTGGGGGCTTGTGGCTCTATTATTCTCTGCTCTTGTAGTGCACTTGCTCTCCGTTCATGCACCGGTTGGGGTGCCAGTGGCTCTAGTTCATCAATTCTAACAAAATATTTTGGCCTCAGTTCCTGTCCAGCATAAGCAGTAGTCTCTGTTCAATAAGACTGCAGGTGTTTTCTCATCTAGCACCGCTTACTGCTCCATTACCACCTTATGGGCGTGTCGAACACACCACAACAGAGATTGATTAATTTACATGTACTTTAACCATTGAGTACCCTTATGTTTCTATGTCTGTCCTGTGACAGTATATATATTTATTTTCTCTGTATACTGGGCCTGAGAAGGCATCTATACGCTACTGTTCATTCTATTATTCTGTATTGCCTATAGAGGGCGGTCTTTGTTTTATTAATAAAACGGTGTTTTATTCTATCCTGCTGGTCTGAGTGTCTTACAAAACCGTTACAGGGACCCCATCACTGAACAATGAGTTGGAACACCTCTGGGTGCAACTCCGACTCTCCGCTGTCCACTGTGTGTCGACTGAGGAAGTCCGCCATGATGTGGTCTACGCCTGAAATGTGCACTGTGGATATGACAGGAACGGGTTCTTCTCCTCCGGAGACCACTGACCCTGAGCGCTCAAGGGACCCAGGACCGCACCCCAGCCGGAGAGGCTGGCATCCATCATCACCTTGCTCCAGAAGGGTACCAGGAAGGACTTGCCCTTCAGCAGGTTGGAAAGGTCGAGCCACCATGACAAGCTCAGTTCCACATGAAGAGGAAGAGAAACAGACGTCCTCAGAAGATCCGGTTGACCCTTGCACACCTGGATCACGAACCTCTGGAGCTCCCTGGTGTGCACCATGGCAAACGGAGCAAATCAAAGAACAGACCTGCACTCCTCCATACCTGTGTGTACCCTGACTTAGGCATATATAATAAAAATGTGTACATATGTATCCCAACCTAGATATATATACTAAACTATTAAAACTGAGAATTTAGTCCATCATTTGGCCAAAGAATGTAAGCTTGCCAACCCTGTCAAGGTATCTCAAGTTCTGGCAAGTACCTACTCTACTGCACCTTTAATTCCTATTTAACATTAAAATATATTAAAATTCTAGGCTTGATAAAGCAGCTGAAGATGTTATATAGAAACGCGTACCTAATTCTATAACACAGTGTATGCAATTAAAAACAAAAGAACACACTACTAATTTAAAAAGGTGTAAGAGTACTTGCCTGGTATAAAACTTCCCTGACCTGCAGGATGTGGACAACGGCAAAAGAGGATTGTGGGTCCTTCAATCACACTTTTAAGTCAGTGTTTAACACCCCCACAGGCCAAATAAGGAATAACAATTTTGAACAGACAAGGTATATAAATATAAAGCAGGCCAAATAACATGCTTTAAGGGCCTTTAAGAGAAAAATAAATTTGAAATATCATTATATGTGTGTATTGGTGGTGAAAAGCAGCTTGAATGAGCAAAGGAGAATTGTAGAAACAAAAGCAGAAACAGAAAAAGCCCACAGAGCTAGCTCACCATAATATATACATGTAGTAGATAAAAGTGTTAAATAACTGGCATCTAGATAGCAGCAAGGAATGAGAGGGTTCTCCAATCCCCCCAAAGAACATTGGGCCAAAACCCAAAGTGCACATACAAAACAAAGAACAGACCTGCGCTCCTCCATACGTATGTGTAAATGTGTGCCCTGACTTAGGCATATATAATAAAAATGTGTATATATGTATCCTAACCATGGCAAACTGAACCACTTTTATGGTGGATATGAATTTCCGCACCAGAGAGGATAGCTTCTGGACTGGAACTGGATCCTGAGATAGAACCGCGGAAACCTTGTGGGCAATCTGTTGAGCCACCTCGTCCATGAGGAACACCATGCTCTTCTGAGTGTCTAAGAGAAGACCCAGGAAGACCAGACACTGGGATGGGACAAGATCTGACTTGTCCAAGCTGATGATCCACCCGTGATGGGTGAGAGCCTGAATGCAGTTCTGAACTTGCTGACGAAGAAGTTCCACAGAGGGGGCTTTCAGAGGAAAGTCGTCCATGTATGGAGTAACTCTGATGCCGTTCCAGTGGAGGACGGATATCAAGGCACCTAGGACACGGTTGAAGACCTGAGGAGCTGTCGTCAGACCAAATGGAAGAGCTGAACTGAAAATGTCCCCATCACAGGCAAACCGGAGGTACTGCCGGCTCTCTGCATGAATGGCAATGTGTAACTACGCATCCTGAAGATCCAGAGAAGCAAGGAATTCCCCTGGGGACATGGCAGCAATCACTGTGTGCAGAGACTCCTGACGATAATGAGTCCAGGTCACAAAGGAATTGAGATCCTTCAAGTCCAAAATAGGGCGACAACTGCCGTCCTTTTTGGCGACCACAAAGAGGTTTGAGTAGAAACCCGAACCCCTACCTTGTATAGGCACTGGCTCTAGAACATCCTTGTCCAGAAGAGCCTGAACAGCGCTATCTAACAGACAGCGTTTCTCTGCACTCTGAGGCGTGTGAGAAGGACGAAAGCAAAAGGGAGGAAGAGAAATGAAAGGGATCTTGTATCCTTCCGTCACCACCTGTAAAACCCATCGGACCGCCACTGAGTCCTCCCAAATGCTGTGATAGTGTTGTAGAAGACCACCCACATCGGAGTGTGGACCCGGGTTCGGCGAGTCATGCCGAAGATGTCTTGGAAGACTTGGGCTTGGAGGAGACCTTGGGCTTCCATTGTTGTTTGGGCTTGGAGGAGACCTTGGGCTTCCATTGTTGTTTGGGCTTGGAGGAGACCTTGGGCTTCCATTGTTGTTTGGGCTTGGAGGAGACCTTGGGCTTCCATTGTTGTTTGGGCTTGGAGGAGACCTTGGGCTTCCATTGTTGTTTGGGCTTGGAGGAGACCTTGGGCTTCCATTGTTGTTTGGGCTTGGAGGAGACCTTGGGCTTCCATTGTTGTTTGGGCTTGGAGGAGGGACTTGGAGCTGAGGGAAGCGTCTGGCTCTCTGGACGTGTCTCATTCTGAAAGGAACAAAAATACCAGTTAAGCTTAAGTGGCAATTTCTTCCAGGGAACCAAGGGTAGAAGTGTACTCTTACCCCCTGTGGCCTCACTGATCAGATCCTTAAGATCCAGCACAAACAAAGAGGTACCCTGAAAGGGCAGGGAAAGTAAGGCTCTTGGAAGCAGTGTCTGCAGACCAGATCTTGAGCCAAAGAGCTCATCTGGCCACCACAGACATGGTGGAAACCCTAGCCACCAAACGGATGTCATCAAATAAGGCAGCAGAAACACAGTGCTGTGTCTCAGATATGTTGGCAAGAAGGCGCAACTTATCTGAAGTAGGTGCATCCTGACGGACAGCCCTGGTGAGCTGTTCAGTTCAGACCGCAATGGCCCGGTTCACCCATGCTGCTGCAAACGCTGGACGCATAGCAGAACCAGCAGTGGCAAAAATGGACTTGAGGGAAACCAAGTTTCTCTTCTGTCCAGTCCTTCTGAGCAGAGGCATCAGAGACTGACCAGGCAGTAGACTTAGATAGCCTGGATACAGGGGCATCCACTTTGGGGGGGAGGGGGGGATGAAGCCACTGAGCAAGCGCAGCTTCAGAAAAGGGGTTTCTTGTCCGGGGATTTCTACTCAGACACAAGGCGGTCAAGAGTGGGATTAGGTGGAAAGTAAGTAAGGGGCTTAACAGGCTCCTGGAATACATCAGAGGGATCCGAAGGGACCTTCTGAAATAGGGGAATATTAAGAGTAATTAAGACTGTCCTGATCAGGCCCTCAGCGGAGAGTTCAGGATCAGCCTCAAAAGGGTCCCCAAAAGACTGAGAGGACCCCAACACAGAACACTCAACATCTTAATCCACCAGCAGTTTCTCCTCAGAGGAATCTGACATGTCAGGTACCCCCTGAGGTTTGGGCAGGGAAGACCTGATTGAGGAGGGGGCCTGCCAAGACTGAAAGGCCCCCTGTAACTGGGATGGAAAGAGTTGCAATGTGGACCTAAGGTCCCTAGTCACAGCCTTGAACTCTTGCACCCAAGCTGGCTCTAATGCATGGCTGGAGGTCCCTGGAATGCTGTCAGGGACATCAGAACATGCTGGGCATAAGTGAACTGAGAATTCTCTAGGTAGCCCTGAGTGACAGGAAGAGCAATGTGCAATGGGGGATACAGAGACCCCAGTCTCCTTAGTCTTAGGTCTAGCCCCAAGCTCCAGCTGTATAGACATTCTCACAGTGTCAAATAACCTACTGTACAATAAATAATCCAATTATAGTGTGTAGGATTAAAGTTTCAGCCCAGAAATCGCTAAAATAAACTTACCTGACAGACAAAGGGTTATTCTGCAGAGGAGAGAAGGAGAGTACAAGCCCTGCGTAGGATACTCGCCCAGAAATGCTCACAAAATGGCTGCCAATCAGAAACAAGGACTCAAAGCAAGTGCTCATGGGAAATGTAGTTTTTCCCAAAAAAGTACCCCAAACAGTGCCCAAAGCCCCCTGAGCCCCCCCCCCCAACACACTAGAAACATGAACCGGATGATAGAGCAAGGGCAGACTAGTAAAATGAGCCATCTCTGAAGTCGGTAGGTTAAACTGTTGCAGAGGTACGTCCCAAACAGTACAGTCCCATAGGAGCGAATGGAGCAATGGCGTCTATGCAGTAAACCGTGCCTTAAAGGTGCAGTACACAAATTTTAAAGTAAAACATTAAAATGTGCAAAACATCAACATGTGAGGATACACAAAAAAACACTAACCCAGTAGGAAACGTGTTAACCCCCCCAAAAAAGAGCCAAACCTGCAGTTAAAGGGTTAAGTTACCACATAAACCTGCTTCAAACACCCAACAGTCATACATATATATATCCAATGAGTGCTGGTGTGTGCAATAGGAACTCCAGGAATACACCTCTGTGCGGAGGGGCACTGTGGGACATGTGGACCTGCAGCACTCAAAGGGTTGCTCACCTTTCCTGCAGATCTTCTGTTTTCAGATTACCATGTATTAAGAAGTACCTCAGTGGGAAACTCCTGGGGAAGCACTTGGAATCAAGATCCCCCCCCCCCCCCAGGGCTTAAGGTCCAACAAAAAGCACCTGGATACTGAGCTAGCCACATCTAAGGGCATTGTCAGTTATGGTAATCAGTCCAATGGTGGTATTCCATATCTGACAGAAAAATAAAAAATTAGCTAAAACTATAGCAGAACTGTTCTCTTGCCTGTGTCTTCACCAAGGAACAAATCTTTCTGGAGCTGACTGGCTAGCTGCAGCCAAGGAGGGAAGGGAGGCCCCACGCCCTGCATACACTTTTACAATTGTTCCTGCCTACTAAGGGGCGGATCGCCTCCCAGAGTTACCAGTAACCTGTATTGGACAAATAAGAAACATGTCATCAGAGCTAGGGCAACTATACGGGAGGGGACATTACAGATCACTGGACATCACGGTGCAACCTGCTTTTTGTCTGGCACATCACATCCCTGCTGTGACAGAAACTGAAGCACCTTTAAGGGTACAAGAAAATGTACATAACACCCAAAGCCTTAGACTAGCATTACACTAAAACAAAATTGCACAACAGCTCCTGTTTGATGTCAGGATCAAGACTCAGGTCTATCTCCAGTGTTTAGGTCTCTGTCTGGAGGCCATTTTCTTGTAGCCCAGCAGAGGCATCACTTTCTGTCACAGTAGGTAACGGACAGTGCTGTGTTCTGGAGTTTTCATTCTGGGACTTTGTCTTGTCCCAGAAGGGGGCTGCCAGGGACATGGGAGACACACATAAAATCAAGGACTGTCCTGGGCAATCTGGGACATGTGGTCACCCTAGCTCCACCATCCCAGACACAGGGGGAGGAAAGCATTAGCAGGTACACAAGATCAACATCCCCTCTAATGTTCTTTGTAACCTTTTACTACCCCTTAACCCTTGGAGAACCAGAGGGGACTGGATTGCATTATGGAGCAATGCATTTGCACACCCCGCTGGCACTCAAAGAGTTAAGATATGCTTGATCATAGAAACAGGATGTTGGCAGTGCTGCAATTAACCCCAAAACCAACAGCTGCATTATTACAACAACAACAGAGATGTCTCCAGTGCACTGTGCAACGCGTTGGTGATCTCTATAGCATCCAAGAAGTTACAGTATGTAGGCCCATATGTATAGAAACTGGAGTTTGTGTGGAATAAACCAACAGCACCTCAGGGGATACATCAAGATGTCTACATTCCCATGCACTTGAATGGAGTTTTTTTGTTTGTTTGTTTTTATCCCCTTAAGGACCATTGACGTGCCAGGACCATCAAGGCGGTCCGGCACTTAAGGACCAGTGACGGTCCCGGCACGGCATGGAGTTCAGGTCTCCCGGCGCGGCTGCACGCTGCTCCAGAAGCCCTGAACTTGCTTAAACCCCTTGAACACTATAGAGTTCTCCTATGCTTTCCTTTGCAACGTGCTGGATACTTCTCTATTAGTGTTGAGCGAGCACCCCGATGCTCGGGTGCTCGGGTGCTCTGACCGAGCACCCCCTGAGGCTCGAGTGCTCGGCCGAGCACCCGAGCCCCATTGAATAGAATGGGGCGACACGAGCATTACACCAGGCACCCCCCTGCTCTGATGAGGGGAGGGTGCCTGGTCAATGCCCCCCCCTTCATCTCCGCAATGTCCCCCTTCATCTCCGCAATGTCCCCCTTCATCTCCTCTATGCCCCTCTTCCACAATGTCCCCCTTCATCTCCGCTATGCCCCTCTTCCACAATGTCCCCCTTCATCTCCTCTATGGCATAGAGGAGATGAAGGGGGACATTGTGGAAGAGGGGCATAGCGGAGATGAAGGGGGACATTGTGGAAGAGGGGCATAGAGGAGATGAAGGGGGACATTGCGGAAGAGGGGCATAGCGGAGATTAAGGGGGACATTGTGGAAGAGGGGCATAGAGTCTATGCCCCTCTTCCACAATGTCCCCCTTCATCTCCGCTATGCCCCTCTTCCACAATGTCCCCCTTCATCTCCGCAATGCCCCCTTCATCTCCGCAATGCCCCCGTACCTCCAGTCCCTGGTGGTCCAGCGGAGCGTCTTCAGATCTGTGCCTCCTCCGGCACAGATCCCCGCCACCCGAACATGGCGGGCGAGCACATGGCGGTACTCGACGAGTACCGCCATGTGCCGAGCAGAGCGATGCTCGAGCCGATCCGAGCATCGGCCGAGCACGCTCGCTCAACACTATTCTCTATCATTCAAGTGTCTAACCCCTTGAATCCTATGGTGCAGTTAGGGTTGCCACCCAGCCGGTATTTTACCGGCAGGCTGGTAAAAAATTGGCTTCTGTCCAATGTTAAGTCTATGGAGGGAATGCCATGGCCAGCATTTTCTTTTTTTGAAGAAAAGGTGGCAACCCTAGGTGCACAGTTGGTTCTCTCTAAAACAAGTTGCTGGTTTGTATAAATGTGGGCCTTTGCACAGAGAACACTAAATGCAGCCAACCACCCAAAGCAACCAATCTGCCTAGGGAAAAAGTGTTACAATTCTCTAAATGTAAATGGAAGAAGATATTTGGATATTCCCTGTTCTGTCAGCCCTACGTGAAGGGGAGGGAACCCCACTCTACAACAACTTAGTGTTGCTGCTTCTCCTACCTGCTTCTTCTAGCTTCCAGTGCAACTGCCACGCCCTGCCGTCACCGTCCAGTGCAACTGCCACGCCCTGCCGTCACCTTCCAGTGCAACTGCCACGCCCTGCCGTCACCTTCCAGTGCAACTGCCACGCCCTGCCGCCACCGTCCAGTGCAACTGCCACGCCCTGCCGTCACCGTCCAGTGCAACTGCCACGCCCTGCCGTCACCGTCCAGTGCAACTGCCACGCCCTGCCGTCACCGTCCAGTGCAACTGCCACGCCCTGCCGTCACCGTCCAGTGCAACTGCCACGCCCTGCCGTCACCTTCCAGTGCAACTGCCACGCCTTGCCGTCACCGTCCAGTGCAACTGTCACGCCCTGCCGTCACCTTCCAGTGCAACTGCTACGCCCTGCCGTCACCTTCCAGTGCAACTGCCACGCCCTGCCGTCACCTTCCAGTGCAACTGCCACGCCCTGCCGTCACCTTCCAGTGCAACTGCCACGCCCTGCCGTCACCGTCCAGTGCAACTGCCACGCCCTGTCATCACCGTCCACTGCAACTGCCACGCCCTGTAGACACCTTCCAGTGCAACTGCCACTCCCTGCCGACACCTTCCAGTGCAGCTGCCACTCCCTGCCGACACCTTCCAGTGCAGCTGCCACGCCCTGTCGACATCTTCCAGTGCAGCTGCCACGCCCTGTCGACATCTTCCAGTGCAGCTGCCACGCCCTGCCGTCACCGTCCAGTGCAACTGCCACGCCCTGCCGCCACCGTCCAGTGCAACTGCCACGCCTTGCCGTCACCGTCCAGTGCAACTGCCACGCCCTGTCGTCACCTTCCAGTGCACCTGCCACGCCCTGCCGTCACCTTCCATTGCAACTTCCACGCCCTGCCGTCACCGTCCAGTGCAACTGCCACGCCCTGCCGTCACCGTCCAGTGCAACTGCCACGCCCTGCCGTCACCGTCCAGTGCAACTGCCACGCCCTGCCGTCACCGTCCAGTGCAACTGCCACGCCCTGCCGTCACCGTCCAGTGCACCTGCCACGCCCTGCCGTCACCTTCCAGTGCAACTGCCACGCCCTGCTGTCACCGTCCAGTTCAACTGCAACGCCCTGTCGTCACCGTCCAGTGCAACTGTCACGCCCTGCCGTCACCGTCCAGTGCAACTGCCACGCCCTGCCGTCACCGTCCAGTGCAACTGCCACGCCCTGCCGTCACCGTCCAGTGCAACTGCCACGCCCTGCCGTCACCGTCCAGTGCAACTGCCACGCCCTGCTATCACCTTCCCTCAGTCAGTATCTACTCCTCAGCTGGCAAAGGAGGGAAAACATGCTGCCACATGACTGTTCAGCTATTCCAGATGCTGCCTTCCTAACACTCTGTTCCTATTTTATGTGATTACAGGAAGTCATACCACAAAGACAGAGAAATAAATACAGTAATATTATGGAAATTGATATTTACTATATGTTTACTTCTTTTTATTTACTATATGTTGATCTAAGAACTCTATTTATGCATCTGAAACCTTAATTACACACTTACTAAATTAATTAAAATGACAGGGGTGCCCTGAAAATTCCAAACTGTGTTATAGGGGCCTTGAGCAAAAGATGTGGGCGAGCCACTTCCCTAAAGTGATCACTAGAGGGATCCGAGTTCCACTCCACGACCGCTAGATGGCGTAAAACAGAAAAGGGACGGAATTGTATAAATCCCTCAACAATGAATATCCAGACCTGTCACTGTCTGTCAAACATGACTTTCAGATAGAGAGTTGTCACTGTCCTGCAGGTCTCCCGGTGTATTGATACACGTTATAGAAAGCTTGTTATAGTAACCACTCCCTGAACAATAATAACTCATCAAGGAGACTCTTATCTCTATTACAAATAATTGAGTGAAAAACTCCCTCATTCGCTCTGAGGTGGAAGCAGTATTATCATTTCTCGCTCCTTGATAGAGTTGTATCATTTGTTAATCTTTAATGTAAATAAGTTCCCACAGTGAATTAGACACAAGTCTTCAGTAGATATCAATGCACAGCGTGGTGCCTTCCTCCGTGTTAGACCTCCTGCACACAGTCTCATTCATTCACAGTCCAACACAGTCCTCAGTTCTCTTACACATTGTAGTCATCTTGTAGATGTCATATTATTACTACCAGACACTATATATCACTGCTAGCAGACACACACACACACATATATATATATTATATATATATACTAGCAGTTTGGGACGGCGTTGCCCGTCATGTTATGCAGGAAATGTTTCTTTTTTTTTAAATAAATGTTATGATAGTGAATTATAGCGTAGGGTGTACGTGTCAGAAAGGTACACACAGTGATAGACAGAGACACATGCAACACACACATATACACACACATGCACTGACAACACAAACAGTGACACACAGCTGCAAATCAGAACATACATACATACAGTGTGAGCAGTGTAAGTAACATACCTCCCAACATTTCATATGGCCAAAGAGGGACACTTGTGTTTTCGGTGGTGTTACTGGGGGCGTGGCTGGTGGTGTATTTTAGAGAATTTTTAACCCTTTGAGTGCCAGGGGGTAAGCAATGCATTGCATCCCCTCTGGCATTGAAATGGTTAAGTTACTCTTTCTGTAAGTGAATGATTTAGAAGAAGATGAAAGTATTTTTTTTACACAGACTAATTTAACAGATATATACAGAAGTTTATTCCCACATTACTGTGGGTTTTATTGATGTGGAGCAATCTGATACACTGGTATATACACCACACAATGTGATCTCCTAAATAGAGGAGCAGAGGGATTTGGGTGTCAAACAGGGACTGTCCCTCCTATACTGTATAGTGCCAGTCTTTATACACAGACACATGCAGACTGTATACTATACAGCAGAGGTTCTCAGCCCATGCCCTCAGTGGCCACTAACAGGCCAGGACTTAGGAATTTCACTGCTAGAACACAAGTGTGTTGATCAGAGGCTCAGTCATATTGATTAACTCACCTGTGCTCTTAAAAGGAAATTCTAAAATCCTGGCCTGTTAATAGCCACTGAGGGCACAGATTGAGAACCACTGCTATACAGTGCCAGACCATTGTAGAGAATTTTTAACCCTTTGAGTGCCAGGGGGTAAGCAATGCATTGCATCTCCTCTGGCACTGAAATGGTTAAGTTACTCTTTCTGTAAGTGAATGATTTAGAAGAAGATGAAAGTATTTTTTTTACACAGACTAATTTAACAGATATATACAGAAGTTTATACCCACATTAACGTGGGTTTTACTGATGTGGAGCAATCTGATACACTTGTACATTAGGCTGACCAGACCTCACCTTTAACCAGTGACACATATGAAAAATGCATACTGCAGGGCTGCTTTGATTTTGGTGCACTCCTGAAATATGCTTATTTCCTATGTGTCCCCGGTTAAAGGTGAGGTCTGGTCAGCCTACTGTATATACACCACACCGTGTGATCTCCTAAATAGAGGAGCAGAGGGATTTGGGTGTCAAACAGGGACTGTCCCTCCTATACTGTATAGTGCCAGTCCTTATACACAGACTGTATACTATACAATGCCAGACCATATATAAATAGTTTGTCATACATGCTATACAGTGAGCTATGTACAGCATGGAGATGATTGCAGGAACTGGCACCTCTACTTACAGACAGACTGACAAACAACCTGCTCTCTTTCTCTCTCTTTGTGCAATATATAAATACAGTCACATCCATGTCTCTGCCATTTACCAGCTCAGCTGAAGCCTTGCTCTGCACTGCCTGATCACCTCTCTGCCGTTGTTTCCACTTTCTCAGCAAGCCAGTATCCTCCTGCTGATTGTTTAGAAATCAGCTCACTTGTAGTAATTAGCAGAGCTGTGTAGGCTCAAAGACAGGGAATGAAGAAGCTGCATAATACAGATTGGACCATGGCCTTCCAGCTGTAGCTTGAACATTGTTCCCATCATCCTCAGCGTGCGTGTGTGTATATGTGTGTATGTGTCTGCTAGTGTGTGTGTGTGGGAGGGCATGTGCATGTGTCTGTGGTGTAGGAGTGTGTGGCAGCCATTTTTTTTTCAGCCTTAGATAGTGGTGGGCGGGCTGGATAGTGGGGGCAGGCCAAAAATCACACTCCCACAGAATCACCCAATGGCAGCAGTAATCCTTTTTACTGCCGCCCCTGGGTGTGTTTTGGCAGGCACAAAGTCTTCTTTTATATATATATAGATACACACATATATAGCTCACTACTACCAGACACTGAATATCACTACTACCAGACAGTATATATCACTACTACCAGACACTATATATCACTACTACTAGACAGCCTCTATATCTATATCACTGCTACCAGACACTATATATCACTACTACTAGACACCCTCTATATCTATATCTATATCACTGCTACCAGACACTATATATCACTACTACTAGACACCCTCTATATCTATATCACTGCTACCAGACACTATATATCACTACTACTAGACACCCTCTATATCTATATCACTGCTACCAGACACTATATATCACTACTACTAGACACCCTCTATATCTATATCACTGCTACCAGACACTATATATCACTACTACTAGACACTATATATCACTACTACCAGACACTATATATCACTACTACTAGACACCCTCTATATCTATATCACTGCTACCAGACACTATATATCACTACTACTAGACACCCTCTATATCTATATCACTGCTACCAGACACTATATATCACTACTACCAGACACTGTATATATCACTACTACCAGACACTATATATATCACTACTACCAGACACTATATATCACTACTACTAGACACCTTCTATATCTATATCACTGCTACCAGACACTATATATCACTACTACTAGACACCCTCTATATCTATATCACTACTACTAGACACTATATATCACTACTACTAGACACTGTATATCACTACTACCAGACATCCTCTAGATCTATACTTTTTAGTTGTTGGTGCAGCTGACAGAGACCAGTATCCTCCTGTCCATCTGATCAGTTGGATCCATGTGGTGGGGCTGGGGGCAGATCTGGTGTCCCTGTCACTAGGCACAGACCTAACAGTGATCACATGGACCCATATGGGGGTGGGGGGTGTCAGTGCTGGTGACATGACACCCCCAATGAATCAGTTGGTGACCCCATTGAATGTACAATCCCTGTACTGCCCCCATCACTGGGCACATACCAGAGACCAGTACCCCCGGGCATTAATCTCCTGCTCATTGCCCCGCTCTCTTGGATCCATCGGGGGGTCAGAATGGATGGAGGGGATGAGACCCCCGGTGTCAGGTTCTGGTCTGTGATTCAACTCCTCTTCATATCTGGAAGGACCCGAAATTTCCGAGTCGCGGGGCAGTGAAGGGCTCATGTCCTCTGTGGGGATCAGATAGTAAACCAGTGCCGAGTCCTTACCTCCTCCTCCAGCAATTAACACGATTCCCTCTCACCGCAAGAGTCTCTTAAAGAGATACCTGTAGGGGCGGGGTTATGAAGCTAGATGGACTATAACTGTCCAATCAGACAACCAAGTCGCTTAACGCTGATAAAGTACTCCGCCCCACACGATTCCGGGTTACTGCAGTTCATTGTCCAGGCTGTGGCACTTTTCAGAGGAGGCGCCGTGACAAACATCCTATCCTATCCTATCCTTTATTCATATGGAGGAGGGTAATTGTAGGGGGGGGGGGCGAAAGTGCCCCCCCCTCCAGACTGCTTCTAAATCAGTGTGAGAATCTGTTAACCCTCTGAGTGCCAGGAGAGTGTGCAACTGATAGTACAGCAATGCACTGCTCACCTCTTTGGGATACAGATCAAAGGGTTAATCAAAGGAGTCATCGCACATTTTACAGAACATATTAACCCTTTAAGTGCTGAATAGATGGGTTACTATGAGAAAACATTAGTCATTTGATTGCTGAAGAATTGCGAATCATTGCTCTGCATTCCAGAACAAATAGTAAGTTTGGGACCTGGAAGGACAGAAGCACTAAATGGATCCGATTCCCTAGACTAGACCCAAAAACCTACTCCCACCAACATCACTGCACCACCAATAAACATACCTGGGAACTTTCAAAATGAGCTGACCCTGAGATTGTGTAAATATTAACCCTTAAATTTCCCACAATATAGATTAGCCACGATATATCCCTCATTGCTGTAATCGAGAGTCACTCCATTCCGCATTCACGGAGACATTAATATACAACAACTTTCAGATATCACTTCATGAACACACACAAATCAAGCAGGACTTCTTCATCTGACTTTCTGATACACGTGGCACCAGTTTAGAGACTAAAGAAGCAATTTAACTGGAGCAGAATATATAACAGGTAGCTCTGAACTCTCTCACCCTGAGATTTTGGCTCTTCACCCTGAGACCCTGAGATTTGGGCCAAAACCCTGAGTCTCAGGGTCAAACCCTGAGAGTTCCCAGGTATGCCAATAAATCCACCCCACACCTGTGCCTAACCATAGTGTCCTGCGACATTAGCATGTGTGCAGCGGGTCCTTGGGGGGGGGGTGTAGGTGGAACATTGCATGCAGACAGCTCTGGATGACAGAAAAGGTGATTGTGGCATGATTTTGTTTTCCTACAGTCACAACCTCAAAGATGGTTCTGTAAGCCATCATAATCCCTTGTTTGTTAAAGAGTTCTCGTTGCACTGTTTTACAATGCATTGGAGACCTTACTAGAATCCACACGGTTAACCCCTTAATGACCAGACACGCACGCACGGTGCGATCACTTAAGGACCAGGGACCATTTTTTGTTTTTTTCAGAATCAGATTTCGGACTCCCCAGACGGTGTGCAGCCGTGCGGAGCCCGGAATTCCATGACGGTCCAGGACCGTCATCATTGGTCCTTAAGTGACGACAAGCCATGATGGTCCTAGACCGTCATGAGACCTTAAGGGGTTAAAAAGCAGTTCCTCTTCACAAAATGTCTTGAAATTGCGGTGAAGTTAAAGTGCACTTTGCCCCTTACACTTTGCCCCCTACTACAGTTGCCAGGTCATACCGTTACAGCATTATCACCCAAAGAGTTAAACAGCAGTTCCTCCTCACAAAAGGTCTTGAAATTGCTGAGAGAGGAAAGTGCATGCAGCCAGTATAATCACACTTGTTTTTCCCTTTATTTATTTATTTAGAAAATGTTTTACCAGGAAGAATACATTGAGATTTCTCTCGTTTTCAAGTATGTCCTGGATAGTTTTCAGTAAAAGGTTACATATTTACACTAATTGTGAGACATTATATACAAACATACAGAAATATACATACTTATTAAATAATGGGATTATTTGCAGTTACACACTGTTTGTAGATATAAAGAAACATTTGCATTTAAGGATTTTAGACTGGGTGCAGATGTGATTTTTTCCGGCAGATTGTTCCAGATTTTTGGAGCTCTGAAGGAGAAGGCAGATCTTCCTGCTTCTTTCTTGTATTGTGGTATACGCAGGGAGTTGTTAGTAGTGGAGCGGAGGTTATAGTTAGTATGGAGAGCTGGGGTGAGCATACTGCTTAGGTATTGTGGTAGTTTTCCAGAGAAGTGATTGTGTACTAAGCAAGAAAGATGAACGTCACGTCTAGATTTGAGTGTTAGCCAATTTAGTTCTTTTAGCATGTCACAATGATGGGTAGTGTAGTCACACTGGAGGATAAAGCGGCATAATGAATTATATAGAGTGTCAAGTTTACTGAGGTGGATTTCTGGCGCTGGAGCATATACTACGTCACCATAGTCTATGACTGGCAGCAGCATCTGTTGTACAATACGTTTTCTCACCTGGGTACTTAGACATAATTTGTTTCTATAAAGTGTACTTATTTTGGGATAAAGTTTAGAGGTTAATTTGTCAATGTGGTGACCAAAATTGAGGTTAGGGTCAAGCCACATACCAAGATATTTGTAGGAGTCTACTGGGGCCAATTTACGATTAGACTCTGTCACAATGGATAGGTGGATATTGTCGAGACTACGCAGTTTGTGCTTTGTGCCAAATATCATTGTGACTGTTTTATCTGTGTTTAAGAAAAGTTTGTTCTGTGTTATCCATCTTTCCACTTTGTAGAAATCATGTTGTAATTCGGTTTCAAGTTGTGATATGCTAGAGTTTTTAGCATAGATTATGGTGTCATCTGCATACATGTGTACTGAAGATGATTTGCAAACCTTGGGCAGATCATTTATAAAAAGAGAAAATAGAAGAGGGCCAAGAATGGAGCCTTGGGGAACTCCACTTGTTATTTTGAGCGGACGGGAGTCATTGTTTGCAACTGACACATACTGCATTCTGTCTGATAAATAGGATCGGAACCATTGTAGAGAATTATTACCCAATCCTGAGTTATGGAGTTTGCTGATAAGAATGTTATGGTCTACTGTGTCAAAGGCCTTAGCGAAATCAAGGAAAATAGCTCCAGAGAGTTCACCATTTTCCATGCCAGTCTGGATATCATTGGTTACTTTTAGAAGAGACGTGACTGTTGAGTGGTTTGGTCTAAACCCTGATTGAAGAGGGGTGAAGAAACTGGTCTGTTGGTAATATTTATGTAGTTGCACATGTACACATTTCTCTATGATTTTAGATAAAGTGGGGAGGAGAGATATCGGTCTGTAATTTGATACTACATTTTTATCCCCACTTTTGTGGATAGGTACACCTCTTGCCACTTTCCAGGATTTGGGCATATACCCTGATGTCAAAGAGGCATTAATTAGAGTTGCTATCGGTTGGGCTGTGACCATAGCACTGAGCTTTAATAAAATTGCTGGTAGTTGGTCAGGGCTCGATTGAGATTTCAGTTTTGGGTTGAGGAGGTGATCATATACTTCACTTTCATTTACTGGCCTGAAATTGAATTCATTTGCACTGTTGGACCAGGCAGCAGGTGCCAGTGACTGTTCTGAACTTAGTGGGACTTCAGAGTGGCCTTTTTTTTGTTTAATCAGTGTGGTGGCACATCCAACAAAGTAGCTGTTGAAAGCATTGGCTATGGCTGGGGGGCACTGTATGGTTTCATTGTCAATTGTTATATTTGATGGGTGAGAATGGTTAGGTGGATTGTAGATGTTTTTTATAACCTTCCAAAAGTTGGCAGGCTTTGAAATGTTATTGTCCAAGTTGTTATTAAAATATTGTGCTTTTGCTAGTTTTGTTTGTTTTGTACATGTATTCCGTACTTGCCTATATATAGTGTGATCATGAGGGGAGCCAGATTGTTTAAATTTTGTCCATAATGAATCTCTGAAACTGAATAATTGAATCAAGTCAGCTGAGACCCATGGTAGATGTGCCCCCCTGACCCTGACCTTTCTTAGTGGGGCATGGGTATTACAGACCTGTAGGAATTCTGAGTTAAAAAAGTCAATCGCTGAATCAAGGTCAGGTATTAGATGTAATCTATGCCATGAGCAATTTTTTAAATCATTTAGGAAGGACTGAAGGTTAAATTTTCTAAATCATCTCGTGAGTATGACTTTGAAATTTGATTTGACTGGTTTTATTTTGCGGACACAGTAAACTATGGAGTGATCACTAAACACGTTTGCTAGAACACCTGAATCTTGGATACTGCTTGCGCAGGATGTGAGGATCCAGTCTAGCAGGGTATGGTTGGATGTTTTAAGATTTATGCGAGTAGGGGAAGATATTTGTTGTGATAAGTTCAGTGCTTTAAACAATTAACAATATTTTTCATTCCTGGAATCAAGCCAATTAATATTAAAATCTCCAAGAACCATCAACTCGCTTTTTTTGTTTTGTGTGGAAATCACCTTTAGGTGTTGAGCTATGTCAGATACGGTGTGTGCTGAGGTATTTGGCGGTCTGTAGATGCCTACAATTATGATTTGTTTTGAGTATGGAAGACAAATTTTACCAGCAATGTATTCATAAGAATCAGTGTTGTGAGAGTCCTTTAGAAGTGTAAAGTTTATTGGCTCCTGTATGTAAATGATTACACCTCCTCCTCGCTTTGCACGGTCCTTTCTAAAGCATGAGTATCCATCTATGGCAAAAGCAGTGTCTGGAATTTTTGGGGATAACCAGGAGTTGCCAGATTATACCTTTAAAATAGACTGATATGAAAAATGCATGCTGCATTATTACATGAGAATCAGTTATTGTATACTAGTGTAAAAGCCCGTGTACACGGGCCAGGGTCTGGGTAATGTTAACGCGTGTACCCCTCTGGCACTCAAAGGGTTAAGAGGCCAGTCCTGCCCTGCGTCCTGCCACCAACGCAGTCCTGCATTGTACAGACTGCCTGAAAGCACAGAATGCTCCCAGCATTCCTAGACCTCCCAGCATTCTGTGCTCCCAGCATTCCTAGACCTCCCAGCATTCTGTGCTCCCAGCATTCCTAGACCTCCCAGCATTCTGTGCTCCCAGCATTCCTAGACCTCCCAGCATTCTGTGCTCCCAGCATTCCGTGCATTCGGGCAGTCTCTACTGCGCATGACTGCTTCTGACAAACACCCTAGCGAATTATTATATAAGATAACCACCAGAAATATTTGCTAATGACTAGGGTCTTGTGCTTCTCAATCCAAGATATAAGAGTGTGCTTAAAGGTTTACAAAGAAAACAAGGAAAAAGGTGGGGGAGGGCACCCCTAGTTTAGAGACCTCCAACAAGTTTATACAGCTGCGTTTTGCTGTGAAACGTATAAGTGAGACATTTTGATACATTGATATGTTTCTATTTAAATGTTATTACATTTATTTGGATGGTGAGTGGTCATTCTTTTCATCGATACATATCAGTGCAACTTTGATTTTACTATATTCACCAATTCTCTGACATTTATTTTGATTAAGGAGTCAAGAAAGTGTGACATGTGTTATTCACAGTATTGCTGTAATGTCTGTAAAATGTCAAGACAGAAACATAACAGAATTTCTACAGAGTTTTTGGCCATAATCTCAATAAAATAACTTCCTTAAACGTAGTCATACATCACAACATGCACTGACAAAAGCCCTAAATCAGTGGATAAATTAGTAATGTCTATGTATTTATTTATATGTATTCTGTAGAAAAGGCATATTTCAGGGAGCTTAAAAAATAAAAATGAAAAAAAAGTTTTCTTTAAACAGATGATGGCTTAGTGGACCATACAGTTAAATGTTTTTGGTGTTAATCATCTTTTAAAGTGTCCAACGCAGGGCTGGTGCAAGGATTTTTGCCACCCTAGGCAAAACCTAATTTTGCCGCCCCTTGTGTCCTACCCCTTTATGCCCCGCCCTGTATGTGTATAAGTGTCAGTGTGTTTGTCTGTTCCCTATATGTGTATAAGTGTCAGTTTGTGTGTGTGTTCTTTATATGTGTGTCAGTATGTGTTCTCTATATGTATATGTGTGTCAGTGTGTGTGTGTGTGTGTATATCTCTATAAGCGTATCAGTGTGATAGACGGTATGTTCTCTGTGTGACTTCCCCCCCTTTTTATTCCCCCCTCTGACTCTCTCTCTCTCCCCTATCTGACTGTTGATCCCCCCCCTTTGATTCTTGATTCCCCCCATCTGACTCTTGATCCCCTCTTGACTGTTGACACTTTCTTCCCCCGTCTGACTATTTATACCCTCCTGACCCCCCTTCCACTTACTCTTCCCGCTGCACATCTCTCTCTCCCAGTGAGTACGTTTCGGTGCCCTCCCTTGGCTGGCTATTTTTTTAATGTAGCACAGCGATGCCTGTTTCTCTCTCCCTCTCCGCTCCTTCAATTATGGTCCAGGACTGGAAGAGCGGAGGGGGAGAGAGAAAAACAGGTATCACTGTGCTACATTAAAAAAATAGCCAGCCAAGGGAGGGCACTGAAACATAATTTTTTTTACTTGGGCAGTAAGTGGTGGTGGTGGTGTGTGTGTGTAGGGGTGGGTGGGCGATGCACCTACCTCGCCTATAAGTGGAGCCGCCCCTGTTTGAGACCCAAATCCCTCTTTCCCACGCTGGTGTCCCTGTGTGTAGGAGTTCAGACTGTGGTGTGTGTATACAAGTGTATCACCCTGGTGTCCCTGTGTTTAGGAGATCAGACTGTGCGGTGTGTATAGAAGTGTATCACCCTGGTGTCCCTGTGTTTAGGAGATCAGACTGCGTGGTGTGTATATAAGTGTATTGCCCTGGTGTCCCTGTGTTTAGGTGATCAGACTGTGTGGTGTGTATATAAGTGTATCACCCTGGTGTCCCTGTGTTTAGGAGGTCAGACTGTGTGGTGTGTATATAAGTGTATCACCCTGGTGTCCCTGTGTTTAGGAGATCAGACTGTGTGGTGTGTATAGAAGTGTATCACTCTGGCATCCCTGTGTTTAGGAGATCAGACTGTGTGGTGTGTATAGAAGTGTATCACCCTGGCATCCCTGTGTTTAGGAGATCAGACTGTGTGGTGTGTATATAAGTATATCACCCTGGTGTCCCTGTGTTTAGGAGATCAGATTGTGTGGTGTGTATATAGGGTTGCCACCTTTTCTTAAAAAAAATACCGGCCATGGCATTCTCTCCATAGACTTAACATTGGACAGAAGCCAATTTTTTACCGGCCTGCCGGTAAAATACCGGCTGGGTGGCAACCCTATGTGTATATAAGTGTATCACCCTGGTGTCCCTGTGTTTAGGAGATCAGACTGTGTGGTGTGTATATAAGTATATCACCCTGGTGTCCCTGTGTTTAGGAGATCAGACTGTGTGGTGTGTATAAATGTATCACTCTGGTGTCCCTGTGTTTAGGAGATCAGACTGTGTGGTGTGTATAGAAGTGTATCACCCTGGTGTCCCTGTGCTTAGGAGATCAGACTGTGTGGTGTGTATATAAGTGTATCACCCTGGTGTCCCTGTGTTTAGGAGATCAGACTGTGTGGTGTGTATATAAGTGTATCACCCTGGTGTCCCTGTGTTTAGGATATCAGACTGTGTGGTGTGTATATAAATGTATCACCCTGGTGTCCCTGTGTTTAGGAGATCAGACTGTGTGGTGTGTATATAAGTATATCACCCTGGTGTCCCTGTGTTTAGGAGATCAGACTGTGTGGTGTGTATAGAAGTATATCACCCTGGTGTCCCTGTGTTTAGGTGATCAGACTGTGTGGTGTGTATAAGTGTATCACTCTGGTGTCCCTGTGTTTAGGAGATCAGACTGTGTGGTGTGTGTATATAAGTGTATCACCCTGGTGTCTCTGTGTTTAGGAGATCAGACTGTATGGTGTGTATATAAGTGTATCATCCTGGTGTCCCTGTGTTTAGGAGATCAGACTGTGTGGTGTGTGTATATCAGTGTATCACACTGGTGTCCCTGTGTTTAGGAGATCAGACTGTGTGGTGTATATAAGTGTATCACCCTGGTGTCCCTGTGTTTAGGAGATCAGACTGTGTGGTGTGTATAGAGGTGTATCACCCTGGTGTCCCTGTGTTTAGGAGATCAGACTGTGTGGTGTGTATAAGTGTATCACTCTGGTGTCCCTGTGTTTAGGAGATCAGACTGTGTGGTGTGTATAGAAGTGTATCACCCTGGTGTCTCTGTGTTTAGGAGATCAGACTGTATGGTGTGTATATAAGTGTATCACCCTGGTGTCCCTGTGTTTAGGAGATCAGACTGTGTGGTGTGTGTATATAAGTGTATGACCCTGGTGTACCTGTGTTTAGGAGATCAGACTGTGTGGTGTGTATAGAAGTGTATCACCCTGGTGTCCCTGTGTTTAGGAGATCAGACTGTGTGGTGTGTATATAAGTGTATCAACCTGGTGTCCCTGTGTTTAGGAGATCAGACTGTGTGGTGTATATAAGTGTATCACCCCGGTGTCCCTGTGTTTAGGAGATCAGACTGTGTGATGTGTATATAAGTGTATCACCCCGGTGTCTCTGTGTTTAGGAGATCAGACTGTGTGGTGTGTATATAAGTGTATCACCCCGGTGTCTCTGTGTTTAGGAGATCAGACTGTGTGGTGTGTATATAAGTGTATCACCCTGGTGTCCCTGTGTTTAGGAGATCAGACTGTGTGGTGTGTATAGAAGTGTATCACCCTGGTGTCCCTGTGTTTAGGAGATCAGACTGTGTGGTGTGTATATAAGTGTATCACCCTGGTGTCACTGTGTTTAGGAGATCAGACTGTGGTGTGTATAGAAGTGTATCACCCTGGTGTCCCTGTGTTTAGGAGATCAGACTGTGTGGTGTGTATAGAAGTGTATCACCCTGGTGTCCCTGTGTTTAGGAGATCAGACTGTGTGGTGTGCATATAAGTGTATCACCCTGGTGTCCCTGTGTTTAGGAGATGAGACTGTGGTGTGTATATAAGTGTATCACATTGCTCCCCAGTAATAAAACTCACATTAATGTCTGTTTTAACCTCAGTATATGTGTTTATTCATTCGTCTATGTAAATAAAACACTTTGGTCTTGTTCTAAATCATTTATTCAGTTACATAAAGAGTTATCAATAGGTAATAAAATAACCTGAAATTTCTTGGTAATGCCCCACCTACCAGCCGTGCAATCAGAAACACCACTTAACGAATGTGTCCCTTTTTGGCCATTTAAAATGTTGGGAGATATGCAGTATAGTGTGAGAAGCTAATGCAGCAGGGAAAGTAACGCATGATAAGCAAAACCACAAATCCTAGCATGTGCTGTATTCTTAATCATTTGCCTTTTGGATTCACCCGGTTTATCAGCCTCAAGGTAACTGGAGTGAGACAGTGAATGACATCTGTACACCAAGACTTGCTGAACACCTATCTGTTGGTACTGCTGTGAGGAATGAAATATTTAACCATTTTAATTGATGACAGAATGGAATTATGCCTATAAAGAAAGGAAATGAGTGGCAGTACCCAAGACTTGGTTTATAGAGATAATGGGTGGCATGTATGTGATGTACACCCATTCCTCTTTTGTCTAGGGTTGCCACCTTTTCTTCAAAAAAATACCGGCCATGGCATTCCCTCCATAGACTTAACATTGTACAGAAGCCAATTTTTTACCGGCCTGCCGGTAACATACCGGCTGGGTAGGGTGACCACATTTCCCTTCTGCCATTCCGGGACGTGGTCACCCTATTGCCTTACCTTGAGTCCCTGGTGGTCTAGCGGCGTGTCAAGAGGGAGCTCTGTGCCTCCTCCGGCACAGAGCTGAAGCTCCCGCGCGCTGTGCTCAGTAATGCAGAGCGCTGGGAGATGATGTCATCTCCCAGCGCTCTGTATTACTAGAGCGCTTACCTCCAGGAGATCAGGTAAGCTGCATTGCCGCCCTGGATGTCAGCCTGCAAGCGGCGTCCATGATGTGACACACCGCTTGCAGGCTGACATTCAGGGCGGCTTGGCTTCATTCCGGGACACTTCATTGTCCCGGTTGAAGGGGACCCGGGACGCGGGACATGTCCCTGAAATAAGGGACAGTCCCGGACGTTCCGGGACCCGTGGTCACCCTACGGCTGGGTGGCAACCCTACTTTTGTCTGTCCTTTAGCTGCTTTCTCACCCTGCTCTGTTTCTGAGCAGAGATATGGGAAGGTTTACAGGGTTAATTATTAGATAGATGTGTTTTCTTATAAATTGTCTGGGCTCCAGCTATTGGCGACTACAACACAAGTTGAACGTGTGTGAGTGCCGAATCAGAGTTGATTTTCTTTTTGTATTATTACAATAAACACAGCACTTGCATATCTGCTATTTCCCTATTTGCTCTTCAGACGCCATGATATCTATAGAACTTTATAGAAACATGGTAATTGTATAAATTCCAAATTTAACTCTTCTGCACACCCCTCTAGTCCGTAAAGTGTACATTACGCATATTTATAATGTATGTACATATATGTACTACATTTAAGTATATATGCGTGCACATGTGGTGATTGTCAACACCTCGAGCAGCGGGCGCGCTGTGGAATTTTGCAATGGGCTCTAGCCCCAGATCTTTTTGGAACCTAGCAACTCCCCTGAGGGATCCTATTACATTTTTGTGGAGTAACGGGTGAAATTCATTTTTTGAGACACATTTTTAATGTCCAAGGGAACAAAACTGGGATGAAAGATAAGAAAAACCAATTACTTTAAACCAGCAGAATTGTCTTGTAAAAGTAAATTCCAAAAGGACAGCAAAAAAGTATGTCTAAAAAGGGAAATATATACCAGAAAAGTATAAAAACAATGCCATTTATATATAACCAAGTCAGGAAAGGTCTGCTGTCTAGCAAAAAACATCTGTAGTGATAAGAAATGTCACAAAATGGTGTATACTGTAAAGAAAGGTTTACACATGCTCAGAAAAGCAGAAAGGGCAAGATGCCCAAATCCAAGATGGCCGCCACGATTAGGGATATACAATAGAAAACAGAAACTTAAAGAGAAATACCCCTCATGCTATATATCATTTGAAAGGGGAAGAAGAGGGGAGTCTAACCGCTATGAAGAAAAAAACTTTAAAAAACAAAAGTACAAAGAATAAAAGGAAAAAATGCAGACGCAAGTTCTGAAGTAGGGAGTATGCTCAGAAAGTTAAAGGGAGCCGAGGTAAAGACAAGCTGAGGGGGAAAAAACCCACTAGATAAGGGAAATAAATATACCAGGGATACAAAACAAAGGGCAACCCTCACAAGGAAATAAGAGGCAAATCAATAGCCTCAGGGGACCAAGAAAAACGAAGCATGAAAGTATAAATAAATGAAATAGACAATATAAATTAACCCGTTAAGGACCAGTGAGCGCACGCGCAACCGGCACTTGAGGACCATGGGGCTTTTTTTTTTGCTTCCGGTTCAGGGCTTGAACTCCATGCCGTGCCAGGTCCGTCACTGGTCCTTAAGTGCCGGACCACCATGACGGTCCTGGCACGGCAATGGTCCTTAAGGTGCTAAACAAAATTCACCTAAACACCAGATAAAATATAATACACATTTTATCAATTATACACAAAGCAAATATTTTATCACATATATTAACCCCTTAACGACCCTTGACGGTCATAGTACGTCATGGGTCGATCTGACTTAACGACCCATGACGTACTATGACGTCATGGAATTCCAGGGTCCCCCCGCGGCTGCACGTATGGACGTATGTCACATATGTAGACAGTGTGTGTAACAGAAGCTGTGGGGTTGTAGATATGCTGATAAGAGTAGTAGCTCTTCAGCTTGATGAATAAGGCCCTGTATCCTTTTGTACTTGGAAAGCTTACAGTTGAAGTGAGTGTGCTGTGTTACTTGGTGAATAAGGCCCTGTATCCTTACAGTTGAAGTGAGTGTGCTGTGTTACTTGATGAATAAGGCCCTGTATCCTTAAAGCTGAAGTGAGTATGCTGTGTTACTTGATGAATAAGGCCCTGTATCCTTACAGTTGAAGTGAGTGTGCTGTGTTACTTGATGAATAAGGCCCTGTATCCTTAAAGCTGAAGTGAGTATGCTGTGTTACTTGGTGAATAAGGCCCTGTATCCTTACAGTTGAAGTGAGTGTGCTGTGTTACTTGATGAATAAGGCCCTGTATCCTTACAGTTGAAGTGAGTGTGCTGTGTTACTTGATGAATAAGGTCTTGTATCGTTACAGTTGAAGTGAGTGTGCTATGTACTTGGTGAAGGTCACAGTGAGAAGATGTTTGTGAGTAAAGGAATAATTTAGATTACAGCAGTGGATACTGCAGTACATTTGAAGAAATAGGTTGGCAGACAGAGGGTTGTGAAAAGATGCAGTGATAGATAATGTAATAGTGATGTGGGAGTAAAATGGCGAGATTGGGACTGTGGATGAATGGCAAGGGGATAGGTGAGTGGGGGTGACAAGGGAGGAGGAGATGAGAGATTGAGGAGAAGAGGGACAGTGAAGTGTTAAAGTAAAGTAATGGGTGAGGGGAGAAATGACTATACATAGACAGTGAAGTAGACATGAAATACAGGGCTGTAGGGTTACTGCATTATACACACCTAGTGTAGCAGTTGGTTGGAGTGAAGCACTTTAACTCTGAGTGAGAGAGGTACGCAACACATTGCTGTGTAATGCGTTGTATAGTCCTCTGGCAGTGAAAGGGTTAAGTGACACATGTTGGGCGCTCCTTGCATTAGTGGGCCATGGTGGTCGGCTGAGACAGAACTGGATTATATGTCCATGGGCCATACGCAAGGTATGAATACGGGAACCCCTAACAGCTAATAGGCTTCAAAA